>JBBPDI010000009.1:4504748-4529935 GCA_037974545.1 Cucumis variabilis | reverse complement strand
TTAGTTTATTGGTTTTGTAGGTTAAAGCAACTAAATGTCAAATAAAATAACACTTTATTTTATTAGATAAATAAAATATTTGTATAACGTACACAATTACAAACTACAAGACCACAAGATTTAGGGCATCAATCCCAACAAGACCAACGCTTGTTGAGAGAGTCAATCCCACTCAATCTAGCCTACAACGTGGCCTGGTTGGTTAACTCCACTAACTTAGCGACTTGGCAAATAGTGTTATTGCCTATGTTGGTGTATACTTAACTCTCCATGATGTGTCATTGATTCGAGATCATTGCATGCAAAATGCTTGTTATGAATCTCTTCATCATGCGAGTGGACATGATCATTGCATACAAAATGCTCCCAATGTCCTCATCACATACTTCTAAGTCCTCATTGTGCAAGTATTTCTATTGCTTGTCCAAGTATAAGCGAAACAATAAGTTTTCTTGGATGATCTAGGGTCAAGCATAGAGAATTGATATCAAAGCATAGTTCTAGGGTCTACTATCAATTAGTCAGTATAAAAGAATTCTATATAGTATAAAAGAATGCAAGCTAAGATATATCTACTTATGTATACTAGAGAACTTTGTAAAGATGATTTAATGAGGGTAGTTGAGATGGTAAAAAACGTGAATGAACTAACTTTTGAAAATCTTGATGCGATATAACTTGCTTAAGTAGTTTATGACTAAGATGTGCTCTTCTCAGAGTCATTAAACACCACACTTGGTCTCCTTTTAAGATCTAAATGACTAAGCCTAACTAAACAAAGTATATCTACAAGTGTTCACTTATAAAACTTATAGAGCTTCGTGTTTAAGGGCAGCAACCTCTCGGTGCTTAATGTCCACACTTGTTCTCTTGTTGGCATAAAATTTATGGAAGTTATCTAGCCAAGATGAAGTTTGTTTATAAACTTTTCCTTGCACACGTTAACCATATCCTTGCTACTTTTCCTCTCGTGTAGTTGGTGATATACACTGGCCAAAAGATGAAAATAGCTTAGTTAACGCGATAAGACTTAAAAGCAAGTTTCTTATCGAGAATCTATCATAAATCCTAAACTATAAATAACACAAGGACAAATGAATAGTAGAGACAGGACTAGATTGAAAAGTGCAGAAACATACATTGTATTAAAGAATGTAGGTCTCCCACGAGTGTATAATATGAACAAATACAATGTAAATAATTACAAAAATAGAGAGAATAGAAATGACATTACAAATTAGGGAAAGATGGAGAATGAGATCTTCTTCACTCAGACTACAAGCTTTCACTCCATAGACTGACAGAAGAAGATGAAAAATGCTTTACAGACGGTGACAAGGCTACTCCCTACCACCAAATATCTAGGACTCTACCTAACTATTCAAGCGTAAGGATGGCAGTCCATTGAGACGTTGCTCTCTTCATGGTAAGAATGAAATTCCTTTTTATAGGTAGATTTAGGTAAGAAATTTATTTTATGAGCATGTTAGTGCCAAAAGCTCCCTCTGTCATTAAGTCTTCATCTACAACTTTTATCTTTTAGCGAATCTCTTCTCACATTCTCATGTGGTCTTCTTGCCTACTATTTGTGTGATTTCCTATGCAATTTGCCATCTCCTTCTCTTGTTAATAATTATACATTTAGACACTAAACATCGAGTGAAGCAAGTGTGTTGCTTATGTAAAGTGTAATTCTAAATATTTATGTATTTACAACATAAGTGATGCGTTTTGATACACTTCCTATGCATTTTGGTTCCATTATTCTACCTAAAACGTTATAATTACTTGTATTTTTACAAGTTATCATGTGTTACCATACATTATATTAATTCTTAAAGTAAATCTGAATATTACAAATTACAACCAATACAAATAAATCTCATTACCTTTACGAGCTAGAAAGGGAACTTAATGGACCTACAAATCAAAAGTTACAACGATATGAGATTAATTGTCTAAACTTAGTAATCACATTAATCAATATTCGTTAACTATGTGTACACTTCACTAAAGACTCACAGTTGAATTCTTCTTACAATAGATATATTTCTGTGTCCACGGATATAAACTAATAATAGTAAGTTAGTCATTCACAAGTGTTCGTAACACCAGCTGGGTTAAATTAACGTTACCTCTAGGTTACTTCTAATCCTTAAATATCAGTGCTCCTATAATGAATAACTTGTTTATGGTCCAACCAATAAGCAAAAATCACTCTTGTGCCATAGAGAGGGTAGAGCCCTTTGTTTAAGTTTCGAAGTCACCATTTAAGGCAATGCTTATCTACTTAACCTAAAATCAAGAAGGAGTGAATTCTATCTTGTGTGATTATGTTCCAAGCTCCTCATTTGATCTTGTCTCTAAAATGATAAGCATATTGAGTCGGCAATCTGGCCACTCTTGTTTGTACAAATTAAATAACAATCCCTTGCATACAGAAGTTCATAATACACTCTGGATTAAGACTAAGTTACTAGTTGGTTTATGTTGAGTGAATGCTTAGTTTACTCGAACTCAGTATGTGAAGCATGTTGAGTTTATACTTTGGTCTAGGCGATACGTCGTTGACCATGTTCATTGCATGTGATATGCTCACTATGTCTCTGTAGATCACGTAGTAACTAAGTCCCTATTGAGTACAAGTTTTCTACTGTTTATTCAAGTGCTAGCGACTACAACAAATAACCCTTTTTATAGCCATTTATTAAATGGGCTATAAAAAAGAGAGGGAAACAAAAAGAGAGGAAAACGAAAAAAAAAAGCGGAAAGCTAAAATTTTCTTAATCTTAAAAGATCGCATTGAAATTTTCTTAAACCCATTTTTGTCTCAACACTTCGTCTTCCCATTTCTCTCATCTCTCTCATTTGGCAAATACTCTACTTGCATCACTGGAACCCAAAATGTCGTCTCACAAGACTTTTATAATAAAGAATTAAGACACAAGACTTTTAGAATCAAGAAAAAGCTCGTGAAGAAGATGAGGCAGAATAGGCTAATCCCGCACTGGATTCGCCTGAGAAATGACAACACGATCAGATACAATGCAAAGCACATGCACTAGCGTTGCACCAAGCTAGGGTTTTGAGATGCTTTCGATTCCTAACTCAAATGTTTATTTACCCTTGATTTTGTTAAGTTTCAGAAATTGAATTTTCATAAGGATCTACATTTGTATTTTCGCAACTAAAATTTAATTTATTGGATACTTTTGTTCAATCATCCTTACACTCAAGATTGAAGAGCTTTGGATAAAGTGAATTTACCATCAGAAAATACTGGTAGGTGACTTTATTTCAAAAAATAAGATGTGATCTTTCAAACTTTAACATTTTTAGTCCATTTGAAAAATATAGGTTCTTAGCCATTGATCTATAATTTTAGATTGAGAGATGGAAGTCTTGTTCATAGATTAGTATGAAAGAGAGGTTTTCTTGCCGTGAATGTTGGTTTTTAATGTTTGAGTTCATGTTAATTTTAGTCATGTTTTATCTTATTCATTATTGTATTTGCACTATTTTATATCTTTATCAAATTCTCTATCATGAGAGAGTTGACTCATATATTATTTTGGTGGGAACTTAGAATCTTATTATGTTCTTTGAAGTGAAAAAGTTTACAATAATGAATTTTCTGGGAACTTATAACCTATTAAGTATGTGAAATTTGGTAGAAACTAAAGCAAGTAGGTTAGCCATACACCAATTATACATTTTCTTGTAGAGTAATTATGGTTTTTCTTTCTTTTTTCACAATAACCTTCAAATGTTATGCTATGTTTTCTTGTTTGAGGCAGGATTGCATACAGTAACCTTTCAAATGTTAGAAAGCATAACCATAATGCTTCCATGTCTAAGGAGATACCATAGGTGTAAGAATAGCAATATTTATAAACATGATTATCTCTAGACATTTTAGCATTTGGCACCTTAACCTTTGAGGCTTGCATTCTCAATTGAATATGATCTTTGGGCTCATTGCATTTGAAACTTAACTATCCCTTTACTTTCCCCATTTGAAAATATACTCTATTTTCTTTACTGATGTTTTGACTGTCATTGCTAGGTTTTGACACCTAACATTCCTGATATTATTGTTGAACCACCTGAAGAGGATCATCTTTGCCATGTCATTGACACGATGGCTCTTTATGTTCTAGATGGAGGTTGTGTTTTTGAACAAGCTATTATGAAGAGGGGTCAGGGAAATCCTCTCTTCAACTACTTGTTTGAGCTCGGTTCAAAAGAACATACTTACTATGTTTGACGACTTTATCCATTTGCTTAGGTAAATGTCTTATGTATACTAATTCAAATTATCATTTAGAGACCAAGGATATCTCTTCTTTACAGTCTCCATGTGCCTTCTATTTCTACTTGAACATAGAGGGATACTCTTCAAAGGTGGAGAACTGAACCTTTTATCATGATAACGGATAATGGGAGGTGTGTTTCTCTGAAACTATTTGTAGGGGCAATTTCAGGATCTAATTTGTTGTTCTATATAGTAATGTATGTCAGACCCTTGAAAAAATACCATAAATGTTAATTATTTTGAATCTACAGATGGGTTCCACCACCTCTTCCAACTACTAGAAGTCCAGAACTTGAGAAGGAATCTAGTCCCACTCATACTCTATTGTTACAGAAGCTCTAGCTTGTAGAATATATTATAATTGTTGATCATTGAGTTTTGTCTAATGAGTCCTATCTTTTCTCTTGGCTTGTAGAATATATCTATGTTCATGATTGCAACTTGTAAAAAGAGCTACATAAATTTAAGTTCCATAGGTTGCATTGGCCCAATGGTAACATTTGGAAGTTTCTAATATATATATTAGGTGTTGGTAGGTACTGATTTTGCTGGCTGCATCAGAGTTGGATGTTTAGGTTCTATTCTATACCATCACCCTCTGTTTGGATCCAGTTTTGTTTTTCTTATGCCATTGTTAATTCATGTGGAGGATTTCAAGAAGCCTACATTTGTCTTTGTTTTTTGTAAGTATAATTTTCAACGGTTTAATGAATTCATAGGTTCTGTTTTGGGCACTCAGTGGTTGTTGGATTTTCTATTTAACAGGTGGACCGGAAGTAGCAAGGGTACCTAATGTGCAAATATTGTCACACACTTGGGATAAAACATGTCCAGCCACATGGGGTACTCCATTCTCTTATTCACTAGCTGATACCTCAAACTTTTCTCCCTATGTTTATGCCGCTTAATATCTTCTTGAACTCTTCCAAATTCCTCTTCCAATGTACACTTTGACTCCTGCTGGGATGCTATATCTCTAACTAGATGTTTGCTATCACCAGAAACCTTCACAATTACACTCTCTTTCTTTTTGGCAATCGCATTAGCCTCTTCGAACACAATGGTAAGTTCTTTCACCCTCTTATGCAACTCTGACTTTTCATTCTGCATCATGATCAAAATCTGTCTTGCTTCTAAAAGCTTTTGCTCTGACCTCTCTAATGACTTCCTAAGATGCAAGTTTTTCAATTGCACATTTTCCAGATTGTCTTCTAACAATCTTACTTGCTCTTCAAGATCATTGTTCCAACAATTAAGCTTTTACACATTTTCAGCAAGTTCTTCTCTTTCCATGTTTGCATCAGAGGAAATAATTTAATATGTTGTGATTTTTCTCTTTGTTTTCTTTGGTCCACGGTAATTTTCTTCTGAAAATGTTTGCCTCCCCTTAAGCTTCTTGAACAATCTAAGACTGTATTTACACTTTGAAGAATTTATTGGTTAGGCTTATGGATTTTCATATTGATTTTTTTTAGATGGTTATCTTTTATTTTCCCACTTTACTATTTGTCATGGGAAGCACTAGAAAGAGAGTTTCATATAAACATCAACACTTGTGTCAAATTCATCATTCATGTCATTCAATGCAACTAAAGAATATGAGTATCATCATTTTTTTTAATTGCTCTACTGTCCTCCTTAATAAACTACCAGGTTGATATTTAGTTATTGTTTACTATTTCAATTGTGTGAATTTTATTGGTTGTAGTTCATTTCTACGAAAAAATATGACTGGGGAAGAAAAGCTTCCAATCAAGACTGATCAAGACACCTTGAGGGAAGGTTATCAGTATGAACCCTCTATTCTTTTTATGACAGTCATAATGAAGTACCTCATGTTTGCAGTGTCTATTATGACCAAATTGGTTGTTACTTCAATAAGAAATAAAAATCAAATGAGCTATCTTATAAGCTTTGCGAGTAGGATCAAGAGCTCAAATTCTTCCTCTAGTGAGATAAGTGAGCTTAAAAATCAAATGAGCTAGCAAAATAGAAAGATAGTGGTAAAAATGGTGTACTTTTTAAAGTTCCAGAGATCAAAATGAGAGATATTAACGTATTTTATGGGTCATCACTTAGGGATAGGTTATTGCCCTTGTAATCACAAATTTTATTCAAACATTTATCTTTCTTATGATATTTTGCTTGGAGAGTTTGTGTACATTTTTTTTAAGAACGATTTGATTGAGTTTGTGTAATATTTTTCTTGAGGGGAGAGAGAAAAATTGATTACTAGTATGTTATTTTCTAAGC
This sequence comes from Cucumis variabilis, assembly GCA_037974545.1. Taxonomy (NCBI): domain Eukaryota; kingdom Viridiplantae; phylum Streptophyta; class Magnoliopsida; order Cucurbitales; family Cucurbitaceae; genus Cucumis; species Cucumis variabilis. The sequence continues at coordinate 4,523,367 of JBBPDI010000009.1, read as the reverse complement.
TTATTTATCTATATTTATTTGCTTATTGACTATTATTAGTATTTCATAATCATATATTGATATATATTTCATATATTCATGTAGGTGTGGATGAAATGATACCTTATCAAAGCAAAAGAGAACCAACAATGACAACTCAACTACATTGATAATATAACCTTGAATACTTGATGAATCAAGTGCATTTTGAGAGTCAGTGTACTTTATCTTAGCTTGTTTATTTTGAATAACAACTTATTCCAGAAAATTATTCAATACTTTATTTTGTAATGTTGATGCTATCAAAGGAAGTGTTTGGTTTGTGATGAAATATTTCATTTGCTTTGATTTCAATTAAAAATAAGTACTCCAAGTAAAATTTATGAAAATATAATTAATTTAAAATTTATTGTTATAAAGAAATTACATATTTTATAGCCATGAGCAAAAAATATAAGAATTTTTGTATTGCAAAAAAAAAAAAAACTATCAAAAGATTAATACAATAATAATAATAAGGATTATAATGGATTAAATAATATTGTTATAGCGTATAATTATAGCTAGAAATAATATATTATAACCTTAAAAAATGTCATTATATGTCAAAGATAGCATCTGATTTTATCTATGTAAATATATTATAGCTTTACTAGAAAAAAAGTTATCAAATGGATTTATAGCAACATATTTAAGCTATATATGTATAATCTATTATAGCATCCACCATAGCTCTATGAAAAAGCTATAAAAAGTCTCGGACTTTTAATAACATGGGCTGTCAGGACTTTCAAAAAAGGCTATGAAAGGTCTTTTATAGCCTTTTTCGTTAGCTATCTTAAGCATTGTTTCTTGTAGTGAAACAGTAGGTTTACATGAATGATCCAAGATCAAACAAAGGGAACTGATTCAAGACATTAGTTCAAGGATATACTTATCATCTAAGCGGTATAAAAAATAAAGAATAAAAAATATAAGAAATGTTAGACTAAACTCAACCTCGAAAGTCTATAAAGAGGGAATGAGATAGCATAATGGTAATGTGAATTAACTTGTATTAAAGAAATGAAGAAAGGAATGTCTATTCGTTATCATGTGATTAAGTAGTGCGATAATCTTGATGCGATATAACTTACTAAACCATACTTCTGAGTAAGGCTTGCTTCTCTCGAAGTCATTATACACCACGCATGGTCTCTTTACACGATCCATATGACTAAGTATTATTAAATGAGAAATATCTAGAAGATATCACTTATAAACCTTACAGGATTTCAAGATTAAGGACAGCAATCCCTCAGTACCCACTGTCCACACTAGTTCTCCTTCGGGGATATAAATGTTGGAAATGATCTCGTAAAGGAAGATGAAAATTCTTCTTTTCACGCGTTAGTTAGGGCCTTGTTACTTTCCTTCTCAGGTAGTTGACGACTTACACTAATCAAGCAATGATAATAGCTTAACCAATGCGATAAGACTTATAAGCAAAACCTCTTATCAAGAACTATCACAAGTTTAAATTACAAACAATACATTAACTGATGGAGAGTTAAAACACGATGGATTCAAAAGGTATAAATATGCAATATATATATATATATAATGTAGGCCTTCGACCATTATAGAATATGAATAGTATAGAATATTACACAAAGAATACAAAAATGGAAGATAAAAGAATGGGAAATAATACAACTTAAGGGGAATGGGGACATGGTTCTCCACTACTCAGACTCTAAGCGTTCACTTAAAGTCTGACCGAAGATGAAGAAAACTTTTTACACTTGCAATTCATCTAGACTCTCTTTTAAGGTCTATTAAGACCTCCTTCTGGCCCATACAAGCCCACTTTGCTTAGTGTGGATGAAGTCTTCTTGTAGGCCGCTTTTGGCAGAAAACTTCTATTCTTCTGAGATTGCCAGTGTCAATTACAGCCTTACGAAGTCACATTAACTCCAACTACCATTATTGTCTTCTAGTGAACCTTCCTCAGGTGATGATGTGGTTCCTCATCTGGAGATGTTAATCGCCAAATAAGTTTTCATTGCGTATCCTTTGCGCGAGATATCCCCTTTGATTCACTAGTTTCTTCTTTCCTACTCATTTTGCATTCAGACATGACAATTTAATAAAAGAAGCATAATGCTTATGTAAGATGTATTTCTAAATACTTATGTATTTACAACATAAGTTGCGCGCTTTAATCCTTTTCTTATGTGTTTTGACCTCATTATTCTAATAAAAGAGGTTATAATAACGTATATTTATACATGTTATCAGTTACCTAGGTCATCCTAATGAAATGAAATCTAACTAGTTAACGAAGTTACATTTAGCGGTTACTATTTCATGGTCTGGTCTTATGCAAACTCATTGCATATGATACCCTCACTCGCATGTCACCTACACGAACACGTTGGATCATTGCATTTGTATCAAATACATAATAAGTCATATCCATAGTGTTACCAGGATAAGGTACCTAGTCTTATTCCTATACTACAGATGATTTAAGTTATATCTCAAACATTGATTTCTCTATTTCCTACATGTTGGGATTTATGTCCTAAAACTCATAGATTGTAAATATAATCCATTAACCGTTATTAATAAAGTGTTATTATTATAATAAATGTTATTGATTATATTATTAATTTTGTCTTAATAATCCAAATCCAATAAACTAACATCCTAAGTTGTTTCATGAGTCTTGAACAGTATGTAGAGACATACATGAACCAATGTTCAAGATCAGCTTAAAGGGTCTATAGTTTAGGAATAAGGTTGGATACTTTATCCTAATAACATTATGGATACGACTCACTTTGTATTTGATACAAATACAATGATTCAACTCGTTCATGTAGGTGACATACGAGTGAGAGTATCATATGCAATGAGTTTGCATAAGACCAGACCATGAAATAGTAACCGCTAAATGTAACTTCGTTAACTAGTTAGATTTCATATGCAATGAGTTCTCTATCCAGTTGCGTTCTCCATCGACAAAGAGCATTTAGTCAAAGCCAAGTTGTCAGCAAGTCGTACCTTTCTTCTTTATGTCCTAAAGCACTTCGTCAAAGCCTATGAGCCGCACATGTTTCCCCCTTCGCGAGTCACCTAGTCAAGATGCAAGCTAACCTCCTTGTTCTAAGCTTCTCTAGCCATGTGTCGGCTTCTACCTTCCTTTATCCCTCACTAGGTATGTTTTCTGATCATGATTATGCACATGACCTTGCTTGAATTAAACTAGGATCACATGAATATTATAATTTAATTATGAAGAATTTTGGTGGTGTAATTTAGAAAATATACCACTATGTAGAGGTGCTCAAAGGAGTGGTCGGGGAGGCAGAGGTGCAGGGCTACCAACCTTGTTATAGTCATCACCCATTTGATCCTTACCACTATATCCACCCAGTTGAAGCAGATGTTTAAAGATATTGTGATAGAGGCATTGACACAGTTCTAGCAAGCTCAAATAGCCCATTTTGGTTCCGGCTGCACCTAATAACCAACTAGACCAATTGTTAGCTAAGGCAAAGCATTAGCGGGATTTCAAGAAGTATGAGCAGTACACTTTTAATGGATTTTTGAAGGACCCCACCAAGGAAGAATTGTAGTTAACTCTTGTGGAGATCAAATTTTGTTACATGAGATGTCTTAACAACCAGAAGGTTTAATGTGTTATGTTTGTACTTAGGGAGAGAGGTACTATTTGGTGGCAGACAGCAGAGAGAATGCTTGGTGGAGATGTGAGTCATATGACTTAGGATCAGTTGAAGGAAAGCTTCTATACCAAGTTTTCTTTGCAAACCTTAAGGATGCTAAGCTTTTATACCAAGTTTTATATCTTCAGTCTTTGTACAACATATGTGTCTAAAAGTAGAGCATTTAGATTATGTGTTGTTAGTGTATATTCTGTCTAGAGAGCTTATGTTATCGAAAGAAAAGATCAAAGCATGTCCAATGGAGATAGAAAATAATGTTTTAGATGCAACCTTGTTAGTTCTAGGCATGCATGATTTTGATGTAATTCTAGGCATGGATTGGTTATCTACTAACCATGCAAGTATAGATTGTTCACGAAAAGGGGTAGTTTTTAATCCTCCTATATAGGCTAGTTTTAAATACAAGGGGACTTGGACTATGGTCTTACCCAAAGTCATCTCAATCATGAAAGCCAACAAGCTGCTCAACTAGAATACCCAGAATATCTTGGTGTTGGAATTTATGTCCTAAAACTCATAGTTTGTAGTTTAAAATTATATTTTATTCAATAAAGTGGTTATTGAAAACGTATTAGTGAAAGTAGAATACTATAATCTTGAATCCATTAAACTAAGGGTCCGAGACTATCTACTGTAGACTTAAACTTTATGTAGAGACATAAAAGTGGATCAATTTTGAGTAGCCCAAACAGTCTATAGTGTATGAATAAGGTTGGACACCTTATTCCTTATTCTAGAAACACTATGGATGTGGCCCGCTTTGTAGTTAATACAAACGATGTGATCCTAAATAGTTCATGTAGAGACATAAAAGTGAAGGTATCCTATGTAAAGAGCTTACATAAGACTGGAACCATTAAATACTCACTTTTAAGTTATAACATCGTTGACTGTATAAAACTGACTATTTCAGTTATTGATGATGTAGGTAACTTATCCTTAATCATGAGCTAACTATGAACTTTTGTTCACACGAAATTCTCCTTAGATCTGCATAGGTAAGGGTAGCTCAACAGTGCTAGCCCAATGAGCCTTCCATTTCAGGGATAAAATTGTGTGGATGGCTAGGGACATAGGGTGCAAGTTAAAATTCACTCCTACCCGCTTTAGGGTTAGTAGATTGGTTGTCTTAAGGACTGAATCCAAGTATGGAACAAGGAGCCACACCCTCTCATTAGCCTGAGAGGGATTTGATTTATAAGTTAGACCTTAAACCAATTGTTCAATAGTGAATCAGTAGGACTTAAAGAGCAAGATTTAATCTCGGGGTAAAATGATATTTTGACTTAGTCGAGGTTACGAACAGCCTATTAAAGATTAACTTACTGATCTTGGATGTATGACATATACACAAATATATCTATGGTGAGAGGAGTGCAACTATGGGACTTTAATGGAATGACCCGTTAGTTAATGAATGTTGATTAACTCGACCTAAAAGAATTTAACCAGTTACTCTCGAATAGTTAGAGCCCATGATATATTGGTCCATTTGGTTCCCCTACTAGATCATATGAAATTAACTTATAACAATATGTTATAATAATTAAAATTGTTTGAATTAGATAAAGAGAGAGGAATCGACAATTATATGTGATATAGTCGTGGATTATAAGTTTGAGATAGAGCTTTATGCTTAAATTGATTTAAATATTAAAAATGTGAATACAAATTCATATTTGTAAGCTCAAAATTAATGAAAATGATCAAAGTTGTAAAAAGTCAAAATGTTAACTTTTGACTTTGAAAAGTCAAACTTTGACAGACTTTATATTCAAATGTGATATAAATTTTAAAAAATAAATGTGGATTCATGCTTGGGATGTTGAAATTAGTCAAGATAGAGAAAATGGTAATCTTCACTTTTAATCTGAAAAAGTAAAAGTTTGACTTTGATTTAAAAGATGAATTGGCCATATTGCCCTTGGACTAAGTTAGTGAAAAAATCCAACATTTTGTTGGATAATTCCTCTAACACTTAATGAGATAGGTGGCTACATGCGATGTAAACACCTAGACCACTAAGTTCCACTAGTGGTTAGTGAAATGCTAGTTGTTCATATTTTACAAACAAGTTACATATATTTTTGCATGTAATTTGTTTATAAATAACTTATTTCTTCAAATTGTTAAAAACTTTTGCAAGTTGTGTAAATTGTAATTACATTTTCCTCTCCTAAATTCTCAACCCTAAATTTTCACCTCCAATTTCCATCCCTCTCTCATTTTCCTTCACCTAATCGTGTCTCACAATCTGATTCTAAGTCCAAAGAATAGTAGGTCAACTCTAGTGGTGGTTCTGACTTTGAGTTTGTTAGGAGATTCGAGAAATCTTCAAAGGTATGTATTCTTTTAGCCCTAATTTTTTTTTAATTAGGATAGTTTGCATGTTGACTTTTAAATTTTTTTAGATGTAATTAGAGTATAATTGATCTTGTTTTCCACTGCGCATGTCTCGTTTTCCATCACTTGACTAGTGTTGTAAACACTAGAGAGGTAGAGGTTTCTTTGTTGTCTAAACCAGTGGTGAGAGAATATCCAGATATTTTTTCTAGAAGAGCTTCCAAGTTCATCCGACTGAGTGTATTAACATTGAGAGCACCAGTATTGTTTAGAATGAAGAAGGATGGGTCGATGTGTCTGTTCATTGACAATATAAAACTAAAGAAGGTGACGATCAAGTACAAGAATTTGTTGCTTATAATTGAAGGTTTGTTTGACTAGCTACAAGGAGACACTGTATTCTTCAAGATTGATCTACTGTCAAGCTACCACCAGTTGAGGAACAAAGATGGTGACATTCCTAAGATTGCCTTTCGTTTCAAATATGAAAATTACGAGTTCATTGTGATTCCTTTTGGATGGAACATGGTGTTTAAGGATTTCTTAGACACTTTTGTGATAGTTTTCATTGATGATATCTTGGCTTACTCAACGACATCTAAGACAAAGCATAAGAAGCGTTTACATTAGGTATTAGATACTCTTCGAGACAATAAGCTATATGCCAAGTTTTCCAAGTTTGAGTTTTTGCTAAAGCAAGTGTCTTTTCTTGGGCATGTAATATATAGTGATGGAGTTTCTGTGGTCCCAATAAAGATTGAAGCTATTACTAGTTGGCCTCGACCTTCCACAGTCAGTGAGGTTCATGGTTTTCTTGGTTTTACAGGTTATTATCTACAGTTGACCAGGAAAGAGACTTCTTTTGTTTGAAGCTAAGTATGTGAGAGCAATTTCCAAGATTTTAAGAAGCTTGTTACTGCACCAGTCCTTGTAGTGTCATATGGTTCTGGAAGTTTTGTGATTTACCGTGATGCCTCTAAAAAGGATTGGATTATGTCTTAATGTTGCAAGGTAAGGTAGTTGCTTATGTCTTTCGTCAATTAAAGAGTCATGAGCAGAACTATCCTACACATAATCTAGAGTTGGAAGTATTAGTTTTTGCACTAAGGATTTGAAGGAACATTTATATGGTGAGAAGATACTAATCTACAGAAATCATAAGAGCTTGAAATACTTATTAACATAGAAGGAGTTAAACATGAGACAATGAAGGTGGCTTGAGTTAGTTAAGGACTATGACTATGAGATTTTGTACCGCCCAGGTAAGGTGAGTGTTTTAGGTGATGTTCTTAGCAGGAAGATATCACATTTAGCATCAGTTATTGCCAAACAGGCTCCATTGCACTAAGACTTTGAGAGAGTTGAGATTGCAGTTGTAATGGGAGAAGTCACCTCACAGTTAGCTCAGTTATCAGTTCAAATCAACTAAGGTAAAGAATTAATATTGCTTAGCGTAATAATCCTTAATTGGTTAAGAAGCACTGCTTAGTAGAAGAAGGGCAAGCTGATGAGTTCTCCATATGGACAAATTTACTGACTAAACCTCATAGTTTCTCTTTCTCTATGCATCTAGCCAGTACAAAAATATATTAGGACCAGAGAGGAGTTTATTGGTGGCATAACATGAAGAGGGAAGTGGCAGGTGTTATTAGTAGATGTTTGGTGTGCTAGCAGGTTTGTTGCAACCTTTGAGTGTGCTAGAGTGGAAGTGGGAGAATATGTCAATGGACTTCATTATAGGACTGCCTAGGACCATGAAAGGTTATACAGTGATCTTGGTTATTATTGACAGGCTCACAAAATTAGAACATTTTTTCCAAGGTATTTGTAATGACCCAACTTTTTATATTAAGCTAAGGTCATTACCTTAAAGATAAATAACAATTTTAACACTTTCTTGAAAAAGAGAACTAGTTCTTTATTAAAAATAATTTCAAATAACTATTCATAAAACACAATTTGGCAAAATTAGTAAAAATACCTTGAAAATATGTCTCGCAGGTTCTAACAAATTTAAAAAAATAAAAAAAAATGAAAGAAAGAAAATTTTAAAATAAAATGTTTAAAATCAAAATAAAAAAAGAATAATGAAAAGTGAAAGCATACTAAACCTTTATATGGGACGTTACGAGCCCTTCATGTCGCTCATTAGCTTTCCACTTCCTCTACTTTTGGCTAAACTACATAGAGAAATGGTGAGTATAAAAATACCTAGTAAGGGACCCATTACTAGTTCCACTAGATGATATGCAAACTTTCCATTAGGAGGTACTATAAACTATCGTGTGCCCGATAGAACACATGTAATTTAGTGGTCCCATAGGAACATTCATTAGTCTGGTGATTCTGACGGAACACACATGATACTGGCCTATGAAGTGACCTCGTCGAACCATTCATAAAACATGGCATGACAGACTAGTGGTCTCGTCGAACACACACAGTCATAAATCTGTGGAAGATCTTGATCCCAAAGGACGTTGTACATATAGGTACACATCCTAATAACCAAAGCTAATAGACACCACAGTTCAAAAACCATGTAACAGTTAATATAAACATGACATGAATCATTAATCATAGCAGTTTATAATCATGCAATCCATATAACACATAATCATTATATAACATCAGTCAACAACTATAACACCTCGTCATGCATTTTAGCTATCATCAATGCATAATAAGTAAATACATGTAGGCTCCTAATTTTAGATTGAAGGTCCAGTTATAGAATCTCTTACAACTCATTTATGCATTATATCTACTATCAAAGCATAATCAGTAAATACCTACAAGCTCTTAAATTCTCATCTGAAGGTTCAGCAGTAGAATCTCTTATAATTCACCTACGCATTTTACCTATTGTTGATGCATAATCAGTCAATACATGAGGCCCTTAAATTTTCATTTGAAGGTCCAGTAGTATAATATTTTACAACTCATCTATGTCTTTTACCTATTGTCAATGTATAATCAATCAATACATGCAAGCTCTTAAATTTTCATTCGAAGATCCAATAGTAGAATCTTCTACCTGATGGCTAAAAGAAAATCCTTGGTTGACAAGCAATTTTCCCAATTAAAACGGATCCTAAACAATAAGTGAACTTTTAATATCATTCATTAATAAAATTTACCAATGGCTAGCATCCAAAATTTTTCCAATCTAACTTACCCACAAATGAGGTTGAAACCAATTCAACCTTGATGGAAAAATTTCACATAATAAATCTTTCAAAAAATTTCAATTATATCTTCAAAGAAAAGAATCCAACTTTAATCAAAATTTCTTGATAAGAGTCGAGAAAGGTTAAGAAATCAGCTCAAAAGATTTTGATCAAGTTTGAGGAACTTGAGAAGCCAAAAAGGTGTTGTTTTAAAAGAAAGTGAAATTAGAAAGGGTTCTCAAGGAAAAGGCTTTAATACTTAGTCCCATTCAGACAAGATCAAAGGATAGAAAAGGCAGAATGTAAATCTTGTTGCTTCTTGAGGCTGTGACAGCTCGAGATCAAAAGGCAAAAAGGATAGAGAGCAAATCTCGAGCCATCGCTAGCCATGTTCGATCAAGATTAGAAATGGGAGAAAGTGTAATTTAGGATTCTCTGTGGGTCTCCGGTCGATCTAGACTGAGATCACTTAAAAGAAACGTGTGACAAATTTCTGGAAATTCATTCTCGCTTGCGATAAGCGTTTTCTGGACACAAAGTTCATTTTAAGTTCAGAAAGACCCTCATTTCCATAATTCCTCACCATTTTTCACTCCATGAGCAAGTAGTGGAAAGAATTTGAGAAAAGAATTTCCTCTCGTCATTTTTAAACTCCATGATCAGTTCTAAGTTTAGAAAAGAATCATGAGAAAGCATGATTGAGCTATGTTTTCTAAGTATTCAAATTTAGAAATATTTTGTTTTGAAGCATGAGATTTATGAGAAATATATTTGAATGTTATGTTTATGCAAATGTTGGACAAAGAGGTAATATAAAGCAAAGCTAGATTTGAGACTTGCTTCATACAAGAGTTTTTCACAAGCATGCTAACTTAAGTATGTTTAAGCTTAATTAACATAAGAGACCTGAATATGTTAAGTCTATATCAAGATGTCTTGATCCTATAGCAACCCTACATGGGAGATTGTCGAATACATAAAAGTCGTGTGATGAGGGTATCCAATAGATGCCTAGAGTTTCCATCACAAAGACTAGGTAAAAGATAAAGGCATCTACGGACGCCTAGATTTTTCCATTTCATGATAGCTATAGAGAGATAGGGTGCTACTGACGGCTAGAGATTTATCTCGCAAGTATTGTATTGAAGGATAGGGTTTTTGTAAACTCGATATTTTATTAGCCTATTCTAATTTAATTTATTTTTTTTATGTGAAAGGAATAAAAGTAAAAAAAATTTAAAAGGGGAAATTAATTATATATGTATTTGGAAATATATAATACACATTGAAAATTATTATGTAAGTAAAGACAAAAGGAAAGAAAGGAAGAAAGAGAAAAGAAGATAATTAAATTCGGTGGAATTTGTTTTTATATATACCACCCACCTCCAATTTTATTTCTTTCCTTTTCACCATTCTCTTCATCATTTTCTTTACCTTTTCTGCAATAAAACTCTAGAGAGATTTCAAGGTAAGAAGGTTGAGAGAGGAAGAAAAAGAAGTTAAAGAACTTTTCACCTCTGGGTTTCTTTGGATTTCGAGCTACACAAACATATTTAAGAGATGAGGTTTACTTTTATTGAAATCTATTTCATTTTCAAACAAACCTTATGAAGGAAGCTTGAGCAAATTCTGTTGTTCATTGGATGATTTTTGACAAAGAACACAGAACAGGGGTTTTTCTCGTGAATTCAGGAGACCTCGGTTGTTTTCTATATTTCAGGGTGTATCAATGGAGTTAGGATCTCTATTTGGTATGGTTATAAATATTATCCAATTCAATACAACTTTTATGAAGAAACTGTGAACCAAAAACGACTAAAAATAAGTTAAATTGTAGGGTCAAGTTAAAGGGATTGTTGTTTACGCTTTTCTGGAGTGGTTCAGTTTCGAGGGCAATCTGAGATTATTCACAAGGAATCAGACTTAGATGTCTTAAGGTAAAGTTTATAGGATCTCCAAATGAATATTTTAATATAAATAAATCTAAATTTGGTTAAGTATTGAAAGAGTTATGATCATTTGAATTGAGTACTGTGAATCTGAAAAATTATGAGTAAGATGTAGAGTATGGATTTTATTTTTAAGGATGGACTTCTTTAGCAATATCTTTAATGATCTATGTCAAGCATAATATGTGAAGATCATAATATTTAGATTTCTAATACTCGATTATAGGTATTTGACAGGCCAAGAAGAAATAGGCCAGATTAACGGATCAGGAAACTAAGCTTAAGACCGTGAGTGACCAAAACCAATTTTGGAAACAATTTGTTTTGTTTTCTCCTCATTTTTTATTTAAGTATGATTGACTGATCTACATGTTTATTTACAAGTTTTGAAAATAATTTGAATTCCCTGATTATTCATGTAATCTGTTATTTTGGACTACACTTCATGAATGTATATGATTAAAATAGGATCCGCTGTGTTATGTTGCATATATAATAGTTTATATACTAGATTGGCAAGTTTATCTCGTTAAGTTTTCAGCAGGATCGACAGTTACAAATAGAGAAAAGCTTTGTCTGTCGGCTTCACACCGTCTTTTGGTCTAAGCTAGCAGGTAGTTTGAGAGGGAGTGTGACAGTTTCCATGCCTAGAGTTTCGTTCCATAGATACGAAGAGTTCAAGGTATAGAAAAAAAGAAAGAAAAGAGGAAGTTAAAAGCTAACAGTTGAAAAGAAAATGTGCTTTGCTATGTTATCCATGCTTTGCTCAAAGTTTTCATTATCACGCTTTATTTTAAAAGTTGTCACTGAAGGGATAAAAGCCCTATAGCAGCGGAAGATTTTATAGGACCATTTCTCAAATTAATTTGGGAATCTCAAAATACCAGTACATTGGCAAAATTTAGAATCAAAATTCTAAATATAAATCTAAGCATCCTTTTAATTTATAGGATACGAGAACTTACTTTCGATGACGTCTCTGAATCTACAAATCACCGAATTGGAGACACCACCCATCGAAAACCTTTCTATCCTCTAGGATGAGATTGGTTTGTGGGAACCAATTGGAATGGGAAAATGTTTAGAGGTAGTTGAGAGAAATTCTTTTCTTTCTGCAGAGAGAAAAAGCCTTGACCTTTTTCTGGATGAATTTTTGTTAAAGAAATGGCAGTGCCTACAGCTTTCCTACAGCTTGTCCAAGTGCAATCGAAACAATAGGTTTACCAAGGTGATCCAGGGCGAAGATAGGGAATTGTTTATAGATGTTAGTTTTAGGTTTCACTTATCATTTAGGTGTTATGACAATTAAGTTGAAAGAATATAACGCTAACTAGAAATACTTACCTACAACTAGAGACTCATGCACAGAGAATAACTCATGGCAAGGTGGAAGATTGAACGAACTAACTTGTGCGAGAAAAAGGTAAAGAAAGGTCAACGCGTTATTAGGTGGCTAAGTAGTTCAAGAGTCTTAATGCGATATAACTACATAATCAGCACATGATTAAGGCGACCTTCTCTTTAAGTGTTCAGACGCCACACTTGCCCACTTCTCGAGATGAAACTGACTATACTTAATTAAGCAAACTATATCTAGATAACTTGACTTATAATACATACGAACTTCTCGTATAAGGACAACAATCGATCAATGCCTAATGTCTTCAAGTGTTCACCTTTCGGGATACAAATGCTGGAAGTTACCTCGCTAAGATGAAGTTTGTTGTCAAACTCCTCCTTAGGCATATTAGGTGCTATCCTTACTACTTACCCTCTTGGATAGTTAGCAATTGGCACTGGTCATGTGATGAATATAGCTCAACTAATGCGACAAGGTTTATAAGCTAGACTTCTTATCAAGAACCTATCACAACTATAACTAATGATAACACATTGATAGATGAGAAGTCAAGACACAATAGATTGAAAAGTTATAAACATGCAATATATGTATAAAGAATATAGGTCTTTGGCCAATGTACAATATGAACATCACATATATTACAATGAAGTATAAAGATGGAGAGAAAGAAGAGTGAAAAAATACTACAAGTTAGGGAAAAAACGGAGGAATGATTTTTCTCTTCAACTCTTTACTTCAAATGCCTATTCTAATGGTCCTTTCAGACCTCTCTTGGTCCATTCAGATCCCAATTCTCTTGTTGAGGACGAAGTGCTTGTATAGGTTGCTTTTTAGCAGGAAACTTTTATTTCTCTCAATGTGTCAGTGCTGACATCTGGCCTTGTGAAGTTACATCACTTCAACTACCATTCTTGTCTTCTAGTGAGCTTTTCTCGGGTGCTATGATGGTATGCTCTGGGTTGTTAATCATCAGACTAGTTCCCATCGCTTAGCCTTTGCGCGAGATGTCCTATGTCATTTGCTCCTCCTTTGTTTCCCACTTATACTGCATTTAAACATGATAATCACATAAAACAAGCATGACACTTGAGTAAGTTGTATTTCTAATTATTTATGAATTCACAACATAAGTCACGCGTTCTGATAATCTTCTTATGCGTTTTGACCTCATTATTCTAATAAAAAGAGCTATAATAACAGATATTTATACACGTTATCACACCCCTAAATTTAAAATAATGCTTGTCCTCAAGCATCACTCAGTATTATGCTTGTTCTCAAGCATCATTCCTCTTTAAAGACTCACCTTCCCCTCTGCATTTCGACACTTCTCAAAACACAAGCAAGTTTTATTCTTTATTCAGGATTTACTTTCATCGCATACTTGTTACTCTGTAAATATTTCTATGTTCAGAATGCAGCAAGCTTAATACTTAAAATACCTTTGTTCATTTTCCACAGTTTATCTTATTTTCAACTTTAGAAATGGCTAAAATTTTGAAAAAAAATTTGAATCCCTTTTATTTGGCAAAAGAATGCTTTTTATTATATTTACATTAGATTTGGTGTTGAGTGGAAAGTTATAGGTAGTCTATCAGTCCGTTTCTACACTTAACTGTAACTTTTATTGCCTCTTCTGACTCAACTCTCTAAATTTTTACTTTTGAAGCTTTGCTTCTTTATTTTTGCGATAGGAGACAACTTAGGAGTTGTTATTTTAATTGAATCAAAGAATACCCGCTTTTTAAAGGTTTTTCATTTTTGGCTTAGTTTCAATTTTTGTTAAAATGCCTTACTTTTGCTTGCCATGCGAGGTTTTTCAAAAAGTTTTCAAAATTTTAACGTGGATCTCACACACCCCTAAATTTAGAGGTTAGCAAAGGCCTCATTACTAAAAATGAATGATAAGATTAGTCTCAAAAAAATCTTACAAGAGTTGGTTGATGTAAAGTTTGATCGCCTAATAAACTATAGAAATATTTTCTAAGTAAGGTTCCTTAATAAGTTAAACGTATAAATAACAAATAAAACTTTGTTTCCGCATACTTTATTTTATTGAAGTATCATTGAATTGCAAAGAAAAATTAGAATTGCGATAAAGCGGGAGCCAGGCTTACGACAAGAAAGATTAAACGCGCAAAAATTATATCAAAAGTTGTCACTTGTATTGTAAAGGACATAAATAAAAAGAAATATAAATTACATAAGGTGTAACAATGATTTTTAAAGTGGGCGGAAGAGGTGCATTAGCTTGCAGGTTAGTTGGTTTGGATTAGAGAAGAGGAGGTTGACATTGTAAAGTTATGGGGAGTTGAAGTGTAATTCGCTTGAGGGGAGTTGACTTTAGAAGCAGAGGTTAGGTGAATGGATCTTCTTCTTCTTCTTCGTGGGACTTCGTAGCGAGATGTCATTGGAATCTTTAACCTTATAGGATTGTCCTCTTTTCAACTTCAAGGATTCCTCCTCTTTTCAAATGTGTTATGTTGTCCCTAGCCAAATCATTTTCTTATTTGTACTCTTTTTGGCTAAAGATTCAATTATTCCCCTCATCGATCCTTTTTGCTCCACTTTCCTTTTCACCTTCTTCTACTGGCAAGGGATTTCTTGATATATTAGCTCTATTCCCTCCTTGCGATTGTGTATTTCCTTTCCCTACAGCTGTTTTTCATTGCTTCTTTTTCAAAACTCTCCAAACTGCTTCTTCTCCATCTTCATCGCTTTCATTTCTTCTTCCAAGAGCCCGAGTATTTTTTTTGTTTAGCCTTTTCATGAGCCCTCATCTCCAACCCTGTAGATTCAACAATAGGAGAGTAAGTCCTTTCCGGTAGAGAAAATCTTTCCATCCTTTTCAACCCGCTGTCGTACCTCTTCTTTCTTCTTATTACATTTTCTTTTATTCCTGTCCATGTTTCCATCGTCCTTTGCTTCTTCCCTTACTTTTTCCTCTATTCCTGTAGTTTCTCCCTTGGTCTTTTCCATCTCATCCGGCCTTCTCTCAAATCATGAAGTTTATTGTATATTGTGGCGAGAGGGTGGATTGCTAGGTTTTTAATACCTTATTTTCTTATGAGGGATTTTGTAAGGAAAGCATATCTTGGTAAAAGATAACAGGAATACTATGAAGAACTTGAAGAGTTTTTGAAATGGCAGTGCCTTGAAGGTTATGACAATGTGTGGATTCGTGACTTATTGTGTTTGGTTAAATGCTGAGACTCAGAGTTTTAAGAAGTTTAAATAGGCAGTCTTAACTAGGGTTAAAGGTGTGGTTATCGTGCGGTTAAGGTCTTGTCAAATTAAGTGCAGCGTGATAGACCTCATAAATTACTCTTGGCTCGAGATACGACGCATTCCCTTGTGATAGTAAAGGATTTACATAATTTGAATACAAAATTGATTTACACGTATATAAAAAAATTTCTTACAGAGGTATAAGAGTATAAATAAACATGCATACTAGTATAAAGATGCAATAAAAAAATTGGAAGATTTATACGTTACAGATGCATCCATGCGTTCAGGTTCCTTAGCGAGGAAGGACTGTGGCATCATTGTTTCTGCTCCGTATAGCTTCTTGATCATATTGTTCATGAACTTCATTGATCATTTGCATCATGACTCTCAGTGTCCTGATAGTTCATCACAATAAGTCTCTACACTCAATCATTCATCACAATGTTCAAATAATTTTTTTTGGTCCTAGTCGCTTAGCTAACTGAAACTGTAATTTTCATTAGTTTTTCCCGAGGACACTTCTATTGATGACTCCATGGTTATCATCCAAAATATACATTGATCTTGGGATTGGTTCAAGCAAACAAAGATTACTTCAGTACCTTGAACTTCTTCGTGCAATTTTTGGCTAATCGCATGATTCACCAAAATCAAATGCTTTGCCTAAACTCAAAGTAAGAATCTACTCTAACATCTATAAATCAATTCCTCGGAAATGAGACCAAAAACTTGGTTGTTATGTGTTGGACTTAATAGTTATGTATGTGTATATAACGCAATTGCAATATGCCACTGAGTTGGGTCATTGCACATAATGTGCTCACTGTAACTCTTTGATGGCATGCTTTAATTCTAGGAGATGAGTCATGGGTCATGGTCATAGCACGTAAGATGCTCATTATGTGCCTCTTTATCTGCTTCTCCAAGTGCAAGCGAAATAGTAGGTTTACCTGGGTGATCCAGGATCAAACACAGGGAATTGTTTATAGATGTTAGTTATAGGTTCTACTTATCAGTTGGGCGTTATGACAATTAAGTTGAAATAATATAACGCTAACTACAACTACTTACCTACAGCTAGAGACTCATGCACAAAGATCAAACTATGGCAATGTGGGGGATTGAATGAACTAACTTGTATGTGAGAAAGAGGTGAAGGAAAGTCTACACGTTATTAGGTGATTAAGTAGTGCAAGAATCTTGATGCGATATAACTGCATAATTAGTACGTAATTAAAGCGACCTTCTCTCAAAGTGTTTAGATGCCATACTTGCTCACCTTTTGGGATGCAACTAACTATGCTTTATTAAATAAATTATATTTAGATGACTTGCTTATAATTCTTTAAAGGACTTCTCCTTTAAGTACGATAACTTCTCGGCACCTAATGTCTGCACTTGTTCAACTTTCGAAATACAAATATTGGAAGTTACCTCGATAAGGTAAAGTTTGTTACCAAACTCCTCTTTACACGCATTAGCCCTATCCTTACTACTTACCCTATCGAGTAGTTGGCAATTGACACTGGCTACTTAATGAATATAGCTCAACTAATGCGACAAGATTTATAAGCTAGACTTCTTATCAAGAATTTATCACAACTTTAACTACTTATAACACATTGACAGATGAGAAGTCAAGAAACGATGGACTGAAAAGGAATAAACATGCAATATATTACAATGATGTATAAAGATGGAGAAAAAGAAGAATGGAAAAATACTACAAGTTAGGAGGAAAACGAAGGAATGATTCTTCTCTTGCTTTAACTCTTTACTTCAAATGTCTATTCTAATGGTCCTTTCAGATCTCTCTTGGTCCATTCAAACCCCACTTCTCTTGGTGAAGATGAAGTGCTTGTATAGGCTGCTTTTCAACAAAAAACTTCTATTCCTCTGAGTGTGTTAGTGCTGACATTTGGCCTTGTGAAGTCACATCACTCCAACTACCATTCTTGTCTTCTAGTGAGCTTTTCTCGAGTGATGTCACGGTTCCTTATTTGTGGTTGTTAATCGCCAAGCTAGTTTTCATCGCATAGCTTTTGTGCAGACATACTGTGTGATTTACTCCTTTTTTATTTTCTTCACTTATTCTGCATTTAAACATAATAGTTGCGTAAAACAAGCATGACACTTAGTGACAAAAAATACAAATAATTGAATTTGGGACTAAATAAAAGTTTACATGTGTTCCAAATTGAAATTAAAGATATAAATTACCAATTCTAATGATGCCACGTGTTTTTATCATGACCGTTAAATCAAGTTAATTATTTTGGTCCAATTAAGTTTTATTTATTTGGGCTAAATGTTAGGGCAATTATTAACCCATTTTTTTGTAGCTTATTCTTAATCTATATAATGTAAATATTTGATACTTTGTGCATAATATGAAATAAGACTTCGTTACAATCTCAATGCAATGAAAAGCACTTAAAACAGAGTTCAAACGAAGGACAACAATCAAAACAAAGATCAAGGGCATTTTGGTAAATAAATTGAAAAACTTGACACACGTCAACCTTTCACACACGTAAGCCACCCTAGCTTAGTCACGTATTATTTTCTTTCGATTTTCAAAACCCAAAAAATTGTTGGAATTTTTGTCTTGAAACTCGTAGTTTGTAATCATATTCTGTTCAATAAAGTCGTTATCGAGAAATTAAATTTTATAATCTTAAATCCAATAAACTAAGTCCCGAGGCTATTTCTTGAGTAAATTTGAACTTTATGTGAATACATAAACATGGATCAAGTTTGAGTTAATAGCCTAAATAGTCTATAGTATATGAATAAAGGTTGGGCGCCTTGTTCAGACAAACTGTGGATGCGGCCCGCTTTGTAGTTAGT
>JBBPDI010000009.1:4471110-4486282 GCA_037974545.1 Cucumis variabilis | reverse complement strand
GACCATCCTCCAAGATTGAAGCTCATTTGAAGATATAGACTTTCTTCCAAGACTCCAACTTCAAGAACATCACGTGTTTCGCTTTCTCAAATCAAGCATAAACATTCAATTGAGAGAATCAGAGGATCAAATTCTAGAGATCGAACTACATCACATCAAATCAACAAAAATACAACATTAACACTAGTTCAACTCCACGAATTAAATTTCCTTGGAAATCTCGTGGGAACAAATTGACACGCCGAAGATGCAGATGATGATCCTCTTGATCGCCACACACAGAAGATGAAGATGATGATCTTCTTGACTGCAACACATTAAAAATGAAGAAAATGATAAATCCGCTCGGTTATAACATGTGTGAGAAGATGAAGGTGAATCCCCTCGGCTGCAACATGCAGGAGAAGATGATGATGAATCCTCACGGGTGTGGTGCATGAGAAAAGATGAAGATGAATCCTTTCGGCTGTAACTCGTGGGAGAAGATAATGATAATCCTCTCGGTTGTAACACGTGAGGAAAGATGAGGATGAATCCTCTCGATTGCAACACATGGAAGAAGATGAAGATGAACCCTCTCGACTGCAACACATGGAAAAGATAAAGATGAATCCTCTCACCTGTGGCACGTGGGAGAAGATGAAGATGAAGATCCTTTCATTTGTAACCTAGGGAGAAAAGGTAGAGCTCGCTACTTTGACTTTGCCCCTTTTGTCCATTTCTTTTCTATTTTAACTTCTCATAAATCTCATTTCTATTGAGATTACATCGTCGCGACATAGCATGATACATTTTTTTTATGCGTGTGATTGAACTTAAGTAAATTTTAAGCTGCATATGTACCCTTTTTATAACATAGGGATCAAGTCATAACATAGTTCATTTTTTTTTTGCCATTAACCTTTTAAGCTCTTGTGGGCTAGGAGCACCATGCAGTTTAGGCTCTTGCGAGAAGGAGCTTCGCATTTTTAGCAGCTCATATTCCCATTAAGGATTTGTTCACCTTTTTTATTTGTAAAATTGGTGAATATAATAAGTTTGGCTTTACAATCATGGGACCTTCTGTGTTAATGTCAACAAACAACTTCCTCTTCATGCATGATGGAACACGACTGTGAATCTTCTTATCCTTGTTTACCTTCAAAGTTTTCATCTCCTTTTCATGTTGATCGCTTGTCATCTTTAGTCAATAAAAAACAGATGTTGAAGGTTGATCTTTCTTCGACGTGGAGATACTTAGCCTTTTGAAAGCTGAAGTTCGAATGGAAGTAGAAGTTGGACATTGATTTTCTTCTTTTTTCATGGCCATACTCAATCTTTGAAATACTGAAGATGAGTAGTTGAAGGCTTGATACGATCAAAGACAGAGGTCCTTTGCTTAATTTCATTTGAATTGTCGATTTCTTCAGAAAATGCATAATTATTGTCGACTTCTTCTATGCTGACAGCATGACATGCAATGACTTCCAATACTTCCTTGGGATGATCATCAAGGAAGCTTTTTGGGAGGAATTCTGTCAAAGTTATCGACCGTCGAGATAGGAAGAAGTCCTCGTCTTTTTTTTATAGGCTTAGGCTTCCATATCTTCTTGTTTCTTTTCTCTTTTTTATGAAAACTACTTCCTTTTCCATGCTTCTGATGGAAGTGCAACTTCGTTTGAATGAAATTTGGTTGTCTCCTTGTTTTACGAGTCACAGTTATCCATCCTTCATAATCATCTTCAACAAGCTTTTCTTTGTTTTGAGATTTCATCGTTACGATCTTTTGTTGGAATCGAGCAAGTATAGGTTCAAAAGTCCCAAACTGAATCAAGCTTTTCCTTTGATCATAAGGCAGCATTGATGGCAGAACACTTAAAGTCATCTCAACTGTAACATGATTCGTCTAAGCTACTTCATCCATATCCAGCTTGATATTTTTTTCACGAGCCAATTTTAGAATCAACTCCTTCAAAATGAAACATTTTCCAACAGGATGACTAATTACCTGATGGTACTTACAGTAGTTAGGATCATCTACTTTTCCTGCTTGTTCCGGTTGTTTGCATTCTGGCAGTTGAATAAGTTCTTTGTCTAGCAGCTGCTCTAACATGTCTGCAACATCAGAGTCGGGGAATGGATAAACCTTTTCCTGTCTTTCTTTAAGAGTTTGACGATGCTTCTCTTCGTTATCACGCTTTCTTTCAATTTTTGTTTCTTTTCCTTTGGAGAAAGATTTCAATGGAGACTCATGAACAACCATAGACTCATTGATACTATTTGTGATCTTTCTAGCGTTGTTGATTTCATTCTTCCCATTTGTTACTTCAGAGATTAAGAAATCTTTAGTTCCTCTATTAGTGATGCTCAATTCCATGTCATGAGCACGAATTGCTAATTCTTCAAATGTACGGGGTTTTATTCCCTGCAAAATATAGAAAAGTTCCCAGTGCATGCCTTGGGCGCACATCTCCACTGCAGACAGTTCTGTGAGCTTGTCTTTGCAGTCCAAGCTTAGGGCTCTCCATCAATTTATGTAGTCAATGACTGGCACTCCCTTTTATTGTCTTGTGTTTGTAAGCTTCATCATACTTACAGTGCACCTGGTGCTGTAGAAGCGATTGAGGAACTCCTTTTCCAGTTGTTCCCAGCTATTAATGACTTCTGGCTCCAAATCAGTATACCACTCGAAAGCATTTCCTTTCAAGCTTCGAACAAACTGCCTAACTAGTTGGTCTCCTCTTGATCATGCATTCTTACATGTTTCAACAAAGTGAGCAATGTGTTGGTTTGGATTGCCCTTTTCGTCAAACTGTTGGAACTTTGGAGGTTGATACCCAACAAGCATTAGCATATCATTGATTCTCTTGGTATATGGCTTGAAGTACACAAAAACAGTTTGTGGTGGTCCTCCATACTGAGCTCTTATGAAGCTTGAGATCATATCTTGCAATTGTTGAACTGACAAGGATGTGACAGAGATGGACTGTTGCATTTGATTTTCCTGCAACACAACTTTTCCTTTATCATCAGCTTTGATAGAAGGAGTTTTGCTCGACTCAGCAGTTTCACAAGCTTTCATTTGGTATTTCAAGGCAGCAATTTCATGCTCTTGCTCCTCGACAGATTTCATTAAGAAATTTATTTTTCTCTCCATCTCCGCCATGGCGGCCTCAACAGTTACATCAGCAGTCATGACAGACACTACTTTAAGGTCTAATTCTTGCTTTGATAGATCAGAAGTAGGAGTAGAGTTGTCGAACATAGGATTTTCTCTAATAGTGATTCTGTCTTTAGGAGATTGCATCAGTTGCTTAAGAATGTTCTGTGCGATGACAGAACCTTGATCTTGCTCTCTGATGATCCCATTAGAACGACTGTGGATGACAGGTCCCATATAGGTGTCGCTTGCAATTGCGGATTTGGATGAAGCTTTCTTTGATGCCATTAATTTACTTATAGATCTAGATGACGAGAGTGAGATGAGCAGTAGAGATGGTCCCATTGATCACTCCTACTAGGGCGGTAGATTTGATAGTAAAAGTCTGATTGTCCCTAGAAGAAGCTCGACGACAAAGAAGTCCAACGACGAAGAAGTCCGATCGCTCCTACTAGGATGGTATATCTGACAGAAAAAGTCCGATCGTCCTTAGAAAAAGCTCAACTAAGAAGAAGCTCGATGACGAAGAAGTCTGATGGTAGATCGTGGTAGATCTGACGGTAAAAGCTCGATTGTCCCTAAAAGAAGCTCGACGACAAAAAAGTCTGATGACGAAGAAGTTTGATTGCACCTACTAAGGTGGTAGATATGACGGCAAAATTTCGATTGTTCCTAGAAGAAGCTTGACGACAAAGAAGTCCGATCACTCTTACTAAGGTGATAGATCTGACGGCAAAAGCTCAATCGTTTCTAGAAGAAGCTCGACGAAGAAGAAGCCCGACAACGAAGAAGTTCAATCACTCCTACTAAAGCGGTAAATCTGACGGTAAAAGCTCGATCGTCCTTAGAAGAAGCTCGATGACGAAAAATCCCGACGACAAAGAAGTCTGATCGCTCCTACTAAGGCGATAGATCTGACGGTAAAAGTTTGATCGTCCTTAAAAGAAGCCCGACTACGAAGAAGTCCGATTACTCCTACTAAAGCGATAGATCTGACGACAAAAGTTCGATCGCCCTTAAAAGAAGCTCAATTACAAAAGAAAAAACAACAAAAGAAAAATAAAAAAAACAATGAAACAAAAAAAAAAAGAGAGGAAAAGAGAAAGGGAGAAGAAAAGTTTTCTATGCCTTTCTGTTGCTAGATGAAGAACAAATGATCAAGGTATAGGTCTATTTATAAGGCCAACAAATCCAATTCCTAAATGGATTATGAATGATATTTAATCATTTTTTAAAACAAACCCAATTCCTAAAAGGAAAAGGAATTATTTTTTTAAAGTAAAGAAAAGATAATCCAATTATCTTATCTTATTTAAAATTATTTTATTTTTTGGGATAAATTTCGAATTTTTGTTAATTTGAGCCTATTTAAAATATTTAAATATTTCAACATTTTCAAAAAAAAAATTATTCCCAATTTTATAATTAAAATTTCAGGTTATTCAAAATTCAAGTCAAATTAACTTGCATACATGGTCTCCTTTTTATCTCAAATTTAAATCGGAACCATAAATCTAACTTTATCTCAAGATTGAGGGACTCATTTTATCTCAAATTAAAATTGGTCATTCCAAATTCTTGTGCATCCTCAAGACAAATTAAGGTACGATAAAAACCTTATCCTTATTTCAAAATTAAATTTTTGGTTATGTTCCAAAATTTATTTTTTTAAAAAAAAGAAATTAAATTTTTTATCCTCAAATCAAATTAAATCGCGGATAAAACAGTGAATTTTTCTCAAATTAATTAAGGTTTGGCCATATTCCAACCTTTATTTCAAATTTATATCAAACTAATGTACTAAATTCATAGTTTGATTAATTTGATATGCTGAATTGAGCAACAAAAAAAAACAAAAAAAAAGCTCGTATTTTGACTTTAAATTTATCTTTTTCGAGATTCATTCACCCATATATGTGCATAAATCTCAAAATTGGGGCATTTGTTGAATAAGAAAATTTGAGACCAATCACAAATTGCTACATCATTTGTTAAATTATTGATGAAAAATGCAAATAATTAAATTTGGGACTAATTAAAATTAACATGTATCCCAGATTAAAAATTAAAAACGGAAATTGGCCAATTCTGATAATGCCACCTATTTTCATCCTAACCGTTGGATCAAGTTAATTATTTTGGTTCAATTAAATATTATTTACTTAGGCTAGGTTTAATTAAGCCAAAAAAATAAGCTTAATTAAGCTTAAATACTAAATATAACACAAATCATGTGGTTAAACTCATGGGTCTGGTCCATGGACCAACCAGACTCAAGTCCATAAAGTCCACCAGAGAACTCTATAAATAGAGAAGTTCTCCTCATTTGTAAAGGGTTGAAAATTTTTCACCCCAAAAGGTCTAGAGAGAATTCTTCCAAAAGCTAGAAGACTTCATAACTCTTGAAGTCGACCATCCTCCAAGATTGAAGCTCTTTTGAAGATATAGACTTTCTTCCAAGACTCCAACTTCAAGAATATCACGTGCTCCACTTCCTCAAATCAAACATAAACATTCAATCGAGAGAAAATCAAATGATCAAATTCTAGAGATCGAACTACATCGCATCAAATCAATAAAAATACAACATCAACACTAGTTCAACTCCATGAATTAAATTTCCCTGGAAATCTCGTGGGAACAAATATCACATCCATTTAATTATATGATGTTGAATTAATTAACTAATTGAATCTAATTATTGTTTAATTAAACTAAATTATATGTAATTTTAATAAATAATAAAAAGAAAAAGAAAATCTCCCTTATAGTTAGAGTGGAGTGGAGATTATGGGAGAGAAAGAATGTCTCAAGTGGAGTTGAGGTTTTATAAGAGTAAATGATCATTCTCTTCAAGTGATAATATTTCTCTCGATACGCTACCAGAATTTCCATTTATTGATCTTCAAATATCTAGGGTATTTGAAGTCTCCACGATTGAATTTTATGTCTTAAAGCTCGTGATTTGTAAATAATAAACAAACTCTATTATTTAATAAAGATGCTATTGAGGTATTATTTAATAAAATGTTGTTGAATATAATAAGTGATTTGTTTGTTATAATCCTGAATCAAATAAACTAAAATCTTATGGCTATAATATGTATACTTGAATTTTATGTGATGACATAAAAATTAAGTTCGAGTAAATAACCTAAACGATCTATAGTATAGTGATAACTTTAGATACTTTATTATGAGAACATAATGGATGCGACCCAATTTGTATTTAATAGCTAGGGAGGGTGCAAAACAAAATTCACTCCTAACCATTTTTAGGGATAATGTAGAGAGGTTGTTCAATTAATGTTAAATCTAAGTCGTGAGCAAGGGGCCCCACCCACCCTCTCATTGGTCCGAGAGGGGACAACTCAATTTAGTGGTTAGACCACAAACTAATTGTTTATTAGAGGATTGATTGTAATTAAGAAATGAGAAGTAATTTCGGGGGTTAAACAGTAATTTTGATCAAGCTGCAATTACGAACGACCTGAGAAAGATCAACTTACTGATCATGGTTATACAGTGAGAAGAGTGTAATTACTGAACTTTAGTAGAGTATCCGAGTAGTTAATGAATGTTGGTTAATTAAGTTAAAGAGCATAACCTGTTAATCTCGAATTGTTGGAGCTTATGATAATTGATCCATCAGATCTTACTAGCTTATATCATAATCAACTTTAGAACAATGTGCTGAATGAATTCAAAATGTTCAAATCATTATTTTGAAAGTAAAGCGTGTAGTATATTTGATAAATTTAATGTCCTGGTGTAGAGAGAGTGTGTGATATTTAAATATGACAAATTTGAATATAGATTCAAATGGTCGAGATCAATAAATTTAATATCGATATTAAATTAATATAATGTTTATTTAATTATTTGAAAATAATTGTTTTTAAATCAATTATTAACTTTATATTAGTTAAAGTTGTTTAGTTAATATTTTAAAAAAATTATATTAATGAATTAGAAAATTAATTTTGACATTTGATTTATAAAAATTATATTAATTAACTCAATTAGTGGGTAAATTCACAAATCCAATTAAGTAGAATGTGAATGAGCTTCTTGCTTGAGTTTGGTGTCTTCTCCAAAACTAATCCCACGTTCATTTAATGAGAATGGGTATCAATCTCACAACCAATTCAATTTGCATGTTATTTGTCTATAAATGGAGAAGAATTAATGAATTAATAGCTTATTGATGCCTATGGTAATTTTTTGAAAAATATCATTACTGCTCTCTAAAAACTCTAACTCTCTACTAAATTCATGACTTGTCAAATTTTCACATCCTATTATGTGGTCGAAAAATAGTAAAAAAGACTTTTGCTGTAGTCTATAATTGATTCATGATCAAAACCATCAAAGAATTTGCAAGAAATTTAAGTCGCAAAGGTTGTATTTAGAGGAGTATTGTTTTGATCTAAATTGCATCCGCTATCATGTTATTTACTCTTTCACCCATCAACCCTTGATCACTTCCCAAAGAGAATAGTGAGGTAACCTAAAGGTTGTGCCTTGTGCGGTCAAGAAGGTGAGATTGTGTTGTGTGCCTGTTTAAACCACTAAGTCTTGGAGAAGTGAAAGTGAAGATTGTCAACAAGGGCCAAAGTGTTTTTCTATTTTGTATTCTACTGCCTTACAATAATTTAAAATAATTGAGGATGAAATTTATATTTATATGAAAAAGTCTTTGAAAAGCAAAAAATATACATCGGAAATTCCAAAAACCCATCTTGCAAGAATGCATTACATCTTATATTAAAGCAAAACTCTCGAGATGTTCTTTGTGAGATCCATACATCTTACATTACCGCAAAACAAATATGGTAATCCAATACTCATACCCAAGAGAACCTTGAATTTTCACGAGACAAACAACCCTTTAGGAGTTGGTTGAAACACGAGCTAATAATAATTAACTACTGCCAATACTATTTCAAAACTTCAATTTGTTATGGTATTTATTATTTACTATCGTTTTTACCTTTTATCTTTTTTATTTTTTATTTATTGTTACAATGTTTATTATTTTATTCTGAAAGTAAAATAGTTTATCTTTTAACCACATATTATTATAATCCAAACTAAAATAATCTACTATCTCAAACACAAATTATTATAATTCAATTCAACTATTATAATCAACTCTTTCCCCCAAAATCTTTTTTAAAAATTTTTAAAACATAAAGCTTAAAAGATTTGAAGTGTTGTTGGTTTAAATAATCGTATATAACATATTAAATTATAAAAACAGTTTCAGGAATATTATCGCATCTCTTCCCATTTTCTCTGTTATTCTTCTCTTCACCTCTTCACCTCTTCACCTCTTCACCCTTCCTTATCTTAAAATAAAAGTGAAAAAGAAAAATAACTAATTTATCAAAATCTATGGAAAATTGTGGTGAGTGATAATTTGAGTTTAGATATTTGTAAGTTTGTAACAAAATTTTCACATTATGTAGATATGGTAAAAAGAAAAAAGAAAAAAAAAATCAATCCAAGTGATACACCTTATCCTTGATATACACATTTGATACACATATTTATATAAATAAACATTGAAAATGATAAAATGCTAAACTTTTTAAATTTATTAACAATTAAGTAAATATGACCAAATAGACATGAAAACACTTTTGTAGATTTGTTTAGAGTAAAGATTGAGTTATTATAATTTTTGTTAAAATAGTATATGTTTGTGGTTTATATTTTTATAATAAATATATATTTTTCTTTTTCAATCCTTTAACAAAAACTCAAAATCTTTCATTATAAATACAAATATTTGGTATATCAAATATGTACCAAGTGTATATTATGTGTATCAAGTGTGTATCGAGTATTTATTAAAATGATATCAGGTGTCTATTAAAAAGATATCAAGCACATCAAGTTTATTGCACAAGGTATCAAGTATATCGAATGAATATCAGTAGTGTATCGAGTATATCATGTGAGTTGATTTTGTTTTTGTTTTTGACATTTTTGTAAATATAAGAAGGTCTATGTTATGAAATAAAATTTGTGAGACATGTAAGAAACGCAAAATCTATTCTGTCAAAAGAAAAGAACAAAATACTTTCACAAGCGATAGTTGAATGGAAATCGAACATGGGCATAGTATGAAAATTGGAAGTCACTAATGAGTTTGCTTGTGCCTTAGTAAGAGGGAAAGGAAATGGGAACACTACAACAAAAATGATCTACGACGACAGTTATTTATAGTCATAGTGTCGACTGTCATGGAAAGTCCTTCCACGACAATTTTTAAAAATTGTCACAAAAAGTTTTTTCATGACAAAAAATAAATGTCATTAATTATTATTATATGACAAGAAATAACTGTCATAATTTATTTTATGACAACAAATAACTGTCATCATTTGCATATTAATGACAGTTACAAAAATATCGCAAATTCATTTATTATGACATTTTTTATCTGTCAAGGATATGCCAATCGTGACAGTTTTTATAAAAATAAATGTCATCTTTTCGATATTGAAGACATTTACAAAAATGTCACGAATCTGTATAATATGACAATTTTTCTCTGCCAAAGATATGTCAATCGTGACAGTTTTTTATAAAAGCAAATGTCATTGTTTCGCTATTGACAATAGTTACAAAATGTCGCAAATTCGTATATTATGACATTTTTCTCTGTCGTATATTCCTCAATTACTACATTTTTTTCCTGTTCTTTTTGTTGTTCTGCCATTACACTAACCATTTCAATGGCAATAATGTTCTAATACATCACATCCATATGGAAAGAAAGAGTCGACACTTTAATATATATACGCTATAATGCACTTTGTAATATTCGTACACCCATTGACTAATAACCATTTTGTGTTAAAAGGTAGTTTACATGTAAAAAGAATAAACATTGACATCGTTAGCTACTAACAAGCCTAAAATCAATACATTGGAACCAAGATTTTGCTATCAACCATACAAAAAGTCTTATATCAATCAATTGTTCCAAGTTGGCTTCATTGCTCAAATGGATTCTTCCAAACCTAGTAAGAAAATAAGATCTTATTTTAGAGTATGACTAAAGAACAATTTCAAAGAAAATATATTCACAAGTAAACAAAAACAGAAAATTTGTACACCTAAACCAATCACCTAGTCATCCCACAAAGGATCATCTCACGAAACTTTCTACCAAACAACTCACAAGTGAGCGATACTAATCTTTCACACACCATAATATTTTAAAGCATAATGACACTACTCACTATGATTCAACTCAAACATTCTAACCACAACGAGAAGGCATTTCAAACCATAGAAGACTTTTATAAAGGTAAGAAACAAAATTTCTAGAAGTGAAACATTAAATATGAAGTCATTTACTTATCAATTATCACACTTACCTGTCACAATACAGAGCTTTTGAGGTTTAGAACAAGCACCAATGAATTGAACAACATTTTTGTGCCGAACTTTCTTGCAAAAATAGGTACCAAACTTTAGTATAGTAATAGACTTCATCCTGCATTACTTATCCTAAGTAGTTGTATCTTGCATAAAAAAGGAATACTTGGAATCTTGCGTAAGGAGTCTTGCGTAAGGAGTTAAATATCTAGGCCCTACCTACATTACTTATCCTAAGTAGTTGTATCTTCCAAAGCAAATCACTTACTTGAACAAAAATAGTTAAAATGGACAAGGTAAAGAAATGAATACCACTACAAGAAAAATGACCTACTATCACTTACTTGGTAACTTGGAATTTAGAAGAAGTTTGACAGTAAAAGCGACCATAACATCATATACAATCGTCTATCAACATTTTAGATTCATGCTATTAGTGTAGTAACATATTCCAATTTCAGAGCCAAAATAAATAAATAAGACATAATTGGAAAAATTGATTTAAAGTTTTCATCAACCAGAATAGAGAAGCATGCTTTAGAACATAGAAAATTTGAAGGTGTAAAAAAAACCATAAAACCAAAATATTAGGAAAAAAATTACTTCGAAAATGAAAAAAATCAAGCCATCTTGAGTGGCCATGATGCAAATGATAACAATAAACTTCCATGATCAGAATGCTAAATCTTTATTCCTAATTATGAACTATAAAATTTGAGAAAAGCAAAATACAACAAACATCAACATAGTTTGTTTTAAGTCTTCATGTCTAGTTGAAAATAGAGTGAGAACTATCAATATCTATAAAGAGAACCAACATTCAAGTTTTCACATTTCAGGTCAATGTTTATAGAGAAAACCAACATTCTAAGATTTTTTAACACAGATACAAATCAATACATCCTTCCACATTATAGAAGGAAAATGGTGGCATACCTCTAGATGGGAACTCACAGTAACAAGCTAACAATAACATATAATTCACAAACCCTTTCATTATTATTATTAGTTCTTTTTTTTTCTTCCTCAAAAACCATAAATTCTAAAAAGAGAAACAGAGAAGTTGGTGCATTTTTCTTAATGGAAGCCCTTTTTGTTCCTCTTTAACAATATTCCTTTTTCTTTTCACTTTCTTTTCCATTTCATTTCTTTAAAGAACAATAAATGAAAATCCTAAATTCCAAAATTCTTCTAAACTTCCTCCTGGTTCTATGGAATTACCTTGGATTGATGAAGCTTTGCAACTTTATTCTCAAGATCCCAATATCTTCTTCTTCCAATTACAAGTTTGAATTTATATAATAAAAATGATTTAAAATTTCCATTCATATGTTAGTTTAGTGCCAAAAATTATCAACCAAGATAACTTACATAAGTTCAGTGCTAGAAATATCAAACTTCAGATGGATGCATGACCTGTCTGATGCGGAAGTATGAAGCTCCTTTCTCCAATTCTCTTATCTTTCTAATTTCCTCAAAAATAAAAAATAAAATCACTATACTTGTTCATCCCGAACTCTATACTTTAATCTCTTTTCTAAAAATCACTACTCCAATCATAACTATTTCAAATGTTAGGCCTATCAATAATGTTTTCAATAGGAACCATCATTCTAATCAATAAGATATTAAACAACAGTTACATATATTAATCCTGCCTTCAATAATATTTGCTCAAGACATCAAAAGTATGCAAAATTTACTGTGTGCACCCATGCATGTAAAGGTGCATGTCCTATAAGTCATACTCATATTTATTATTAACATGTTATATCAATAGTACTACACACTATTTGAAATTTGGATTTTAACGACGCAAAATTTGGATTTTGTTTGAAAGGTCACCGAAAAAATAAAGTAAATACATTTCAACAAACAATTTAAATTCAATCTCATATCTTTCATCTTTGTATTACAGTTACAAAACAAAACACAACAAATACACACCCTATAAGTCATACTCATCATATTGAATTCTTTCTATGGCTAAACAATAATACCCTAAACAAAACAAACACACAAACACATACATATACATATATAATGCAAAACAAATATAAGACAAAAAAATGATTTTCAACTCTTGAGACATATCGTCAAACACCTTATGAGCATAAACCATTTGATTCACTAATGCAAATATATTTCTCAATCTCCTCACACAAACGAACCACATCGATTGGGAAAGCAAAGAATTTGAAGAAACTAAAAGGATTGCACAGCCACTAGAGAAGATAGAATTTTCTAATTGAAGCTGATAATTCCAAGAACTATTATAAATTCCTCGCTGCTAGCATTTAACTAGGCATTTGAAAAAAAACTAAATGGAATTGTACCACATAGTTTTAGATTTCTACTATGAATGAGCGTGTTTTTTTTTTTTTCCTTTCCACATCATTATCAAATCTCTCATTGTACTTCATGAGTTCCTTCTGCTAGTCAATGAAACTAAACCAAATCACTACTTACTAATCCAATTCTTTCCAACCTCTGCCACCTTATTCCTAATTGGAGTATGATTTTGTAATCCCAATGTGCTATTTTGAATAACCTTTGGATATGATTTTGTAATCCCAATGTGCTCTTTTGAATAACCTTTGAATTATTTCCTTCATCGATGAAATCGTTTCTTATCAAAAAATAAATAAAAATCATGAATCTCTTTCAAATAAAATCTATGAAAAAATAATTTTAAACACTCATATACATTTATTGTCAAATCATATCATTCAAAGAACATAAGCAAAGTAAATTAGAAACCACATACACATATTGCAGATGTTCAAGCCTTCCAAGTCCAGGAACAAGATGTTCAGACAATTCGAATTTTCCAAATCCCTGAAAATGAAAATCAATAATCTAATCAAACAATTACCCAAATGGGTAAAATTCCACTTCCATCTTCAAGTATTACAATTCGTCAAATTTCAAAAACAACCCATATAATAAAATACAAAAAAACAAGAGTATTCTAAATAAAGAAAACAATTAGCAATAAAATAGTAAAAAAGAAAAAGAAACTGAAATTGCACACTCGGGTAACGCGGTTATCCTACTTACAAGTGCTCTGGAACCAAGTACAATGGTTAACAAGAGTAGGATCTCTACTCTGAAGAACGTTATTAGGATCGAAGAAGCTACAACGGAAAGTGTAGAGAGCATCGCCTTCAAAGTTGGAAAAAGCAAGAGGAAAAAGAAAAGTTAGGGTTAGTGAAAGGAGAAAAAAAAAAGTGGAGGAAGTCTAGAAGCGAGTCGTCGACATGGCTAATCTTGTGACTGGAAGATTGAAGAAAAGGGGTGCAAAATTATGTGGATGATTGAAGAATTTGGAGGAAAAATTAGAAGAAATTTGTTGAGAAAATTTGAATAGGAGAAATGAAAGGTAGGAAAAGGCCAGCGGTGTTTGGAGTCCTTGAGAGAGGTGTTCATGAGGTTGGGCTTTCGTGAGGGTTTGAGCGAATATCCTAAAAATTTATTCTAATAAATTATTTAATGCTTTTACTTTTTTATGATAACAAATAACTATCATTATAAGTGAAATCCAAAAACTGCGTTTTTTCCAGCCAAAAACGCTCATTTTGACCTTTTATGACAGTTTTTTCATCCCTCCTTTCAATTTGAAAACTGTCATAATATGTCATTTTTGTTGTAGTGGAAGAAAGAATGGTTTCTTAAAATTATTTTTTGAATTTAAAATAGACAAATTATTGTAAAATGACAAGTTCATAGAAAATATTTATAAAATATTGTAAAAAAATTAATTCGTCAACGATAAAAATTGATACACTGATAGAAATATTAATCTATTAATGTCTTCGACCATTAATAGAGATAAGTAATCTTGATTTTTATTGATATGTTTACTATCTGATTCTTTAGATCACTTTATTATTAGGGATAGTTGCAAATTTAGTAATTAGATTTAAAATAATTAAGTATACAGCAACATTTTAAATAATTTGCAAATATAGCCAAATTTATCAAATTCTATTGATGATAAAAGTCTATCATCGATAGACCATGTTGCAAATATTGGTCTATCATTGATAGACTCATACAAGTCTATCAGCGATAGTTTTGCTATGTTTACAAATTTTTTTTAAAATGTTGTTATATCCTTAATTATTATTGTTAAAATGGTCATCAATTACAATTACTCTTCTTCTTCTTCTTCTTATTATTTTAATACTTTAGATACGAAATAGTAAACAAAAATTTGAGTTACTTAATAAAACAATAATGCAAATATGATTTAATAGTAAAAGTAATAAGCAATTAAATGTTGAGTAACAATGCCAAATGAAGCAGTGTATATATTACATACACTGTGAAGCCTATTATATGAAGTTAGTGTATATATTACATACACTGTGAAGCCTATTATATGAAGTTAGTTACTGACATCTTATCTCACTATTTATTTATTTCAATCAATATTTCTCAATTATTCCCATTTCCAACAATTGAGACACATTCCACGTGTTTTTTTAAAATTAAAATAAACCTCATTTCAATTCAAGTCTGTTTCAGCTGCAAAATTGGACTTTCTTTACCATAAAAAACTAATATAATTAATTTCATATCCCCCAAAACGACGACGTTTCCTCCACTTCTTTCATTTTCCCGCCAACATATAGT
>JBBPDI010000009.1:4421354-4433214 GCA_037974545.1 Cucumis variabilis | reverse complement strand
ATGTGTCGTTAAAAATAAAAATGTGAAATTTTTTGTGACACATTTTTCTCAACACAAATTGTGCTTTCTTGACACAAATTGAGCTTTCTTGACACAATTTTCTTGACACAAATTGAGCTTTCTTGACACAATTTTCTCGTTGTTAATTTACAACATAAATTATGTGTTATTAAAAATTACCTAATAAAAAATCAATGTGTTTCTTCATTCGTTCGCTTTTTTAATTTTAAAAAATATTTCGATGCTTTCATCCCTCTTGCGAAGCACGACTGAAAAGATCTTGCTCCATCTCACGTCGTTGTTGTCTTTCTCTCTCGCAAATGCTCTCCGACGACGTTTCTCCCTCTTTCGCAAACACTCTTCACGACTTTCCCTCTCTCTCACAAGCTCTTCGCCTGTCGTTTGAAGGAGCTCACCAAATTTGCAGATAGTTAAAGAATCCATGAACCATGAGAGATCGATCAAAGTCCATTTATGAATTAATTTAATTAGATTATTAATTTATCTTTTGGATTATTGTAAAACCTTTACCAAGATTGTAATTTACATTTTTTTGTTATGAATAAAAAAATCTTTCTAAACATATATGAGTACGTTGAATCATGTATTTAATTTATTTATATATCCATCATTTATATGTCAAAAAATACATATTGTGACTTGGAAAATAATGACGTTAAACAAGTATCGACATATAAATCTTTATTAAACAGAAACAGTGTTGTAACCATAGTAGGTTGGCCTAGTGATAAAAAGTTAAAAAATTAATTAAGAGGTCATGGGTTCAATCCATGATGGCACCTAACCTAGGAATTTATTTCCTACGGGTTGTCTCGTGAGTTGGTTGAAGTGTTGCTAAAACCACCTAGTGTGTGAAATCACATTTTTTTTACAAGAATTGTGTGCTAGGCATCATTTAAGTATATTTAATGACACATTTTTTAAAGTGTCGTTAAGTAGCATTTCTTGACAGAGGCTTCAATGACGCAAAAACTGTGTCGTTGAAACTCTTTATGACGCAAATTTTGCGTCGTTAAAACTCAAATTTCTAGTAGTGCTCACATACTTTAATTTAGGCTAGAAATCTACTTTTGGACCCTTAACGTCAAACTTAACTCTTAGCACCTTAAGCATCCAACTTAAGTCAATTTTAGTACGTCTCTTAATCTCATACACTTTTATTTCAACTATTGATGATTTTTTAGGTTTAGATCCATTATATCAACATGGGTCAATCAACTTTGAATACTTCATAAGACCCCTTGAACCATTTATGTTTCAAACATGTGAAAATAATACCCAACGAACTTCAAAGCTAGAAGAAAGTTCCTTTTTAACCTCTAACATTCAACTTTAGAACCTGACACTACAAGAAATCAGAGATCTCTCGATGCAGCATTAGGCGTCGAGATACACGACGTCGTAAGACAAGGGTTATGACGATGCATTAAGGTGGACGTCGGCATTGGTCATCAATGACGATGTACACATGAAGATGTCATAATAACATGAGACTTCCATGACGCCATACATGACGACATCGTAAAAGCATTTTATTTTAAAAAATAATATTAACTTTTTGCAACGCCATGCATGTACACACTGCCATTGCCCCAATAATGACGATGTGGAAGAGCACAGTGTCGTGAAAAGTGAAAAATATTATTAAAAAGGTGGATCAACCGCGATGTCTACATGCGCATAGTGTCAGTATTGGCCAACTACGCCGACGTGTGTTGACCATGTCGGTTAAGATCCAACATTTAAATCATTATGACAAACCTTTTGCCGACGTACAGGTTGATGGCATCGCGAGAAAATATGAAGATTTGAATGATTTTGAAAACTTTATGACGACGCCATAAGTGACTATGGCAGCATTTGTTAAAGAACTAACGATGCAGATGCTCATGGCGTCGTGAGAAGTTGGTTCTTATGACGTTTTCAAGGTGCGTCATGAAAATCCTAGTTATTTTAATGTTCTGTGTTCATAAAAGAAAAAAGAAAAGAGATAGATGCAAGAGAGACCGAGACTTCCATCGGGCCGCCTATATGTCGCCATCCATCGAGTGCTTGCCATCCACCACCGTCGTCCATCGTCGCCCATCCTCTTTTCGTCATTCACTTAGTTCGTCATCTCTACCGTTAAAAATGTTGTATTTTGTTTTTTTTATTGTTTCTAAATAAATATATATTAATGTATGTATGTTGTATATAGTATGCATAATTTGTAGATTGTATATTGTACGTGTATTGTATGTGTATATTGTATATTGTATATTGTATATTGTATGTATGTTTGTTATAGATTGTAAATCGAAATTATTAGCGTTTTTAAATTAAAATGTATATTGAATTGTATAAGAACCAAATTATATGTGTGAATCAAATTTTTAAAATTATAATATGTTACGATGGCGTTACACCAGAGTATATCGAGATCGTGAAGAGCGCTTTACACATAATTAAGTTTTAAAATTACTTCTACATATATGTTAATTACCTACGTATATATAGAATCCTAATCCATGTGTACTTTTCTTTTGTAGCAATTTTTTGTGCTGGATTTTATAGATCCAATACTTAATCAGTTCGTTGAGCATCAAATGCTCACCGCCTGAAAGGAGTTCAGGGGACAAAACCATCACTATTTCAAGAAGTTTAGTGATCCTGAACAAGCACGTGCCAACTCTGCCCCCCAGATTGAAGAATTGTGTGAAAGATTGAC
Source organism: Cucumis variabilis (assembly GCA_037974545.1). Taxonomy (NCBI): domain Eukaryota; kingdom Viridiplantae; phylum Streptophyta; class Magnoliopsida; order Cucurbitales; family Cucurbitaceae; genus Cucumis; species Cucumis variabilis. The sequence goes on along the minus strand of JBBPDI010000009.1, from coordinate 4,430,486 downwards.
ACTTTCTATGCGATCAATACCTAGCTAGATAATTTCAGATTATTTAGAACTTTTAATGTTCTCAAATGGTAGTTCAATTTTTTTTTTGTATGTACCATTTTGATTGTTTGCATGTAGGAGCAATCAACGATGAATAGGGCTGCTAGAGCAAAGCAGCCTTACAACCACAGTAGCGGCGTCAAGTCGTTTATACAACAAGAACACGAGCTCACTGAAAAACAGATTCATCCAATTGACCGAGTGGAGTTGTTCAAGGAAACACACACTTGGGATGGCCAGTTCATTTCGCCAGCGGCTGAAGATACTCATGTAAGTTTCTTCTATGTGCTTTTGTCTTATTTTGTACGCACATTTCATTTACATGTTTTACTTAACCAATAATATTTTATTGCAGAATCAAATGTTGGTCATCTAGTCTCAGTTTACCTAATAGGGTTCTGAACCACTCTCTGTAGACGAGATATGCGAGATAGTTTTGGATAGCAGGCTACTCAAAAGGTCTTAGTTGAGGCTTTAGGCCAAAGTCCCAACACGTTGCTGGCATTCCTTCCTCTACATCCCACGAGTGAGATGCACGTCAGGGAGGTTATCGAGCTAAAAACTCATCTTCAGGAAGTAGAAGAAGAAAGTAGACAGAGGCACAAGGAAAGTACTCAGAAGATGGAAGAAATAAGGAAGATGATTGAAGAGCTCACTTGGGCAGCGAGAGGACCTTGATTTCTTCATTTAATGTACGTAATTTTCAACTTTTAAGTTCTTTCATTTCTTATTGGAGTGATATATATTTAAACTTTAATTCTGTGTCATTGTAGGTTTGAAGGCATGGGGGGACTGCATCCGCATCGCTTAGATTATGTTTTTAGTTTTTTAGTCTTTTAGTTTATGTTATTCATGTAATTTTTCTACCTACAAACGTGTATATTTTTGTATATTCTAATTTATTTTAATGTATATTCAATTTGATATTTTATTAATTTTACGTTACCTGTTTTAGAATTTCAATCAATTTAAATTGAATTTGATTTCAACAGCAACAACAAAAAATTAAATTAAATCAATTTTTCGATGCACAAGAGGCGTCAAGAATGGCAACGTCATTCCAAGTTATGTTGACACCGTGTCAATCTTACCTTTAACTCGACGTACACAACAACATCAACAATTCCTTATTATCGACGTGTTGACCAGACGTTGGCAAAACTCTTTTGTCGATGCTCGAACTTGACATCAGCATTAGCGTATTCTTGATGTGTTGACCTTGTTAGCGAATCATGCGTTAGCCAAACCCCTATGCCAACGTCGTCTTGTTCAAGCGTCACCATTACCTTTTACAATGGGCCAATCACAACACCCACATCGACGTGCCTTTCTGCATCGGTGTAGCCTTTGTCGACATATTATGGATTTTTTACGATGCATCACTACGTTGGCAGAACCGTTGCTTCTTGTGGTCCGAGTATCATGGATAATTCAATTTTAACATTTAAACTTAATGGATATTCAAGAACTCTATAAAAAACTCAATAAAGTTACTCCGAACCTTTCCAAGAACTTAGCAAAGTACTCTTAACTTCAATGTGCAACATCCCCAACTACCTTCTAAGTTCAAAATCAACCATCCACCACCTTGGGTTACTCAAAGATAGCACTAGAATTAAACGGTTATTCAAGATCCAAACCATAAAGCTTTAAATCTTATCCAAATTCATGTTGAATACCGAAAATATTTTTACTCCTTCTTGACTACACAGTAGCTAAATCCTTCCAAGAAATCAAATCTAGCATCAAAACGTTATGGGTAATGTTGAATTCAAACCATACTTAATAGCTATCCGAAAAAAATAATCAACTAAAACAATGAAACTTACCCCTAATCTTAGATTCGAGGTGTAATGATCAGAAAAGAGCAAGGCGACTCTAAAATAGTGATTAACGGTGACTGGGTGTTAGAGTAACTTGATTGGCGATCGAATAATCCTTGAAGAACTCGGACAGAATGACACAGATCGAGCCCAACAACTTTAGATCATGTGATCCACGAATGGTGCGACGTGGGGTACTGCTCGTCATTTGGCGATTCAAGTGGCGCACCAATGGTTGAAGTTGGTGGTGGTGTGGGCTTGACGAATGACCAGGTAGTGGTGTACAAATCATGGTCAATCTGTGGCTCGAAGGAGCCGCACAACTGGGCGATAATAAATGTCGTGGTCGATGAGTGGTCGTAGTTTGATTGTCGTTGGTGTCAAAGAGAGGTTATCGACAGCAACATGAAGGAGTGAGAGAGATGGCTAGCATTGAGAAAATTCAAGAGAGGGGAGGGGAATGTGCGTGCTCGTGAAGTTTTCCGAATTCTTCTTCTTCCTTTTTCTAGACTAACTCACTAAGAGGAAAGAAGAAGAAGATAATAATAATAATAGTGAGAATGACCAAAATGCCCCCAAACTTCTACTTTGACCATTTTCTTAGTTTTTCCATCTTTTCGGCACTTTGTTTCCAAGTCTTATTCCAAACTAAATTTGTTTCAATTTCATTTTTCTTAAATAAAACTCAATCTTTGAGAATCATAATAAGTATATATTCCAACTTCTTTTTCACAACTTAGAAAATATTAAAATAAATAGCAAATAAAGGAGAGCAGAATGATAGCTTACATAAAAAATTTCAAGGTTAATTGGTGGCAACCATCAATAGAGTTGGTTATCGAGAGTTTGTTGGTGGAGTCACTAGAGGAGGTGGTTTGAGATTGACTAACGACGATCACAGGAGATTAGCTTCAACCCTAAAATTTTTAATAAAGGTTTTGATTAAAATTAAAATTTCAAGGTTGATCGGTGGCAATAACCAGAGGTTGGTTGTTGAAAGTTTACTGGTGGAGTCATCGGAGGTGGTGATCGGAGAATGGTCAGTGTTGATCATCGGAGGTGGTCTTCGAAAGTTGATCGACAAATTTCTCAACTCTTGAAACAAATATTCCTAAAGTTAGAAAATAGTAATGGTATGTGGGTTATTTTGAATTCTAATTAATTCTGATCCTCAATTAAAATTAAATTTTGCCTCAAAGAAGGAGTGGTTATAGCCGACTCCACTCAACCCCTAGCCCTAAAGAAAACCCACTTTTTAGTAACAAATTTTAGTGACACACAAACAAAAGAATGTCACATGTCACAAAAAAATCCTTATTAGCGACACATATTAAACCATTGTCACTAAAACTTTCTACACCACACAGTAAGTAAATAAATAAATAAATAAATAAATAAATATATATATATATATATATATATATATATATATATTAGTTTAAAACAATTATTTAGAAGAAAAAAATTAGAAAATATTAAGAAAACTTCATTTTCATTCCCTCCCTTCCTTTCAAGCTTCCTTCGCTTTCTTTTCCAGTGAAGAAAAAAAAAAAAGAAAAAAGAAGGAAAGGATAGGGGTGTACCATAAGTCAGTTCCATGAAATTATTGACCAACTAACCGAAAAAATAAAAAAATTCTCAATATCAACCTAACTCAACCCAAAAAAATCCGGGTTGAGTGAAGTTGGATTGGCTTTGATGTTGTTTTTTTAGACAAATTCCAAGTCTACAACGTTCATTCAACCAGTTTATCCCAAATCTACAATGTTCATTCAACCTGTTTACCGCTTTTAGGTTATATATATAAATATTTATTAATGGGGTTGGGTCGGATCAACTTGACCCATTATTGTCTGTTCAAATTTTTTTCTTCAATTTTCTAATCCAATCCAATCTTATGGTTTGGGTTGGTAATCCAGATTGGTCCTGAGTTACCAATTTATCTTCACAACCCGGTAAAGGATAAAGAGAAAATGGAAGAAACCCTAATCCATAAGTCTTTTTCTTTTCTTTTCATTTTTCTCTTTTTTTTTTCCCTTCGTGATGATAATCTTCTATCTCTTCATCCATTTTGAAAAAGATCTATGGCGTCCACCCAGTGAGTAACTTTGTTTCTGCGAATGAAAAATTATCATCTCTCGTCCTTCTCCTGATCTTTCGTCTTCTCAATTTGATTTTTGTTTTGTTGCAGCGTGGAAGATATTCCACCTCGGTTGTTGGATGCCACCGTCGAATAACCTCCCCTATTGGATGGAACCACCGGGTTCGTTTTGTTTTACCATAATTTTCTAAGATTTCAACTTTTCTTTCTCTTATTTTAATTAGTTCTTCTGTTATCCTTCCTTTTGAGTCAAGAAATTGATGTTTTTAGATTAGTCATAAAAAGTTATGTTTCATTTGGATCCAATATTCACGAATGCGATATTCTCTATAAGTAGTTCAAATATATGGGGAGAGGAAATTTAATTAGTTGAATTAGTTATAGAGAAATTAATAAAGTTAAATGTTTTAATTAATATTGTATTGAACATTATGAAATACTTTGCAGATTGAAATATTTTGTTTGTCTACAGTGGTAAGCTGCGATTACATGACCATCAAAGAATGACAGTGATGAGCAAAGCTACTTGATGGTTCTATTTATGTCCTCTATGGATTGGTTTAATTAGGAAAAGTTTGATAAGTTGATATACAACTAGAAAGAGTGAGATGTAGAAAAAGTATACTTAACTTTCAAAAGCATAAACAAAAAGCGAAATGATTATTGTTACAATGTTCAAATTGCTACTGTAATCTAACCTAAATCGCAGTGACAATAACAAGTGTATCTTTCTCTAAAAGTAAAAAGACAAAGGCTTTGTCCTTGTTATTCCATAACTTGATCAAGAGCACACATTAACATATCAAAATTGGAAAAAAGAAAGTGAAAAACAATGAAATCACATATCTCACCTATCATAATATCCATGTATTTATTTTATTTTGTATTTATAGCATTCATATTTTTCAACCTAATAATTAGGAGAAATGACAAAAGTTTAACAAACTATTTTAGGTGTTGTGTTGTATCATTTGCGGCCATAAATTAATAATTATATAAATTTAAATATTGAGATAATATTTCTATCAGTTAAACTCTCAACTATTAAAAAAATTGTTTTTAAAATCATTTGGTATCCATTATGTACTAAAAAAAAATGTTTTTTAAAATCATTTTCATGCCTGTGTAACTTCTTTATATGTTTATATGCTATTAAAAGTGATGTAGGGACAATATTAGAAAATCCTTACTAGGAATCTATACCTAGATCATAAACTTTAGAAATTATGACTTTAAATTGTTATAACTATTATTTTGGACTTTTACCAACGAGTCAAAATATACTTAATTCAACGGTGATATTTATATGGTATTATAAAAAATTTGGTAGTCCAAGATCGACCTTCAATAATTTTGCAGCCTCATTTAATTTTCTAGAATTCTTGAGGTGAAGAGTTGATTATTTGAAAGTCCGAGATCGATCTCCAATAATTTTTCTCTAAAATGTTAATGTGTTTTTTTTATGTTCAATAATTGATCATTATGCTTCCTTAAATGATATTGGTTGTTTATATAATATTGCTATATTGACGTTGAATTTAATATTTCTTTAGTTGTTAAATTTCTTTTAAGACATTTAAAAATTCTTTCATTTGCTATCTTTTGTGTAGCGATCTAATTTTGTCTGGCTTTATTTAAAATCATATCAATTGCTAGATTAATTTTTGTCTTAATTTTACTAATTTTTTATTTATCAACTTTTAAAAAAATATATATTATTTAACCAATGTTTTTGTGGGTAGTTTGATTAAAAATATTATTTAACCAAAGTTTTATGGGTAAGTTCGTTAGAGTAACTAAATCAATTACTTAGTGGTGGATAAATATTAAATAACTTTTTGAAATTTGTTTTAATTGTTACTAAATGCCATTTTGAGATGAATGTCAATGTTAGTATTATTTCAAATTTTAAAAAAACTCATTTTGAAATTTTAGTCATTTGAAGAAGTTTTTTTGGCTATATAAAAATAATCTTTTATTCTTCATCCCAAGGAAAAAACAACACAAAAGAAAAAGGACAATCACATTCCTTCTCTTTGCTTTTATCTCTTCTTACAAAAAACAAATAAGATCCACAAAATATTTTCTTCTAACAAACTCCTAAATCTTCATTTTGTTTTTCAAGAAGCTCTCTATAATACTAAAAATTAATCATCATACAAAAAAATATCCACATTTCAAACAATAAGATAGTTGTTTTGGATTTCAACATTTGTTTTAATTATTGTTCTCTTATTTTTCTATTATCTTTCTTTTACATTTATCTTTTGCTTTTATTTTTTACGTTTATTTCTTATTATCTTGTGAGCTTCTATTTTATATTTAATTCTTTTTATTATGCATATTTTCTTCACATTTTGTTGTTTACCTTTTTTTTTATTATTATATCTTTCCTTTGTTAATTTATTCTTAAACTTTATTTTTTATATATCTATCTTTAATTTCTATATTTCATTTGTTAATTTATTCTTAAACTTTATTCTTTATACATCTATCTTTAATTTCTATACAATTAGCATTTTTTATTTACTTTTTTTTCTCTTCATAGCATTGATTATTGCTTCTTTTAATATATTCTCATTTTCATATGTTATTTAATATTATATTTTTTTCTCCATATTTATTTATTCTTCTTGCTCTTATTTCTCCATTTATCTTGTTCTTGTTTTTCTATTTTTATTCTCGTATAACTATTTCTTTATTATCTTATTTCTATATCTTTCTCTTATAATAAATTTATTTTTAGGTACTTTAATTCATATTTTTTTATTCTTTGTTTATTCATTATTTGTTCTTACATTTTTTTCCTCTTTTTCTAGTAATTTTGTTTTATATTTTATTTTACTTATAGATTATTGTTTATTTTACATCTTTATCTTTGTACATATATACGCTTATTTAAATGTTTGTATTTGCTTTATGATTCATTTAATATATTCTTGGTAATAATTTGTGACAACTCCTATTTTGTTTTAAAACTAACCCTTCATGTCAACAGCTCCATGTCGTGTTAGCCACGTGGCGACATAGTACATTATCAAATTACTCATTTTACAAATATTTGTAATTAATAACTTAATTAATATTACTATTTGATTGTTAAATAATTGATTTTTCTTCTAAATTTGTTTTGTGATGTAAAAACAGGACACAGCCGAAATAGAAAACCGAAGAAATATAATATTTAAATAATAAATTTAAAAAATAAAAAATAATTAATAAAAACAAAATCTCAAATTTCTCCACTATCTCTCATTAATTTGAGCGAAAACTCATCTAAGTAGTGTATCTTTACAAATCCACCAAAGTTCACTATTTATAGGTAATTTGGAAGTATGAGGTGATTACATAACCACTAAGATATTATTTCTCCCATTTTCTTTGCTAACTTCACAGTGTCTTGTAATTATCTATTTTTTAAACATTTTTTTATCATTTCTTTTAAGATTAAATTTCTCAACTTTCAAAAATTTGTGAGTATTTCGTTCTTAGAACTTTTAAAGTATCAATTTTTTAAATCTTCTTACCGTATATATTTTTAATTTTTAAATCTTTCTTCTTTACTTCTCTCTTGAACAGTATTATTTATGTATTTATTCTACAATTTTATAACATGCTAATTTTTCATTTGTCACCATATATTGTATTTTATTTTTGTTCAATTTTTTATTTGTTTTGTATTTAGTATTTTGTGATTATTATGTGATTTTCATTATTAGATATTAAGTACTTTGTAATTTCTATTGGATTGTTAAGTGATTACTATTTGATTGATGACATGTGATTGCTCTCTTGTTCATATATTTTCATTTGATTGTTATATGGTTGTTCATTAGATTAGATATTAAGTACTTTATGATTTTTATTTGATGTCTTGTGTACTTTATGATTTTTATTTGATGTCTTGTGATTAGAGATACTGTATATCTATGATCAAATTCACACAAAAAAAAGTGACACATGTTTCCATCCATTATCAATTTATTGATGAAAATGTTAAAAAATTACTATAAAAAAACAATCCGATGAAAATCAAAAGCTAATTAAATGACTATTTCAGAAAATTTACTAAAATTAGAAAAAAGAAAATAATAATCATACAACAACCAAATAGCAAACATTATCATTAATAATTAGTGGTAATCATATGGCAATCTGATAACAATTAGACGATAATCAAATGCATTCAGTATTTTTAACTATTAAGACATTTTGGTGTAACTCTATCATTGCTGCAAACCTAAGAGAAGAGGAAGAAAAAGGAAGGAAAAAATAAGAAGAGGCAGAAAGACAAAGGAAGAAGAAGAAATCGGTGAACGGTACCTTGTTCTTCCTTGGGTAAGAGAAAACTGTTGGCACGAAACTAGGGCTATGAGAAATTTGGGAGGAGCTGTTCGTCATCCCTCCTTGGGAAATTTTAGAAAGTTACGAACAGACGAAGCATTTGTTAAGTTTATGAAAAATTTGGAAAATTGCGTGGGAAAAAGGGAAATTATGGAGAAATGAAAGAAGAATTTGGGGATAAATTTTTTTAGATAAAAGGAGAAAACTTATTTAAAAAATGTCAAGTAAATAAAACTATACTTGACGATTTCAATCTGTCAAGTATTGAAAAAAATTGAAAATTTATACATTTTTTCATTTTTTATTATTCTTGACGTTTTTTCATTTTACTTGACAGTTTTAATTAGAACTGTCAAGTATATCAAAACTGCAGGTGTCAAATAATGTTGTTTTTGTACTAGTGGCTCAACAAGCTTAAGATCGTTCTAGACAAGTTTGGGTAAGTTCTTAAGTTATTGATTTATTAGATTAGCATTGCGATTGTCAATAGATCTAAATCTCTTAAATTATTGATATTAAAAACGTATTGAAATGAAAGACCGATTAAGTTTGACTTAAGTTTGGCTATTCACTTTGTTAAGAATCTAGATTTGAAGTCTAAGCGTTCCAAAGTGGAATCTTAGTCAAATTATAATAATTTGAGGATGTTTCAATTTAAGAATAAGAAATGGGAATTTAGGGTCTTTAAAAGGCATAATTTTCTTAGGTTATCCTTAAGAAGTGACTTTTGGATGGATGGATGGATTACCTAACATATGAAAAATAACTTATTACCCTTAATGTTGTTTTACAATATGATATGTTTGGAAAATACTTGGCATGAAC
>JBBPDI010000009.1:4371417-4382049 GCA_037974545.1 Cucumis variabilis | reverse complement strand
GGATACTTCTAATTAATATTTTAAATAACTAACATTCATATCTTCATGTGTGAGAAGTAATTAAACTTATAAAATATCAATATTTAAAGGAATTAATTACAAATCATTTATATATGTGTGGTAAAGTGGTACTGAAATGTATAATAATAATAAATCAACACTTCGTTATTATTATTAATTATTCAAGCTATTAACTTCTCATTTTTTTTAGACATTTAAATTCACCATTTGAGTATATAAACAAACAAAGAAAATTGTTTTAAATGATAAAACTATAATAGATCTTAACAAAATCATGATAGAGATTCAGATAGTAGTCTATAGCAGTTTTGTTGTATTTATAAATATTTTATAATGTAAAAACGATTATAGTTTAATTATAATAACCGAAGATTGTAATAATCAAATTTTTTTCCAATTTTTTTAACACGGTATTCATGGGGAACGGGAAAATATTGATAAAGGAAGAGAAAACATGATCCCACGTTAGAAAAGTTTGAATAATAACAACTAAAAAAAGTGGAATATTAAAAAAAAAAAAAGTCAAAAAGTTGTTGAATATTTTTTTAACTTTGGAAAGCTGCCTAATTAGTATTTGAATAAGTTCCATTAAAGCTTTGACAGCAAACTTAATAATGATTTTGTTTAATTGATGAGATTCATAGCTCTATTATTTTAGGGTTTGACCTTTAAAATCATTGTTATTCTCTTTTTTCTTTCCTTCCTTTAGGGTGGGTTTTAGTGGGTGAATTGGAGCCTAATTTAGTAGATAAATTAGTAATTATTGTATTTTAAAAGTTTGTATTCAATTTTTTTCATCATCGCAATTAATTTTGAATAAAAAAAGTTAACATTAGAAATAATAAAAAAGAAAAACGAAAAATTTAAATATATTAATTACTCGTCGATTTATAATTTGGCTATAAGTTTATTAACTAAGGATAATGTTTTCATAATTATCCATCTATGAGCTTATATGTTGATTGAGACATTGAATAATCAAGGTGTAATAAATGAACACACATTTATAGCTTGTTTAGGAGTAACACTCAATTGTATATAACTATAAAATGAAGCTTAGAGTGACTGAGAATATGCTTCATGGTAATTTTGAGTATGATAAAAATGATTTTAAAATATTTTAAAAATACTCTCAAACATGTATGTTGGTCGGGTTAAACTAACAATTGTTTTTTTTTTCTTCAACATATACAACTATATGCTTTGTTTTTATAAATTTCAACATTTTTCTCTATTTAAAAAAAAAAAACCATTCTCAAATGAAATATACTTTTTTTTTCGACAGAATACATTTTTTATCAAATTAATATCTATTTGGTTCGTTAGGATTCAATACGATACATTTTATTACACAAAGTTTGAAAAGTAGTTTTAAATGGTTGGAAGGTTAATTAAGGCAATGAGTGAAACAAAAATTTGAGATGTGATGTTGAGGTGGCAAAATCTAGATGAAATAAAAAAAAATCTAAATATAATGGAAGAAATTGTTGTGGGCTTGGTCCAAAAGTGTTTTGTTAGCATTATATCAAGAATGAATGTGGAAGCCCAATATAATGGTTAACTCAAAGTTGGGCCCAAAGATTTTGTTTATTGGGTCTACTTTATTGAAGACCCATTAAATTTGATATTTATAATCTATACAGATATGTATATTAGTTATTATTGTAAAATATTTCACAGAAATTGGAAAGGTATAGGATTAAAAGTGTGCTTAAAAGTTTAGATAGAAAATAAAAATAATATGAGAAATAAGTTTTGGAAGACATTTTAGCATTTAAGAGGTGGAAAGCTATAAACAATATATTCTCTCCGGTCTATGTTTTTAGAATGTTAGTATACTTACAAGGTTTGGAAAGACTCATAATATGTGTGGAATATTTTGCAACTATTTGATTTATATACATCTTTTGAATTCAATATTCAGTTTGGGGATGGAATCACTTTAGAATGTGATGATTCAAAAGAGAATATAGATCAATTATAATTAATATGTGTGATGGCAAATTTTGATTAAGGGAAAATGTTTATGAACTTCACGTGACACCAACAGTTGAATTTGTAATTTGGAAAAAAGAGGACGTGCAAAACAAAGAAAAATGACTTTGATGCCTAAGTCATTATGAGAATTATGCAATAAAGAAATTGAAAGTTTTAATTACCCCATATGCAACCATAATGGTGTGTTTATTAAGGCTGTAAACCGGTTGGGTTGAGTTGCAGGACATTCCCACATATTTTTAAGTTGGTTGGGTTGGTTTCCAACCTAATCCAGTTCAAAATTTAAACTAACCCAACTCAACTCAACTCAACTCTTATAATATGAGTTTGATAGATCACACTACAAGAAATCGAAACAACTGCGACGCCAAAAACAACGTCGGCGAAAGGTGCGTCCTCGTTAATCACCTTTCACAGACGCACGTAATGTTACGTCGCAGAAAGTCTAAATTTAATGCATTAACTTTCCGCGATGCACACTATGTTACGTCGCGGAAATGACTTTCCGCGATGCAGAGGAACAAAGCGACGCGAAAAGTCTAAAAAATAAATTTAATACGTTCACTTTTTGCGACGCACATTATGTTACGTCGCAGAAAGCCACTTTTCACGACGCACAAGAATCAAACGTCGGAGAAAGTGGAAGTTGTAAGTGTACGTATTGAAGTGATAATGATCACCTTTCTGCAACGTGTGGCAGGTACACATCAAAGAATGTTTAAATAATTAATTCGTTATTTAACCTTTCTGCGACGTTGGGGTTATTCGACGTCAGGGAACGGATCCTTCTGCAACGCGTTCAAATACTTCGAAGAAAGTCCACTCTATTTCTTCCCCCTTCAATATAGAACCGATTGCAAAATGAAAGGAAGAGAAAATCGGTCGTGAGAGAGGGAGAGGAGGAGATTTGTGCTGCCGTCCGTCCATCTTCATCGTCACCATTGCCGCCGTCGGAAGTGTCCTTGTTCCCCTCTTTCTCCTCTGTTACTATTCCTCACTCACTCTCTCTCTCTCCTTCCCTCTATTTTTTCCATGTTTTCCTTCTCTGAATCGCTCATCTCCCTCTCTCATTCCTTGTTCTTTCTCTCTTTCCCTTCTCTGAATCGCTCATGTCCGTCCCTTGTTCTATCCAATTTCATCCTCCAAAAATAATTAATCGCTTGAAAATAGACTAATTTAATAGCAACATCAACCATATATGACAATGACATAAATAATGGAAGAATTTAGTGGGTTTCTTTTCATATATAAATAAAATAATTAATTAAAAAATAAATATTTAAAGCCTTTTGAACGTAGCTTCACAAAAGATATCTGCGACGTGCTGCAGCGTGCGTTGGAGAAATTTTCTCCGTCATTGACGTGAGCTGCGTAGGGGAAAGTATCCCCGACGTGCTTGCTGACTTCGTCTACGACGTCGCAGTAACCTTCTCCAACGTTGTTAGGGTTTTTTGCAACATATTGCTACGTCATAAAAAATCTTATTTCTTGTAGTGTTGGGTTTTGTTCCGGTTGTCAGGTGTAACACTTTGTATTTATAGGGAGTTTCATCCCTTAAGACCTATGTTATGTTGGACCTTTGACCCTCATACTAACATAAAAGGCTTTGTTTCGGCGGCCAACCATTTTACCCTTGATTGTATTCTAGAATCCATCCATAACAGTATGTAGTCTTTTGCTAAGGTTAGGGGTTTAAATTCTTATATATTGTTATATTCAAATATAAGAAGAAGAAAAAATGTATAAGAATATGACGCAGAGGGATCTTACAATTATTTTACATGTATGTTGTTTGCACTGTCTTAATTCTTGATTTAACTAGTGGTTTTAACTTATGAAATTTGAAATTTTTTTGCTTATCTTTTGTACTCATTTTTGTTAAAGTGAATTTTGAAATTTCTACTTCTTCTTCGTGCTCATTCTTGTATTACAATTTCTTTATTGATCAAACGTTTAATCCTAAAGTGCAACATTAAACTAAACTTTAAATACACTACAAGCCTTGAATAATTTCTATCGGATACAATCCTATTCTTGATGTGAAAGATGCAATGATGTGTCGTGTAAAGGATGAGACAATTTTAAAATCCGAGTACAACGACCATTATAAGGTAACTGTTGAAAAATAGCACAAAAAGTATTCATCCTAATTAACAAATAAAACTCTTATATATATATTAATTTTAATAGCATGTTCAAGTGATTAGAATGATATGGAGCCAAAAAAAAATCTTCAAATAGCATAATTAGCCATGAAGTTAAAGTTATGGGTGTGGTTTCTAGTAAGGGTTTGACTAGCATGTATTTTTTTGTTCATGTGGATGTGATAATGGGAGCAATTGAAAACATACAATAGATTGTAGAGTGCAATAGAAATCACCCTTGATGATCGATATGTAAAGTTTTCGAATAGTGAATCACAGTGGAAGAATATTGCTCCACCCCTACCAAAGCCTGAGCCCTTAGGGGTAAAAGTGAGCTTTAATACAGTTTAAGTACACTATAAAATCAAAGAGTCTTTGAACAGTATGTTAACAACCCAAAACAATATTCCAATGTTCCAACTTAATTAAATAAGGAGATGATCATGTATATAAAGCAAAGCTTTGAAGGTGGAGATATTTGAAGGATTGTTGTCACTAATAAATAGATGTGATGAGTGATGAACACTCAGATCAAACTCACCCATCCTTTTAATCTATAAAAGTTAAAAGTAAGGCAAACATGAATAATGATGATTGTTTGGAATAAAGAAAAGGTTGGACATAGTCCTTGGCAGTTGCAAATTTACTAATAACGTTTAGGGTATCAATTTTTTTTTCCAGTGATTGAAGCATTGGTGGAGAGGTTGAAAGTCATACAAAATACGTAGTCTAGTATGAGAATTCATGTAGATGTATATAAACTTATGAATTCCAGGTTTATACTCAACTAATAAAATTAAACTCACTGTACTTTCAACAAATTGACATTTTTTAAGATTTTTTTTTGCCTTCATCGTCTTTCTCTTTACCCTTCATCTTTGCATAGGATTCCTGTAATTAAACAATTAAGCACAACATTTAGTTCATTGTTTTATGCCTAATAGAATTGATAAGCAAGGGTAAGATGTTGCATACCTTTCCCCCAATATTCATTGGTTTGTTGTAGGAGGTGTGTTCATTTTTTGTTCATGTCTGAATAGTCTCAAGCCTTCGTTATATGTTTTTTTTATCAGGGAAGCTACAAATTTAGAAATTGTGGTTATAGAGCCAATTTTGTACTTTATTGCCGAAAATGTTGTTTGATGTGGTCACAATGGATCTAATGTCCTAGCAGCTCCTAAAACCTAAAAAGGTCAGTCCAAATTAGTTTCTAATTTCAAGGTGGACTGTTGAGTATGACCAATTTCATCTAAGGAATGGCTAAGCCATAAAAATGACTTGTTGGATTATTTAAAGGCCAACTATTTGGAGGAACGCACTCCAATCCTCTCTCACCTCTCTTGGTTCTAGTTGCTACTTTATGTTATTTTTATCCTTTTCAAACATCTTGTCAATCTCTTTAAGAAAGAAAGTTTTATTGAGGTGAATAGACTCTAGCCGGCTACAAGCTTACACTTAGGAAAAGATTTAAGAAGCGTTTGAAACGTGAAGTTTTGAGTTATAATAGTATGTGAGTTATTATAATTTGTGGGTGATCATAGTCTATGAGTTATTTTAGTCTGTGTTTGGAATGCAGATTATTATAGTCTGAGTTATTATAATCTATGTTTGAGATGTAAATTATTAATATGTGTTTGGAGTGCAAATTCTTACTATTTAATTCATTGTCTTCTTCTTTCTTTTTTGGTTTTGATTTTGTTTTATTTTCAAAGTTTTCAATTAACAAATTTAAAAATGAAAAAAAAAACAAAGAACAAAGAATAGAGAGAGGAAGATAAAGAGGAAGAAAAATAATTTAAAACTGGAAAAAAGAAACAAAAAGGAAGATGAAGAGGAAGAAGAATGTATTTAAAACTGAAAAGAAAAAAAAACAAGAAAAGAATAGAGAAAAGAATAGAGAGGAAGATGAAGAGGAAGAAGAACGAATTTAAAAATGAAAAAGAAAAAAATAAAGAACAGAGGGAGGAAGATGAGAGAAACGAGGAAAGAGGAAGAAGAAAGGAGAAGGATTACAGAAAAATTATGCCTAATTTGGAGGGTATTACGACCAAGTGAGGGAATGGTTGATGAGATTTATGTCCTAAAACTCTCGTAGATTGTAAATATAATCCATTGATCGTTATTAATAAAATGTTATTAAAAGTTCAATAAATGTTATTGATTATATTATTGGTTTTGTCTTAATAACCCAAATCTAATAAACTAACATCCTAAGTTGTTTGATGAATCTTGAACAATATGTAAAGACATACAAGGATCAATGTTCGAGATCAGCTTAAAGGGTCTATGGTATAGGGATAAGGTTGGATACCTTATCATGGTAACATTATGGATACGACTCACTTTGTATTTGATACAAATGCAATGATCCAATGCGTTCATGTAGGTGACATGTGAGTGAGGGTATCTATGTAACGAGTTTGCATAAGTTCGGATCACAAAATAGTAATTACTAGATGTAACTTCATTAACTAGTTGAGTTTCTATTTAATTAAGATAACTTAGGTAACTTAGTCTTAATCCAGAGTGTATTATGAACTACTGTTCACGAGGGATTGTCCTTTGATTTTTACAGGTGTGAATGGTCAGATCACCCACTTTATATGTTTATCATTTTAGGGACAAGACTGAGTTGAGAGTTGAAAATATAATTACACAAGATGGAATTCACTCTTTCCCTACTTTAGGGTAAGTAGACGAGTGTTCTCTTAAATCGTATCTCTAGAACTTGAACAAAGGGCTCTACCCTCTCTATGGCACAAGAGGGGTTTCTGTTTATTGATTGGACCATAAACAGGTTATTCATTAGAGGAGCACTGGTATTTAAGTACTAGAGGCAACCCATGGATAAAACGGTAATTTAATCCAGCTGGTGTTACGAACACTCGTGAAGGACTAACTTACTGTTGTTGTTCTATATTCGTGGACAGGAAAATATATCTACAATGAGAATAGTTCAACTATTAGTCTTTAATGGAGTGTACACACAGTTAACCAATATTGCTTAATGTGGTTAATGAGTTTAGCCAATTAATCTCATATCGTTGTAGGTTCTTATCTGTAGGTCCATTAGGTCTCATTCCTAGCTCGTAAAGGGTAATGAGATTTATTTATATGTATTTATTTAAATTCAATTTGAAAATTAGTATATGTATGGTGATACATTATAATATAAAGTTTATATTTTAATTAAGTTAAATTTGGATATGATTCAAAATTAATTTATGAGAGATAAAATATTTGAACGATTTCAAATATTAATTTAATGTGAATTTGATTCATATTAAAATTATTGGTTATTAGATAAATTTATATTTGAATATGATTCAAATTTAATCTAAGTTAAATATAAGATATTTAATTTAGCTATTAATTAATCAAAAATTTAATTAATAGTTTAGTTTAATTTTATTTAATTAAATTTTATTTAATTAAATTATTTAAAACTAAAAGATAATGGAGAAATATTCATAAAATATGATTTAAATCAAATATTAATTAAATACGATTTAATTAATTATTAATTAATTAATTAATTAATTTATTTGAAATTTCTATTAATTTAATATTTTTTAAATTAATAGAATCTCACGATTCTCTCCTACTCTCTTTTCTACTCCATGAAGGAAAGAGAGTTATAAATATATAGAAGAAAACAATTTTAAAAAAACGAATGATTTTACTTTTCTACAAAATACTTTCTCTCTAAAACTTTTGACATCTCAATTTGTTCACACAAACCAATCTCATCCTATATATAAGAAATTCTCCGATGGGTAGTGTCCACAAATTTGGGGATTTAATAGATTCAGAGACATCAAACTACGTAATGAAGTTTTTCTTTCTTTATTCTATATTTTATTAAAGCATGCTTAATAAGAAAATTAGTTTCTTAATTGTTTTTTTGTCAATGTATTGATATTTTTCTGTAAAATCTTCCGCTGCCTAGGGCTTTTATTCATTCAATCGTGTGAACACATTTTTTGGGATTATGAAAACCCTAGATACTAGGGTTTCCATAATCTGGGTTCCAAACAAGAAGTGGGTTATATAACCCACTCTAACCCACCTTTATATGGGGCCTAAATAGCCCTTTAGGAGGTGTTTGGCTCATGAGTTTGGAATTAGGGGGGGTTTGGCATTTGAAGCCAAACTCATGTTTGGATACTTATAATAAAAATCATGGGATTAAAAAACCAAACCTAAGAGTTTAGAATTTTTTTGTTGTTGTTGTTGAATGATGTTTTAGAAAATTTTTCACTTCAACCTCTTGTCAATGATCATTAATGGTCGTTAACAACAAATGTTAGCCAACTTCATGATCAACCATGATGACTAATCATGATCGATCGACGGACAAGACTATCAATTGTCTTAACCATTAGCTCTGAATCATCTTGATCGTCGCCTTCAAATTGTCTTGACCGTCGATTGCCGATCATTGGTGATCAATTATCTTGATCCTTAGTGACCTACAACTTCGAATGTTACTATTGTCGAGTGAACATCTTGATCGACAACGATCAATTGTTGTCGTTAGTTATCAATGTTGTGCCCATAACAAACGGTCGTAGTGAGATAGTCAATGACCAATAGCCATGACCCTAATCGTCACGATGGTCCGCGACCAACCAATCGTCTTAAACATTGGTGACCGTTGACCGTCTTCACCATTGATTAATGGTGGTCTTCACCAAGGCTTCCTAAACTCTTTTCAATGGGTTTGAATAGAAAATTTGTCAGCCAACTTCGAACACCACTCCTAGTGACTATTATCAACCAACCATAGAGTGTCATTTTTTACAACTCCTTTAGCAAATTTCCAGCCACCAACTCTAACCACCGTTGCAAACCTTGAACAATTAATAACAATAAACTTTTTAAAAAAAAATTCTGATTTAATCACAGCAACATTTTTTAAATACACATTTTTCATTATTTTATTTTCTTTTCTTCTAAAGTTTTTTTAATAATAATAATTATTAGATAATTTTGTAATTATCTCTTTTCTTTAGTTCTTTGTTTAAAATGAATATTTCCTTCATTTTAGAAGATTTTCTTTACTTTGTTATATTTTTCGTAAGTAAAAGTTGATGACCTATCTATACTCGAGTATAAATCAAATATTAATATATTGGTAATATATCACACATACAATGACTTATTTTTAGTTTATTATTACTTTTCATTTTTTTTATTGTTCAATTTAACTAGAAGACTTTGAACTTATTTGAATTGACTTAAGAAAAAAATTGTTTTTTTTTTAAAAAATCAATTTTATATTAACTTTTTTTTATAAAAGTGATTTAAAATACTTGACGTGTTGCGTATTATAGAAGGACAATCATAATATGGCTAAATGTAACTCTATTTGTCCATTTTTGCATGACCCTTTTGATTACAACAAATTAACTTTTTGGGACATGTAGTAGAATATATGGTCGAATTTGTATGAAAGAAGGGGAAGATTGTTGCAATACTTGATTGGAGAATCCCAAAGTCAGTCATAAACTTGTTCTCCTTTCTCGGATTAGCTAACTATTACAGGCAGTAGAAGGATTCTCCAAAAAAGTGAGCCATCTGACTTAGTTGTTAAAAAAGGACAGTCTATGGGGTTGGACCTCCAAATATCAGGCCACTTTCAATGGTTTAAAACAAGCCATGATTGAAGGGCCAGTTCTTGGGATCACTGATGTGACCAACCTTTTGAAGTTTAGACCGATATGTCTGATTATGCGTTGGCCAGTGTTCTCCTACAGAATGGACATCTCATCACATACGAGAGTCAGAAACTGAGTCATAGCCATAGAAAAAAGATGTACAGTGTCTAAAAAAGAAATGCTTGTCGTGGTACATTGTTTGAAGGCTTAGAGACATTATTTACTAGGACCTACTTTTGTTGTGAAGACGGACAATAGTGCTACTTGTCACTTCTTTACTCAGTCAAAATTAACTTTAAAGCAAGCAAGGAGGCTGCAATTTTTAGTTTTTTTCACTACATAGATCGATATGGTTGTCATTCATCATCTTCCACCCCTTAAATGATTTTAACCCAACAATTATGAGAATAAGAACGAAATTTTCACTTCAACGTAGAAGATCATATCAATAAGGATTGATAATTAACAATACTAATGGTTCTTCTTGGCCTTGTGAAAGTGAAGGAATGAGAGATTTGGGCAAAAGTTGAAACAGGCTTTGAAAAGTTGACTTTAGTCAACTAGGGCAACTTTAAAAAATAAACTGCTTCTTCTTCAAGTGAGCGCCGCCGACCCACCCCCCCACTCCGTTCACTGCCACTGTAGCCTCGTCACCGTTCATTCAGTTTGCAGCCGTATTCTATCGCCGGTCACCGCCTGCAGGTCCACTGCCCCACGCCGTCGAGGTTCACGCGAACCAGCAGCCCAACAACGCTGATTTTCCTTGTGTATCTGTTGGAACGTTATACAGGAAGGTATTGAGTTTTCTT
>JBBPDI010000009.1:4340865-4351554 GCA_037974545.1 Cucumis variabilis | reverse complement strand
GTCGATCCAAGATGTAATTTGTTCTATAAACTTAAGTTAATTGCAAGTACATAGTCCATAAGTTATTAGCAGGAGTTGAGCTTGCGTATACAGTTCATTAAGGAGTTGGAATTTAATTTAGGCCATTGGTTAATCTTAAACCTCTCAGCTCCTAATGATTAATTAACATTATTTGAAAGTTCTTTATTTTTTTTTTATGGATGACTCAAATTTGTGACGTTTAATCCGTATTTCGAAAATTAACAAGTATTGACTCTTTATCGTTATATTCTTAAAGCACACTAAGAACATGTTAAATATTCACTTAGTTCCTTGCACACCATCCACAAGTATTCACAAATCGAGAGTGAGTGTGAGAGGAAGCGCAAGTGCGAGCGAGAGAGAGAACGAGTCCTATCACTATTGTTAGAATGCCCTTAAATTTCACACTCGTTGAAATAGCAAGTGACAATATAGATAAAAGGTCATATTTCATTATTTTCAAACTTTGGGTATTGCAATTGCAAGATTAAGGTTATCTCTATAAAATAACGAATTATAAAATTTTTTATAAAAAAAATCCATATTTTAAATAGTTGAGCTATATTTGGATTAATTAAAAAAAGATAAGAAAAAACTATTAAATTGTAATAAAGATCAATACATCAATATAGAAACCTCAAGTCAAGAAAGATTGCACAATCTACCTCTTGAGGAGAACATTCAAGAAAGATTACACAATCTAATCGACCTCTTGAGGAGAACATAAGTAGCCTTATAGATTATGCTCTCCAAAGATGATAATTAATAGCACACCCAAGCACTCTTCAAATTTTATGTCAAATCTGATTGTTTGCACTCCTATGACAAATCTAGCCAAGTGTTGTATCCCAATGAAAAATCCTATGGAAATACTTTTCCATAAGAGCACATCTTTGCATTATTATAGACGGACTAAAAGAGCATTCAAAGAATAAATGATTTTGAAACTCAACACCTTTGTCTTGAATTACAAAAAATCCAAAGTCGAACAATATTGCCTCTCAATCTCAATGACTATAGTCTGTAACCCCTAGTCACCTTTATATTTTCTAAGAGAGTTAAGGCTAAGTTGTGTTATAGTTTCAAAAAGAGAAACTTGAGAGGTAATTTGTTTAAGTGTTGGAAGGGAGAATTCATAGTAGGCAACCAAAGGAAAAAATGAAGGAAAAGAAGTTCAAAATTTTCACTTAGTGTTGGACATGGACATGGACATGGAAGGCTATGTTTTGAGTGTGCTCGGGGACAAATAACCTTTAAAGAGTATGTTCTAAGCGGCTAAAGAGTGACATGAATGCTAGGCGTTGAGCATGGTTGGACGATCAACCATGTCAAGAAAACCTCTAAGGACAAAGAGTTGGACGGCAAAAACACACCTCAGGTAAGGAAAGCATGCTAGACGACCAAGGGTTTGTGTGGTCCGACTAAGATATGCCAAAAGAACCTCTAAATGACAAGTTCGAGACAAGACATGTGCCTATGACTAGGCGACATGGTGTGTGGTGCCAAGAGGCTACGTGGCAAGGTTTAGTTATAGGCTTTGTGAGTTGATGTGGCATGCCATGTGATCAAGTGAACTCTAGATGTTCTGGTAGTGCTCGATGGAGTGGATTCCAGATGGATAGGCATGCAAAGAATTAAAAACGACAAGCAAGAGATGTCATAGGGCAACATCCAAGAGTCAACATTTAATGAAACTTTGAAGAGGAAGTTCTCCCATTTCACTTGTGCATTTTGGGTGACTCCAATTGCAAAAGTTGTGTAAGTGATTCTAGTTTAAGTGGTTAGGGTTCGAAACAAAAAGGACGTGAGAAAAGCATTCATCCATTATAGGAAATCCTTGAAGGTCATTTCTCGGGTAAAGTTGGACAATGTTGATTCTCCAGAGGTTACATAACTCATTACTTCGAATTAGGAGTTGAAATTTTGAGGTAATGTAGTTAAGAGGATAAGAAACAAGTTTGTATAGGGAAATTTCTTATTTTGAGTTCTGGAGTTTTAGTTATGAATTTTATAAGTGAAATCAGAAGCTTCAAACCATGAGTGTCAAAGTTGGGCATTGAGGCTAGGCGTGTTGGGGTTGTGTCACGGCCATTTAAGAGGTCAATGGTGCACGACAAGATGTTTATGTGTGTTGGACGTTGCAACAAGGCATGGTAGGCATTGGGCATAAGGTTGGCGCTTGGGACACGCAACTGTGGGGTTAGCCACCACTGCTCAGGGCCATGCCATGACTTGCCTGTGTATGTGTGAGGCATGCCCATGGCAGTGTCATGGCATGGGCAGTGGCTTTTGGTCAAAATTAGATTTTTGGATATTTGGATATTTTTTTGATATTTTCTAAGTATGAGGAAGCTAATATGGAATATTAATTTCTTTGTTTCTGACCAAGAGGAAGGAAGAATTTCTAAGCTATGGAGTTGAGCTACGAGTTTGTGAGTGACAAGGTGAATTTTAGTGTTTATTTATGACCATGACTTTAAAGTTAAAAGTTTCTAAGCATACTTTGAAAATTCTGAATGATATTTCTTTACTGGTTTAGTAAATAATTTGCAAAGTATGAATTTGATAAAAGTTTATACCAAGCATGTTTTATAAGCTATTTCTAAGCATAAGTTATAAAACATGGGATTTGAAAGCTAAGTTATAAGTATTTATTCAAGTATGTTTTCAAACTAAAATTAAAAGAACGTTTTACATGATTCTGTACCCTAGACTAGATAGAGTTAGTTGAATGTGCACATAGTTTTTCCATACTGATGTGAAGGCAATAACGGCCTAGTTCCAGTACATCGGTGAAGGTACAAAGTGTTGTGTCTAGGGAGAAGGTTCATTATGAATTGTACCTAGTTAACTAAGATATGTATCAAGTAACAATGAGATTGTTGTCACCCAGTTTTAGTTATGGATGTGTTATAGATTAATGTTCAGTAAAGGTTTATGAAATGCTTATTTGTTTATATGTTTCAAGCAAAGCATAGAGCATAACTATTTTAGAAAAGCATGTTTTACAAAATAGTCAATCACTAAGTTTTTCAACTCACTCTTTCAAAATGTTTTCTCTCACTCTTTCAAAATGTTTTCTCACTTTTTAGGTAGTGACTATCTTGTTGAGTCTGCTCTACAGCTGCTATTGATGAACTGAGGTTATTCTCTTTATAGTTAGCATGTTTATGCATTTAGCATAAGTAGAAGTCATGGGCCTAGGTAGTAAGGTTTATGTTTTCATTGTGTGTTTGGCCCAGTTGTAAGTGTTCAAGCATTTAGTTTATGTTGGTTTTAGTTAACATGCATTGTTAGTTCAAAGGTTGTTGTGATAGTTAGTATGCCAATATGTTTGTCAGCCCTCGCACCCTCTTTCAGGTAAGTGGGGGGTTCCAGGAAGAGGTGTCACAAACTCCCATCTAGATAGAAAAAAAAAACCACACGTTTTTACATAAAAGGGGAATTGTTGGAACATTTTTACATAAAATTTGTGACTATTATTTGAGATGAATTGGAAGTACAAATCAAATTTTTAAAAGGAAAACCAAGTGTGTTCATTTTTAACATAAGTAAAACTAAGGCCACGTTTACCAAATTGTGACAATAATTGGTGTGGTTGTAATGAAATTTTATTAATAGATCAATTGTGATGAACTCCAATCGTAAATTTAATTAGATTGATTTTGATCGTACTTACTTAAAATTATAAATTTTGCCAAATTTATTGACCTTCAAGTGATAACGATAATGATAATTAACAATAAAGATGCCAATTTGGATCTGAATTCAATGTGACATCGTAAATGCAAAACACAAATAAACAACACAAGATAATCAAATGAGATCTATTTTTTATTTCAGTCGATCCATATTATATTTTCAACGAGTAAATGTAGCCTAAATGTTAAGAATAAAGAACAATGGATGATTAGAACGAAATTACGAATCAATTTGGATTGAATTAAAAAAAATGTTTTACAAGAATTTTTTTTGTTTAATCTCTTTTTCTAAAATTGTTTAAAATACACTTAAAAATCTATTTTGACTGCTTCCAAACATTTTAATTTTTTTAAAAATAACTTATTTTTTAAACTAAACGTTTGATAATGTAATCCAAACACACCCTAAATTATCATAAACCTTATTTTAAAGGTAAAAGAAATGATAGTATTCAAAAAGAAATTTGAATTAAATACAAAGCTTGAATTCTACACCCCATAATCAAATCAAATTAAATTCTCAATCTCTGACTCTCTTTTTCATTTATTACACTTGAAATCAATTGCAACTGAAATCTAATAAATATTTCCAATTAAACTATTATTTCGAAGTCAAATAAATATATTATATAATTTTGTCTTTTTATGTTTTTTTTAAGATAAATAGTTTTTTTATAGGTTAAATTTCATAAATATAACAAATCAATAAAATATTTATGATTCGTGTAATAAAATGAAAAAGTTCATAAAACTTGTTATTTTTTTTAAATATTCTAGGTTTATCCTTCATTTTCATCATCTTTCTTTTCTTTCTCTTCTGCGTTTTTTTCTTTCCATCGTTTTTCTTCAGCAGTTTTTCTTTTATTTTTTAAACAGTTATTTGGTTTAAAATCGTGTACTAGATATAAAATATCTATCTTTTTAATTTTTTAAGCGATTATTTGCTTGTTTCAAATATAAAAGATCGTGAAAAAAAAATCATTCGGATATCCGGATATTGGATAGTCAAATCTAAATAATCGTGTACCAAAATAACCAAATCTAAACAATTGTGTACAAGGAATATTAAACAAATCGTTTTTCAAATATAGACGATTGTGTACCAAAAAATATTGGGAAAAAATCGTTAAGATTTACCTACCCAAATTTAAACGATCATGTAAAAAAAAAAAATTGTTTAGATTTGGCTACTCAAATTTAAACGATCAAATCTAAACAATCGTTTAACAAAATATATTGAAAAAAAACGTTTAGATTTGGCTACTCAAATTTAAACGATCAAATCTAAACAATCATTTAACAAAATATATTGAAAAAAAACGTTTAGATTTGGCCAAATCTAAACGTAGGAAAGAATAGATAAATCTAAGCAATCATATTCCAAATATATTACGAGCGCTCGATGACAATTAATCACAAGACATTTTTAGTATTTTTTTTTATGAGCATGTGAGCTTTTTCTGTTTTTGAAATTATTCAAATATTTTGCCATATTTTCAAATATTCAAATAGTAACAAGATTGAATCTTCGACTTGTAGATGGTAAAATTAGGTTAATACCATTAAATTTCAAGTCATAAATTTTAAAATTATATTCCATGTAATTTATCTTGAATATACATTATTACTTTTATTTTAGGGAAATTGTCAAATGTAGAAAGGGTTTTTTCAAAACTAGAAAATTTTGACAAACTATTTATACTCTATAAAACAAAACCACTCAAAGACGAAATTTATTACACTTGATTTTTCTATGAAGCGTAAATATTGTGTCAAATGTTCTATTTTTCACAATTTTTCAAAATCGGAACATTTGACAAAATACTAACAATTCGTAGAAAAATCAAGTGTAGTAAATTTTGTCTTAAATAGTTTATGAATTTCTTCTTTTTAAAAAAATCCTTTATATTACTAATTTTGATATAAATTTAACTTCAAATTAATAAGATTAGTGGTAAAAATTATGATAGAGTAACTAAATATGAACATTTTGGGAGTGTTTGGTGGTTGTAACAACGTGAGGTTGTAATGTAATGTAATAAAAGAAAACTCATATTTGGATGGAGTATTTTGGGTTCTATAAAATTCATTTTGTTTCGATAATTTACAATCTTACCCTCTTTTTTATTGTTTTCACTATTCGTAATATTATTTTCATTTTATTTTTTATTACTCACGTTTTTCAATAATTTTGATTACACCCCGCTTTTCAAGTATAAACTAAAATGCACGGAACAACAACAAAAATTGTTATCTCATATTATATTTTACTTGGAGAAGCATATTAATAAATAAAATATGACATTGATGTTATCAATTTATATGTTTGAATTGATAGATATCTAGATTGTCACAACAAGGTAGGTCCCATAACATAAATAAATAATAGAAAAAGAAAAGTCTTAAACCAAAAACTAATTATAAATTAAAGTTCAAAGCAAGAAATACAAAGAAATTGTGTTGACAAGAAGAAACATGAACAAAAGACAAATGAAGCCGAATTAATCAAACACCTTGGGGCCTTTAATTCTCCAAAACAAACCTTCCCCTTTTCATACAAATGGAAGCACTTTGAAATTTTGGCAAATTAAACGATATATAAAACAACCCATTTTTTCTCAACCATGTGGGAGGAGGAAATTAATAGTTGATACTAATATATTAGTCAAAATCAAATAGGATAATATTGTATTATTTACCTATAATTAATATAAACTTAACTGTGATCGTCTAAAATAAACATCCAACTTTTAAAATGATAATTGATGTTTTTACCGGTACTTTGCATGTTTAAAGTTTGAATTTATGCGATTGAAAATTGAAATCTTTGTACAAATAAGTTTACATTTTTTGAATAAATGAAATAAGACCGACTTTTCCAAACAATGGTTTAAATTCCAACCTTTGTTGGCATCAACAAACTCTATTTTCTTCTTCTTCTTCTTGGCCGATGACTTTCTACCTCTCTGGTTAATTTAGGGCTCTTGCTTTGGTTTTTGCTCACTTTCTCGCTCGTTCTCCTTACACTTAGTTTAGTTGGTTTGGTCTACACAAATTTTGTTAATTAATCTTTGCCACTGACCACTGTGTTGTTAGAGAAAACAATAAACAACTCGTTTTTTAATCATCACCTTCGTGATCAAAGACAAAATACAAGGAAATGAGTGTCTTCGTTGTCATACACATGAAATACAAAAGAAGTAATACAGAGAAAGATCAAGACACTACAAAAAAGAGAATTTCTATCAATGACATTGATAGAAGTTGATTCATTTCTATTAGTGATAGGATCCAAATTTTTGCTATAATTTGTAAATATTTTAGTTTATTTTATTATATTTGAAAATGCCTCTAAAAAATTATAAAACCTTTTTATAAAAATTAAACCAAAAGTTTCAAAAAGTTTGGAAACATTCTAATTGAAAAAATATATATATATGGTGTATATATTGCCTTTAATGATTGAGGAGTATGTAAAATTAAGTATAGAAATTAAATTGAGAAAAGGAAAGGTTGTAGGAGAAACAAATTAAAAAGAAAATGACATATAATAAAAGCAAAATTAGGATGAATAATATGAAAAAAATTAAATTTGTGGTTTGATTTATTCAAATGAAAGCAGAAGCGAAAGGTAGGTGAGTTGATGAAGTAAAGCCCTATCCCTAAACCAAAATAGATATCAACAAAGATTTGTAGATTTTTCTTTATATTTATTTAATTGTTCGCAATTCTTAAATTTAAAACCTTCAAACATGGTTGCCACAAAGCTGCCTTTTTCCAATCTTATTGCCAACTCTCTCTCTCTATATATATATATATATGTATATTTTCTTATTGTCATCCTTTCATAATTTATATTTACTATTATTATTTTAGCATAAGTATGTGAACTTCCCCTCTAAATTAAACTCTAGTTTGTGTCCTAAGAATTCTGAAATTATTTTGAGAAGTTTTTAATAGGCCTTTGGATTTTTTTTATTCCAAATAGAGCAAAATCCTAATGTGTATTTGAATTTGTTTTAAATTAATCAAGCGTGTGGATATAAAATGAAATTTTATGTTTAATAAAATCCTATAATATTTAGTAATCATTTAGTAATTTTTTTAAAAAAGATTAAGTTTATAGACGTTACTTTCAAATTAAAAAATTAAGCCAACGAAAAAGAGGTAACTTTTAAAAATTTTAGTATTTTTTTTTATTTTGAAAATTGTAATTTTAATCATTTTATAATCGCTTGCAAGCATGTTGGAAGTAATTTGTTTGCAATCCATTGTATTGACAAAAGGGTTGTAATATGATTGAAGTATTTTTTTTTCTAATAAAATGTTGGAAATTATTTCTAATAATAAGAGGGTTGAAAATGATTTTTAAAATATAGCAAAATTTCAAAATATTAATAAACTTTTATCGATGTCTATCAATGTCTATCATCTATATAATCTAAAATTTTGCTATATTTTTTAAATATTTTAATTCAAATAATATATTTTTCTTGTTCAAATACTCTAGGGCAAAACTTACTACAGGTGGCTATACTTTTTTTAAGCTATGATAACACTTAATCAATAGTGAAGATTTGAACTATTCTTAAAATTATTACAAAAATGGGTAAAATATATAAATAGATTATCATGTATAACTCAAATATATATTTAAATACTAATAAAGATTATCACATGATTATTACATATTGGAATTAGGTAGTAAGAAATTTCAACCTTTCATTTCACTAAAACATATATACATATATATATATATATATATACTCATATAAGAATGGAGAGAGGTAAAAGAATTATAAAAAACAAAAGGGACAACCTATAGATTTAAATATTGTTGTGTTTATATATTTTTGGTTTAGATTTATTTTGATCTATCGTATTCTTAAAATCTTCATTTTAGTCTTTATACGAACTTTTATATTAGGTTAATTTTGTTTTTTAAATTAAAAAATAGTTTATTTCTTAATTAAAAGTAGAATGAAAATGAAAACAAATAGATCCAAAGTTA
The DNA here is from genome assembly GCA_037974545.1 of Cucumis variabilis. Taxonomy (NCBI): domain Eukaryota; kingdom Viridiplantae; phylum Streptophyta; class Magnoliopsida; order Cucurbitales; family Cucurbitaceae; genus Cucumis; species Cucumis variabilis. The sequence continues at coordinate 4,342,821 of JBBPDI010000009.1, read as the reverse complement.
AAAGTTAGATTCAAATGAAAATCAAAAGTAGGGAGAAGAGTAGTATTTAACTAAGCCAATATATTATAACCTTTAATTAACTTACAATACACTATTTCATGGCATAAAAAGTAGAAATCAAATGTCGTTTTAATATGGAAGTTTGTTCATGTTTTCAATTCTTTTTCCCTCCCTAAAGTGTAGGGAGTTATCTACTTTAGTTCTATCTGTTGTAAATTAGTCCTTATCATAAAATTCATTATTTGAAATTTTCTTTAAAGAAAAAAAAAAGATTTATCTTGATGTATGATATTTGGTTGTATTGAAAAAAAAAAATTATCTTTTTGATCCATAAGTTTTGATGAATACATTGTGTTTGGTTTTTTAGTTTTAAAAATGCACATTTTTAGTCTTTGAATTTATAGAAATAAACTCGGTTCGTTATTGAGTTTTTAACATATACCTTTTTAGTCTTCAAGTTTTAAAAAATAGAAAATAAAAGATTATAGAAGTACTTTTTGTTTGAATTTTTAAATAATTATATGATGTTTAAAATTAGAAAGAAATAGCTTTAAAAAGGATATGCTTTTTAGAAATCGTAAATTAACATGCTTACTTATGGTTCAAATACTTTACATAAAAAAATTATGGTAAGTGACAAAATTGTTGAAAACATTTATAAAGTATTGTAAAATCTTAGACTTATCAACATGAATAGTCTATCTCTGTTTGGATTAATTATATCAATAATAGAGATTGATGATCTGGTTTCGTGTTTTCTTTGGTATAAATGTATAATAATAATTTAGAGTAAATTTTCATATTGAAAGTAAATAGTTCAAAACATAGTCATCAAAAATTTAAGCTTTTGGTCCAATCAAAATTGATAAAACCAAAACAATGAACATTTTATCTTCTTTAACCAATACTAAAATAATAAAAAATGATAATATTGTATGAACATTTGGTATATTAATAAAATAAAATAGATATATATATTTAATGAGAGAGAGAGAATAAGTGAAAAATGTATATTGTATTATTAATGAAGAATGTAAAGAATACTCAAGAAATGATTAAGTTTTAGGACATCACCCCCACGCCTACCCTCTTGGAATTAAGGCCTCACCCTTCATTTCCAAATTCCACGTGAGGAACCTTCTCTCTCTTTGTCAACTTAGCCTCTGAGGGTAGAAGTGAAGGAAAAGAGTCGTGAAGTATGGAAGAAGCGTAGGCGCGTGAAATATTTGACCCATTTGGCGTCCGTCCTAAAATCTATTGACACCCAATCCTTCACTGTATCCTCTCTTTTTTCTTTTTAATAATTTTCATATCTTATTTTTTAAATTTTAATTTTATATCAATAAAAGCCTCTCTTCCCCCTTCAACACCTTCTGCCTCACTCTTCATCTCTCTCTCTCTCTCTCTCCGCCTCCCATGGCTGACCGAGTCCATCCCACCGCCGATTCCCCCCGTCCCAGCACCTCCTCCACCCTCTCCGACACCACCAAACCACCCTCTCCACCTCACGGCACCTACGTCATCCAGCTCCCCAAGGACCAAATCTACCGCCTTCCTCCTCCCGAAAACGCTCACCGCTTCAAACTCTACACTCGCCAAAGCCAACGCCGCCGCAACCGCTGCCGCTCCTGCCTCTTCTCCCTCCTCGCCATCCTCATCATCCTTCCAGGCATCACCGTCGCCGTTTTCTACTTTGTCGTTCGCCCCAAATCACCTAACTACTCCATCGACGCCATTTCCATTTCCGGACTCAATAACTTAACATCCTCCTCCTCCGCGATCTCGCCCGTATTCAATCTGACAGTTCTAGCGGATAATCCGAATAAGAAGATCGGACTCTATTACTTAACAGGTAGCTCAGTTCGAATCTATTTCTCTAACGAGAAACTGTCGGAGGGTGTTTTGCCTGATTTCTTCCAGCCTTCGAAGAATGTGAGTGTGTTTAGAGCTGTTGTG
>JBBPDI010000009.1:4231411-4242636 GCA_037974545.1 Cucumis variabilis | reverse complement strand
TTTTAAATTGTAAAATGTGAACATGAATGAGACAAAAGAATTCATTGATATTTCAAAATAATAGAGTACATTTGGTACTTAATACAAGATCTCTTTTAAGATAAAAAAATACATTGAAACAACATTTAGACTTTTCTCGCCTAGCCTGGTGGCCACTACCAATGTAAGGCCCCAACTTTTCCACTAGCTGGAGACATTACCATTTAAACAAATTTTTTTAAAAAAAGAAGTAAACACTAAAAACTTAGTTAAACATTTTTCAGTAATTAGCTAAAATAATAATAAAATATCTATAAAGGAAAAACAAAATAATTAATTCAATAGTCATATAGCAAATCAAAATACTAGTTTGGGCCATTAAAATATAGAGAAATACTTAAAATAATTAAACCTGAGTTTTGAAACAAACTTCTGAAAACATAACCACTGAAATATAAATGTGGAAAAGAACTGAAACTGTTCCATATGGTGAACCATGGTCACTTCTGATCATTCGCCAGCTTCCCCTTCCCCTTCCCTTATCTGAAAAATAAAACATTAAGAGAGTGAGTATAATTTATACTCAGTAAGAGACTCACTATTTGTCTCACTATGTATCTATTAGCCCCTCGTTAGAGTCCTGAAATACAGTACCACATATTATTGTGCTCCCAAACGCACATTATCCAGTGATCCCATCGAGACACATCTGGACTCTCGGTGATCTCGAAGGAACTACTCTAAAGGAGAGTCAGGCTGTAAATGATCCCGTCGAATCATATCTCAAACTAGCCACAGAGGCATACATAGGTGGTGACCCTAAGGGACACCCCTGTGGTACGACTCTAGCAAGCAAGCATAACAAACACTATAGCCTATGCATGCTCAACATAACATCACATTTTAGCACAGTCAGACATAACTAAAAAATAACATATTCAATCATATCCTGTAACAGTGATATTGCATCTCAATCATAAAATGACCATCTCAAACAGTCATTTTGTATCTATCTTAGTTACACCGCTGAACAATACAGATGGTACAACAACTTCCACTACAAGAAATAAGGTTTTTCCTGATGTAGCAATACGTCACTGAAAACCCTAACCAACGTCGGGAAAGGTTACAACAATGTCACAGACGACGTCGGTCGGCACATCGAGGATACTTTTCTCAATGCAGCTCACATCAACGACAGGGAAAATTTCCCCAACGCATGCTGCAGCATGTCGCAAATGTCTTTCGTGACGCGACGTCGCAAAAGGCTTTCATGATGCCGCGTCGTAAAAGGCTTCCGCGACGGCGCGTTGCAAAAGGCTTTAAATATATATTGTTTAATTAATTATTTTATTTATATATGAAAAGAAACCCACTAAATTCTTCCATTATTTATGTCATTGTCATATATGGTTGATGTTGCCATTAAATTAGTCTATTTCCAAGCGATTAATTGTTTTTGGAGAATGAAATTGGATAGAAGAAGGGACAGAGATGAGCGATTCAGAGAAGGGAAAGAGAAAAAGTACAAGGAATGAGAGAGGGAGATGAGCGATTCAGAGAAGGAAAATATGGAGAAAGTAGAGGGAAAAAGAGAGAGATAGTGAGGAATAGTAACAGAAGAGAAAAAGGGGAACAAGGACACTTCCGACGATGGAAACGGTGACGACGAAGTCGGACAGACGGCAGCAGAAATCTCCTCCTCTCCCTCTCTCTCGACCGATTTTCTCTTCTTTTCGTTTTGCAATCGATTTTGTGTTGAAGGAGAAAGAAGTAGAGTGGACTTTCCCCGACGTCTTTGAACATGTCTCAGAAGGACTCTTTCCCCGACGTCGAGTAACCCCAAAGTCGCAGAAAGGTTAAATAGAGAATTAATTATTTAAACATTTCTCAACGTGTACCTGTCACACATCACAGAAAGGTGACCGTTGTCACTTCAATACGTACACTTACAACTTCCACTTTTTCTGACGTTTGGTTCTTGTGCGTCGCGGAAAGTGAATGTATTAAATTTAATTTTTAGACTTTTTGCGATGCTTTATTCCTTTGCATCGCGAAAAGTCACTTTCCGCGACGTAAAATAGTATGTGTCGCGGAAAGTGATTTTCGGTGACATAGCATAGTATGCGTTATGGAAAGTCAGTTTTCACGACATATCGCGTCACAGAAAGTGAACGTATTAAATTTAACTTTTAGACTTTCCGCGACGCCTTGTTCCTCTGCATCGTGGAAAGTCACTTTCCGCGACGTAACATAATGTGTGTCGCAAAAAGGACATTAAATTTAATTCTAGACTTTCTGCGACATAACATTACGTGCATCGGGGAAAGGTGATTAACGACGACGCACCTTTCACTGACATTGTTTTTAACGTCGCAGATGTTTCAATTTCTTCTAGTGTTCAAAGTGGGTAACATAGGAAAATCTCTTACCTGGAGTTTTGCTAAAAAATATGACAATTCACTGGTCAGTTAGATTCTCCCACTACTCAATCCTAACCATGAACAAAAATTAAAATCAATAATTTTGTTAACTATCACCCTACTATATAATTAGCAACCAAGCTTATACAAACTTACCCTAAGATTAAGGTTAAACCCCACACAACTTTAATTGGAAAAATTCACAGCTTTAGTTCCTCAATTATGCTTGAACCTTCAAGCAACATACATCAACTTAAATCCATAACTTAACTTATTTAGGACAAAAAGTGAGTAATGGGGTGCCAAATCCAATCAATGTTACCAACAAAAGAACTCACCAACAGTAGCTCACAACAGGGGACGACTTGGGCGCATGGCTCGTGGAGAGAAAGTCGGCTCGGGAGCATGGCTCGTGGAGAGGAACTCGGCTCTGGCATGCGTGTGTGGCTCACCGAAGGAGAAGCGGCTTGGCTCCAGCTTGAAGGACAGAAACGCATGGCTTGGCACGCGGATGAGAGCAACTTACTTAAAAATTCCTTGTAAGTGTAACCCTTCATTTTAGACTCTAGAGTTCTTCCCCAATAAGTAATTCACAGGAAACCGATTAGAACAAAAACTAAGAAAATTCTATCCATTTCTAGAGTTTGAGTAAAATCTCATGTAAACACCTTTTATAGGGGGACACAAGCAAAGATGCCTTAAGACCAAGCATGATAATTTACTAGAAACTAATGAAAGAGACCGCAGGATGTGTTGGCACATATCCCTCTCCCACTTACTATAAACACAATCTCCATTCATCTTGTTATTGACTTATGCAAACACCATCCGTAGGGGGACACAAGCAAAGGTGTCTCGAGGCTGAGCATAAGTCTCACGGTGTGAAAGTTTAAGGAGAAACATGAAAAGAAAAATGAAGTATCAGATACCCTATTTCCTCCAACTTAGTGTTTTACTTAAAATTAATTAACTTAGAAAATACGGCTAATTATTTATTTAAGTCCATTGTTAAATTGGCCCAATATAACTCTTATATTGGATAGTTTAACAATATATGATTCTTGTTCATCAAACACTTTGATAAATATAATCATTTATTGCATGCTTATGAAATGTTTGACTAATTCACTATCCAGGTCAGTTCCTAGGTAGGGGTGCTTCTTTATCGTCAGCTTAAGTACCTTAGCCTAGACAGAACCTTCCTTAGACAAAGATCCCTTATAGACAAATATTTTATAAATTTAATCTTTTATTGATATCATTTTAATCCTATTAAAAAAAAAAGATTAATCCTATTTGTAATCTAATTAGAAATATTATTCATTAAGGTCTAGGTGAATTAATTTTAAACAATTAAAAACTAATTGTGACCTTATGTTCGCATTCAACTCTTTATTATAAATTTTAATTCTAAATTCATAAACGTACAACACTTATAAGAAAAGGAAACAATTTAAACCTATAAACATGCATTTCTAATGTCATTTAATAAACATAGCAATTATATTTACTAAGTAATAACATGCTCAATGCATTCCCATTTTCATCACACAATACAACAACTATATTAATGCAATGAAAATAAACACATTCATTAATCAAACTATATAATACAACATTTTAAAATATAGTATGATGCATGAAAATATTAATGATACATGCTATCATGTAATATAACAAATATATTAAATACGATGTGCATGAGCATGCTTAGAAAATCATGCAACTAAAATATAACACTTATATTTAAGAATGATGCAAGATAATTATAATCCTAAGGTGAAATTTTAAACTATATGACATACATTATGCATATAATTAATTGAATCAAACATCACATGCAATAAAAACAGCAAGTTGGACAATCTGAAGCTCAAACCCACGACCTCCTTTAACAATAAATGCTAAACAACCACTGCACCAGAAACCAATCCATGGTACTTCCAATGCACGCATAAACAATATGTTTGTTTTGATTTTCCCTTTTTTGTTTAATCAAACGCTGCTGCAACTCTATACAAAATACAGAAGTGGAAAACAAATCCTAAAAAATTGCATCTTCAGAACAACTCTTGCCATCGAACAACACAGACTTACAAACTCGATTACAGAATTAAAATGCCCAAAACACTAGGCCTTTACATCAATCCAATTAATGACAAACTGTAACCTAAGGTGCCAAAATTGAAAACATCTATTTTACAAACCCACATTCACAGTGCAGAGGAAAAAAATACCCACATTTTCTTTGAATTTTGTTTCAAAAATTGAAAAAATAATTGCACGATATGAATTGAATTTAAACTATATTATATCTCATATAATATAAACTTTATATTATATCATATATAATATAACCAATGGTTTAAATCTCATATGATCTATAGTTCTAATATGAATCGAATCCATATTAATTTTAACCTATAGTTTATTTATGAATTATCATATTATTATTATTTGAATCATATTCAAATATTAACTTCTCTCGTAAAATTTTTATAACATAATGTATCAAACACAATATATTAATTGTATCATATACGATTTATTCCGCTTAATCAATTTGAACAATTCAAATTAAACCAAAATAAATTTGATTCTCATTTATGCTTCTTGAGCTAATAAGAGGACATCATGGACCTACAGATTGAAACTGAAATTATATGAGATTAATTAATTAAATTAATCTCTATCCATTAACTATCAATCATTCCACTAAAGAGAGTTACACTCTTCTTACTATAGATATATTTTTATGTTCATTGGATATAACCAATCAATAGTACAATGACCCTTCACAAATTACTCGTAAGTAAAGCTAGGCCAAAAATTACTGTTTTGCCCCTATAGTTACATCTAACTCCTTAAGTACCACTGATTCCTGTAATGAACAATAATTATAGTCCCACTATAATTGAACTCCTCTTGGACCAAGAGAGGGTATGGCGTCACATTGTTCAAGTCTTGGAATCAGCCCTTAAGAGAGCAATTTCTCTACTTACTCTATCTATAGAGAATGAATGAATTTCTCTTTGTGTAGTTGTGTTTCCATCTCCACAATCAGACGGATCCCCAAAATGGTAGGCATATTGAGTCAATGACATAGGCTACTCTCACCCATGCAAATCAAAGGATTGCCTTCATAGGCAGAAGTTCACACTTACTCAAGATTTAGGTCAAGTCATCTATGGTCATCCTGGTGAAATATAGTCTCAACTAGTAATGGTGTTAATAAGAGGGACTATTCATTTCATGGTTTGGTCTTATATAAACTCTTTATATAGAATACTTCCACTCCAATGTCTTAACATGAATGGTTTGAATCAAATCATTTGTAGCACTTTAGAACAATTGTAACAACTATAAAGCAGGCCGTATTCGTAGTGTCACCAGGATAAGGTATCTAGCCTTATCTATCTACTACAAACCATTTAGGTTATACTTGCATGTCTCCACATACATGTTTAGGTTATAGAAGATAACCTTGGATGTTAGTTTATTGGTTTTGTGGATTAATGCAATCAAATGTCAAATAAAATAAAACATTTTATTTTATTACAAACTACAAGACTATGAGATTTATGACATCAACTCTAACACGTACACATTGGGGGAACCTGAAATTTAAATAATAATTTCTATTTTCTTCGACGCCAAAGACTTCCACGTCAGACGTAGCTAGGGAATCCTTGATTTATACTTTGATTGCATCGAGGAAAATATATATTATTATTTAAATTTAAAGTTTTCTCGATGTGTACGTGCATGGCGTTGAAGAAGTGGTATGTTGTCCTGATGTCTTGAAAACTATGTCGGGATGGAGGACCATTATTGACACAGAGTTCACAGCATTGGTGGATTATCTATTTCTCGACCTTGTCTATCTCGATGGATAAAATTGCATTCTGGTTGCTTCATTTTCTTGTAGTGTATCAAACAACATACGATTTGACCTAATCATATTACGATCAAAACAATTTTTAACAACATGCAAATAAATAGCTCTTTTCAATACATAATTGCATCTAAACACTGAGCCTACATTAATGGAAATTTGATTAAGCACCAAAAACTTGCTTACTTTGATTAGGCTGTAAGTATGCAACTAGATTAGGTGTCTAGGCTATGTTTAGGCAATAAAAGTTGTTGATTCCAATCTAAGCAGTGTTAACTTTAAAGATGCATCGTTTACGTACAAGTTTTAATCTCTTCCCCAAGTGTATGTAAAAAGAGAGGTTCCTTAGGTATATAAGGGTCGAACTCAGAGAATTACTTATCTTAAGGTTTAATCATGTGTTCTAAAATCATGCGGTATTTGTACACTATAAGTGTATGAACATTATTATCTAATCTATATATCTACATTATGTGCATTGGAGGAATAAGATGGAGATGATTTTGGTGAATTATGGAGTATGAACTCTAGTGTATATCGACGATGAAAATGCAGGAATGTCTAAATAATTAGATACAAAGCAAGGGTAATCAATTTTTCAAGGCGATACAAAAACATTTATTAACTTCAGATTTAAGGAGAGCAACCTCTTGGCGTGCCTTCGCCATATTTGCTCGCCTTCTGGGATCCAAATACGTGAAGTTAAAAGATGATTTATATCTGATATCCATCTGACCAAATTATCTACAACTCTTCCTATATTAAGGTAAGCAACCTGTCGGTGCCTTATTATCACACACACTTGCATTTCTGATATGTATCTTAAGGATAAAGTTCGACAACAAGAATGCATTGCTACATTCCTTTCACTGCCAGTTTAGTGAAATCTAGGTTACCACTTTGTCAAGTGACGACAATCATTACTTCATTCTTTCTCTCAAATAAAATGAGGCACATTGGTTGTTGTATTTAACTCAACAAGACAAATAATGCAGACATCAAGATAATCTAGCATTGATTACGCTTTACGTCATTTTCCTTTTTACTTAGATTCAATAGTCATGAATAGATAAGGGAATGGGAGAATGAAAGCAGAAGAAAATTACATTTAAAATTAAAACTTTAGGCCTTTCGGCCATGGTGTTCAAATTACAAATACAATAATAAAAATTACTAATGAAAGTACAAGGAGATGCGTTGAGCCGCTGAGTATGATTTCTCATATTCATTAGCTTAGTTTTCTCCCTAATACACTGAGGGGAAGTTTCTCTCAACCCTCTGTTCTAAGCTTTCACCTATAACACAAGTAGGGAAAATGGAAGATGAAAGGGAGCTTGCTCTCTTGTAAGTTCGCATACTTGTTCTTGAAGATGCAATGTTATATTTATAGGTGAGGATTGATAGAACTTATCATCGTCTGGGCTTCATTAATTCTCCAATAAAGCTCCTTTGAGTCGCAGAAGACATATTCGTCCTTTTTTGATATTTGCGCCAACCATTTTGTCTGCTAGGTATGTGGATCGCCTAGCTTCATTCTTATATTCGCCTGGTGGTCACATTTCATCTTGCCTGACGTTTGCTGCTCGATTACTCTTCTCCTTTTTGCTTAAAAATCTGGATTAAGATATGAAAAACGTAATATAAATAGATATAAAACTCTTTTGCTACTAGTAACGCGTAATTGACTTCATTTATATATTTAGCTACGTGATTTCTTCATTTTTCTTGCGGTTCATTATTCTATCTAAAAGAGTATAATAACTTGTATTTTTACGAGTTATTACATGTGTGTGACACAATTTTGCCAAAAAAACTTATTAATCTAAAATTTTGCCTAAATCTCAAATGCCTCTCGCAAATGCCTCTCGCATTTTGCCAAAAAAATGGTCTACAACGACACTTATTTTCTGTCATAGATAAAATTCGTGACAGTTTTTTACAGTCATAGACTCGCTTATAGTGGAAAAACCATAGATAACAATTTCAAAAAACTGTCACAATAAGTGTTTTCATGATAAAAAATAAATGTGATCATTTAATATTTTATGACAACAAATAACTATCAATATTTATTTTTTTATGACAACAAATAACTGTCATTCATCCATACATATCAGAGTGATCATCTGTCATCCTGTACATACTGACGACAGTTATAAAATGTCACGAATTCGTATAATATGATATTTTTTCCAGTCAAGGATATGCCAAGTTTGACACAACTTTTATAAAATCAAATGTCATTGTTTCAATATTGACGACGGTTACAAAATGTCATGAATTATTGGATATAAAACTTTAATATATATACGTTATCATATGGAAACAAAGAGTCAACACTTTAATATATATATGTTAATACACTTTGTAATATTTGTACAATAAGATTGACTAATAACAATTTTTGGTAAAGGGTTTACATACAAAAAGAATAACCTAAGATGTGATTTGCTACCAACAACCCTAAAAGAAGTACATTAGAACCAAAATTTTGCTACCAACCATACAAAAAGCCTTATATCAATCGATTGCTCTAATACGGCTTCACTGCTCCAATGGATTTTTGCAAAACCTAGTAAGAAAACAAAACCTCATTTTAGAGGATGACTCTACCCATCAATATAAGAATATAATAAGATTTTACCTTTGTAATGCCAACATAAGGTACCAATTCCAACTATAGTTTAAAGGAGAGATAAACAGGATCTACTTCATCCAATCGAATTACTTCCTATCCAAAAACACAAAAATGATAGTCATTGGTTTCACAATCCTAACATCAACTACCAAGCAGAAGTGGAAAGATATTGTTATTTAAAACATGAAAGAATAACTTTTTGTAAGATTATGATCTTTTTGTAAGATTATGATCATACTATAATTATAAAAAAATTGTTGGCCAATAAAAGTTAGGAGTAACAAAGAAAATAAAACATCTAAAACAACATAACCAAGCTCAAAAGATGAGTAGCAAGAATGGAACTCATAAGAACACAAGAGATTTCAATTTCTCCAAAGAAACTGGAATTCTTCTTGTCACTCCCTGTCCGACAGACCTACTTCCTTGTCTCGCGAGACGCAGTGCAACTTGAGCATCCTTGACGCGGTAAAATACCAAAGACATTCGTCTTAACTTTCTTAACTTAGCTTAATCGCCAAACACTTAACTTAGCAAAAGTACTTTAGGTGATTGAACTTAACGTGGAACAGATAAAGCAACTTTAACGTTTATTACTAACAAGGCGTTCAGTACATGAAAGAACAAATACAAAACTTAACAAAAAATTACAAACAAAACACTTAAACTTAAAACTAAATGTCTGACGGCTCTTCGCCTGGTAAGCTCAAACTTTCCTCTTCTCTTGGTCTCAACGCCTAAGTCCTAGAAGATAAATTTTGAAAACGTTAGTTGAAAAACTCAGTGACGTTTTATGAAATCCTTTTGGCAATACCTTTTCACAAACATCATTTTGCAAACCAGTATAACAAATCAAGATAATATATCAAATCATATAAATAAATCACTTCACATAAACACCATTTCGCATAACACATCTTTTTGCATAAACGAATCATCTCAAATAAACACACATTAGTTAACAAACATTCCTTCGCCAAGGATCCCAAATCATCCTCTACGCTAAGTCATGTAACTTTGCGTTTAGACTACTGAGATCATCAGCATCCGAGGATATACATATTTGTCCTTGTTGCTCAGGTCGCTAAGCTTTACATGCTTCTTTCAATGCATAAGCCAACTTCTTATCACCATGTAGCCCCGTACACCCCATGTTGGCCTTTACTTTTTATGTGCACATAAAAGTTAGCATCATCTCAAGGAAATAACTAATGGTTTGAAAACCATTTTGTAGCATTGAAATCACAGTTATCAAATCAAGCTTTAAACATCATAAAACATATAAACTTTTCATAGAAATCTCTTTTGAAATACTTCTCATTTAAAATCATCTTTCAAAATAGTAAAAGTGGAATCATAAAACTTTTAAGAAGAAAACCCCTCACAAAATTTTACTTAAGAACTTATTTCTTCTTCTCGCAAGCCTCTTCTTGCGAACTAAACCAGCAGCACTTATTCAACACTTTTATTTTCTTCTCCAATACAAATGACTGAGGCCCTCTATTTATAGAGCTTTTAAACCAGCTTAGTCATGCTTAAACTCTTATCAGTTTGCCAGCTCCTACTTCTTAGTGGAGTACGTGTAAACTTAAGATGTTTCCTTGATCATGCTTAACTTAAATTTCACAAGTGACCCACTAACTACACTTGTGAAATTTCTTCGAACTTTCCTTACTTCTTCTCACCAAACTTCATTTCACGATGAACCTTACTTGCTTTTCTCGCGAATAACCTTATTGCGTGGTCACACTTGAACTCCAAGAACTCTTCCTCGTGAACTAACCAACCTTTACTTGCATAGAATTCTTACCACAAACTTAAACTTCAAAGCTTCCTCGCAGATTTCTTAATTTACAACCTTCAATTCCTACTTTCCTTGCAAAACTCCTTCTCCACGAAGCACTTGGTTCTTCTTACGAAGACCTCACAAAATGCCAAAACTCAAACACTTAGCTAAAACTTTTGCTTCTTATCTTAAATTTTAGGTACGGGTCTTACACTTTCAATGATAGTGTTGTTTTATAGGTCCAAACTTAGGAGGCTCTTCAAGTTTCCAAGCTCATCTTGAATAGTTCCATGGATGTTGTTTTTGTAAAGTTCCCTACATATTTAGTAACGTCAACATTAAGAAAATCAACAATCAGAACATCCACACATTTATGATTCATATATTCAACAAGTTTTATACACCAGCCCTTTCTTTTTCTTTCTCTTTTTCTTTTTATAGGAAAATCGAAACAATATCTTGTGGTGATGGTGAGGTCATATTGAACTAAACATATTTGTAAAC
>JBBPDI010000009.1:4112904-4123592 GCA_037974545.1 Cucumis variabilis | reverse complement strand
AGTAGATGGAGAGAGGTGAAGTGTTTGTGGGGAAGTTCTTCAGCTTCCGGCGAAATCTATTTCGCTCGACAATGGGAATTTCTTTTTTCTCTTCTTCCTCTTCGATTTTTTTCTCTCCTTTTCTGTTCTTCTTTTGGAAAAATAACTCTCTCAAGTGGAAATTCGTAATAATAACAATAATAATAGAAATTTGATTGGTTATTTCAACTGTCTAAATTTTTGTTATAAATGATAATTAATTTATTTAAAGAAAAATATATTTTTGGTTACTAGATTTTGGGTCTAATTTATATTATATCTAGTTAAGTTTCTAAACCTTAAACGTTTAGTTCTTTAAGTTTTTATTTTTGTTTTAATTTAGTCATTAAATGTCAGCATATAACAATTTTACTTCTAAGATTTAAATTTTGTTCACCAATCTTACCTTGATTTGTATTTTATTATAATGAATTTTGTTTAGCAAATATGTGTTGTAAAACAAAAATCTAGATTTTGTTTTTGAAAACTGTTTTTTTTTAGTTTAAATAGTACAAGTTTTGAAAATAACTTTTTTTTTATGTTTTTTCATAGTTAATTTTCATAAATATATTTACGGACATGTAATAAAATGAAAATATAAAATATTAGTACGAAGTTGACCATTTTTTAAATATTACAGTTTCGTCCTTTCTTTTCATCATCGATTTTCTCTTTTCTCCTACCATGTTTTTTTTTCTAAACTGTTATTTGATCGTGTACTAAATCTAAAAAAACGTGTATCAAATAAATATTTAAAAAATCGATGAGATTTGGCTACCCAAATTTAAACAATCAAATCTAAACAATCGTAAAAAAATCGTCTGAATCTAAACGATCGTTTAGCAAATATATTACATGCCCTACGTGGGTTGGATGCCAATTAATTAGGCATTTTTTGTATTTTCCATTGTGGGGTTGTGGTGTCACACCCCGATCCGCAAGACAACCAAAACGTACACTTTATTAATAACAGATGTTTGGCATGAACATACAATTACAACACTTTGACCAAACATAATTAACATTTATACGCTTTCTCAACTCGTCGTAAGCCCTTCAACCTTCTTCTTTACTTGGCCTAAACGTCTGATTCTTGGAAGATGAGATTTTAAAAACGTAAGTCTTAAAAACTTAGTGAGGTTTTATGCAATCCTTTTTGCAATACCTTTCTATAATCATTTCGTCAAATCATACATTAATACAAAATCAGCTTCTTAATAAACACATCATTTTGCAAAACATTTCGCATAAAACATCATCTCGCATAAACACACATTAGTCATAATCATTCATTTCACCAAAGATCCTGAATTATTCTTTACGCTTGGTCTCATTACCTTGCGCTTAGACTACTGTATCAGCAACATCCGAGAACATACAGATTCATCCTTGTTGTTCAGGTCGTTAAATGTGAAATCCAAAATTTTTTTAATTTTTGAAATTTGCTAAAGTTAGTCAAGAAGAAGAAAAAATAAAATTTATAGAAAAAGAAGGTAAAAATGTTTGGAATCTAAATTTAGAGTTGAGAAAAATAGAAAGGTTGGAAAATTTTAGCTAAGTATAAAAAATAATTAATATTGGAGTGTGGAGGTTTGTATGAATGGCAAAGGAAGGCAACGGAACCTCCATATGGGTGTCATTGGGCAATAAAGAGAGGCTTGAAAACCTCTAAAGGACAGGCGTGTGGTTATTAGAGTAGGCGGCCAAGTGTTGAGAGATTATTTGGGTTCTTAGAGATGTGTCTGGGCGTTTTGGGTTGGCTTGGAAAAATGGCTATAGAGGTTAGAAAGGGGTTTTGGGCGTTTAAGGTTGGCGAGAAAGAAGGATCATAGAAGTTTCTCACAACTCACTCAGGAATTTTCACTCAAATTGGTCTTGAAATTTAAAAATTGTGTCTAGTTTGTTAAGGAAGATTGTTAGGCATTGTGGATGCATGAAAGTGGGAGTTTTGGTTAAGAAAGGGCAAGAAGGTCAGTTCTCAGGTGAATCTGAGCAAGGTACACTCCCAGAATGCTACATAACTCATCATTTGGCATTTTGCTCTGAAATTTCGTGGTAAAGAAGTTAAGAAATTTTAGAGCAACTTTGTAGAAGTTTTATCAAAAGAATTACGAATTTTACATTATAATTTTCTAAGTCGGGCTATGTAGTTTGGGCGAGGAATTAGGCGAGATGGTCATGGAGGCTAGCTTTGCGTTTTGGACAACTATGTGGCATGTTTATAATAAATGGTTTAAAGAATAATCCAATTGTCTCAATTATGTTCACATGCATTTTGATGTGGAGGTGAAGCTTGAGGTGTAATCAAGAGCTTAAGTGGTAAGTCTAATCAAGATTGAAGTGTCAACATATTTTCATGCAAATATTCCTATAAATAGGCAACTTCAACAAAAGATTTTTACAACTCAATCAATCAAATTCACTTAAATTAGTTTCAAAAGATAAAAAATTGTTTCTAATTTGTTGAGAAAGGTTGTTGTGCATTTTGGATGCGAGAAGGTTGGCATTTTGTTTAAGGAAAGGCGAGAAGGTCAGTTATCGAGTGAATCTGAGCAAGTTGCACACTCGGAAAGTTACAGAGCTCATCTTTTGGAATTTTTCTCTGAAATTTTGAGCTAAGGAAGTCAAGATATTTTAAAGAAACTTTGTAGACTTAAATTTTGGCAAAATAGTTGTGATTTTTCTAAGTGGGGTCATGTATTCTCGACAATAAATTAGGTGAGATGGGTAAAAGTGTTATGTTATAGAGGTTATTTTGGGAATATTTAAGGGAAGTTTGGATATTTTCATGTTTAAATGATTAATTAATGATAAAATATAAAATTTTCAAGTCAAGAAGAGATTGCGCAAATTTATCAGCCTGATTTAGACTTGTATTTGTGAGTGAAAAATGATTTTGTTAAAGTATTTCAAAGCATGATTTACAAATGATTAAAGCTAGTTATGAATTACTTTTAAGCATGTTATTGTGTAAAGTATTTATGCAAGATTATTGTTATTGAAGTTATGTTATTGAATGAGTTAAGGATTTCTTATTGTAAAAGGATTTAAGGTCTATGGCTTAAAAATGTTTTATCGGGACCAAGCTATCTCAAAATTACTCGTTACGAGGTAGGCTTAAAATTTTACTTGTCACGGGGCAAGCTTAATATTTACTCATGATGGGAAATGATTAAATTACTTGTAATGGAGAAGGATCAGAGATACTTGAGTTTCGAGCAAGAAAAATCAGGATTATGTTTTACTATTGCTATAAGGTTTAAGGCTTTCGTGTTAAGATTTATTGTTCACTGTTAAAAGGATTTAAATATTACTGTTACAAATATTTACGAAAAAACTATTTAGAAACTACCACACTCACTGGGCTCGTTTAGCTCACCCTTTCCAAAATATTTTCCTACTTTCCAGGTAGAGACCGTACGTGTCTTGTTGTATTTATGTTTAGTTGGTTCTTTGTTGTGTCAAACTTAGTTAATAGAAAGGTAAGTTGTAAGTTTGTTTTATGTAAATAAGTTATGTTTTGTGTCTATATATGAATTTATCTAAGGTTTATGTTAAAAGAAAAAAAGAGTTTCTGTAGTTATGTTGTTTATAAGTCATGTGTTAGCTTCTGCTGTTTCAAAGGTTAAGGTTAAGAGTCAGCTGGTATGGTTATTAAAGTGGACAATATTGGTTGGCTTCACGTCATGTCTCAAGTCAAGCAGGTAGGTGCTCGGGGCAGGGTGTGACAACTAAGCTTTATACGCTCCTTTCAACACACAAGCCAACTTCTTATTACCATGTAGCCTTGTACACCCATGGTGGCCTTGACTCTTTATGTGCAAATAAAAGTCAGTATCATCTCAAGGAAACAACTAATAATTTGAAAACTATTTTATAGTATTGAAATTATAATCATCAAGCTTTAACATTTTAAATCATGCTTGAAAACATATAAACTTTTTATAGAAATCTATTTTGAAACACTTCTCATATGAATTCTTCTTCCAAATCAATAAAGAGAAATCATAATAAAGATTTTAACATAAATTCACTTGAAAGAAAACACTCACCACATTTTACCAAAGAGTCTCCTCTTCCTTCTCTTTTCGCAGAGCCTTCTCGCAGAACAAACAATACTTAACGCTTTGTTTTTCTTCTTCTTGCCATAGTAAAACAGCAGTAATGTAGCTGTTTTTAATAAAATATTTGTGCTTACTTAATGACCAAGTCCTTTATTTATAGAACCTTTAAACTAATTTAGTCGTGCTTAAACTCTTTCCAGTTCGCCAACTCCTACTTAAAACTTTATACGTGTAAATTTAATATTAACCCAGTCATGCTTAAAATCATTAATTTTATACGTTAACCCCTATCAAATCAGATTTGACATTCTCTTCGCCATACCTTTCTTCTCACCTAACTTCATTTCTCGAATAACTCCAACCACTCAACATAGCTTTTGAAGGTCTCAACGCAATAACTCCTTTTTTCTCAAAACTTTCTCATGAATTACCTTCTTAATTTCATAACTTATACTTAACCATAAAAGTTTTTATTTCTTAATCTTTTTCGCAGATTGATTCAAACGTCAACTTCTTACCACAAAAGGTTACTTCAAAACGCCTCTTCTTATCCAAAACGCAAATTTTTAAAATACTTAACCAGATTTTTCTTCTTATACTCAAATTAGAAAAAGGTCTCACATGTAGAATTTTTTCGTTTTTGAAATTGTTCGCGTAAATATTTTATATTTTTTAAAAGACCCCTTTTTTATTGTATCTAGAATTTGAATTTTACATGTTAAAAAGCATAATTATATTAAATACATATAAAAACATTTAAGAATAAAATATGTTAGGTTATAAACTCAATTCGTTTTTTTTCTACTGTAATATGTATTATACATTATACAACAATACAAAATAATAATTATATAAAATTTTAAGTTAAATTAAAATTTTGATCTTTATGGTTTAGAATGATAGAATTTAATCTTAGTGATTTACAACTATAATTTAGTTACGTTGGTTTGATAAAATCACAGAAAATAGTCTCGCTCATATGGATTATTTATGAAGGTTGTCAAATCATAAGAACTACATATGATGTTTTATCAAACTATAAGCTAAACTTCAATTTTCTCCAAACAATATAGACTAAAATTTTAATTTAACCCATTTTTTAAACATGTAAATTATATTCATAAATAACTTAATAATAGTTTATCGTTAACTAAATCTTAGCAAATGAGTAAGACTAGTGTTCATACGAGATTTCTAAAAAAATTTGATTCGTGGAGTTGAACTTGAGTTGATGTTGTAGTTTTGTTGATTTGATGCGATGTGGTTCGATCTCTAGAATTTGATCATCTGATTCTCTTTTGACTAGATGTTTACGCTTGATTTGGAAGAAGTGGAGTATGTGATATTCTTGAAGTTGGAATCGTGGAAGAAAGCTTATATCTTAAAAGGAGCTTCAATCTTCGAGGACGGTCAACTTCAAGAGTTAGAGAGTTCTAGCTTTTGGGAGAATTCTCTCTACACCTTCTGGACTAAAAAATTTCCAACCCTCACAAAGAACTCCTCTATTTATAAAGTTTTTTGATGGATTTTATGGGCTTGAGTCTGGTAGGTCCATGGGTTCAACCACATGGATTTTTGTCATATTTAGCTTTTGAGTTTAATTAAGTTAATTTTTTTTGCTCAATTGAACTTAGTTCAAGTAAATAATATTTAATTGAACTAAAATAATTAACTTGATCCAATGATTATGATGAAAACATGTGACATTATCAGGATTGACCAATTTATGTTTTTAATTTTAATTTGAGATACATTTCAATTTTTTAATTAATCCCAAATTCAATTATCTATACTTTTCATCATTAATTTAGTAAATGACGTGGTCATTTGTGAATGGTCTAAAAATTTTCTATTCAATAACTAGTTTTACAATTTATAAATATATCATGTGAAACACATTTAAACATTTTTTTAAAATTAGAATTCAATTTTTAAATATGTTACCCAACACAAATCTGAAAACATAAAATATAATTATGTTTTCAAATGAATTAATGAATTTCTTGTGTTCTAATTTTGTTTTCAGATTATTTACCAAACAAACCCTAAATTTTTAACATCAATTAGTCATTGGATACTCACTTTAAAGCATTGATGTGAATGTTTATTGATTAATTTAAGTGAATTATGAAGTAAAATTTTAAATTTAATTTTAAAGATGATGAAATATATTGAAATTTAATTATTTTAAAGAAAAATTTTCAAAAATGGCAAATTTTATAAAATATTTACAACCAATAGCAAATTATATCATTGATAGTCATTGATATGCTATAGTGATAGAATCCAAAATTTTGTTATAGCTTGTAAATATTTTAATTTATTTTATTATTTTTTAAAAATATCCA
This sequence comes from Cucumis variabilis, assembly GCA_037974545.1. Lineage (NCBI taxonomy): Eukaryota > Viridiplantae > Streptophyta > Magnoliopsida > Cucurbitales > Cucurbitaceae > Cucumis > Cucumis variabilis. Next base: position 4,117,162 of record JBBPDI010000009.1, on the reverse strand, counting down.
TATTTTAAATTTATTAACATACATTGACACGAAAGACTGAAAATAAGTATTTAGTGAAAATGAAGTTAAAACGTAAATATTGAAATTCAAAAACTAAATTGAAACAAAACTCAATTTTAAAATATAGAGACTAAATTTCTACGGTCTCTCAATATTTATTATTGTCTTCACGAATGAGTTTAGTTTATTTGTAAGTATTTAATTCATTTTGTTATATTTGAAAACAATAAATAATAATAATAATAATAATAATTAGTTTTTATATGGATAATTATAATGAGTGGCACTCTTTAGAATGATTAATTGAGTATATAACAACATTTTTTAAAAATTGTAAATATAAAAAAGTCTGCCAACTACTTATATAATTGATAGACTCTTACGGTCTATTAGTTATAGATCAATATTAGCATTATGATTTAATTGTAATAGACTCTAATAAATTTTGCTATATTCTAAAAATTAAACTTTCAATCCCTAGAAAGGAAACTTCATGAAAAAAACATAATCAAAGAGAACGAGTAAGTGTTGTTTAATATCTTGAAGTCACAAGTTCATGTTCTCACAATGTGTTGTACTAAAAAAAGATATCTAACTTATACAAAACATTATTGAACTTTGTATTTTGTGTCAAAGATATCTCTATACTTACAAAAGTTGAAAAAATACTTTAAAATTGAACTTTTCAAAATAGTTCAAATGTATATTTACCATTAGTTTTGGAAGGAAATTGTTAGTGATTTGTTTCAAAAATCACCCTAAACTTTCATTTCTAAAAAATACCTTAAATTCAAAGAAAAATAAAAATATGTGGTAATAGATGATTTTAAACGGTTAAATATTTTTATTGCAAAAATACCATTGAACTTTTAAAAGTTGCATTGATATCCTTACACCTTCAAATGAAACAGTTAGATGTTGTTGCCATTTTAACAATATATTGTACCTTAGCAGAGTAGATAGTCAAATAGGTTCTTTTTATATTTGGATATTTTTTGAGTTAGGTAAGTTCTAAAGTGAGATTGGTATTTTGAAATTTTGTGAGATTTTTGCATTAACTCCAAGTTTTTGTTTATATTTTGTTGTGACAAATTAATGCAAGAATTTGGGGAGAGATAAAATTGAGACTATCTATTTGAAAAAAAGCTATCCATATAATTTGTTTTAAAATTATTTCTTTTAAGTTCAGGAAAGATCATATAATCCCTGCATTAACAGTGGAACATTTAATTATTTTTTTTTAAAAATAAGGATAAGAGTATTAGTGCAACTTTGTAAAGTTTTAAGATATTCTTATAACGAATATTAGTTAATGGTTTGATGTTCTCGTATCTATTTTTTTAAAACAAGAGTGTAACGAGCTAAGAGAGGAGGAGTTGGGACCAATTTGGATCTTTAGACCCAACTCCTTGTTGACCTCGATCTTCGAGAGCGAAGAGCCTAGTTGGCCCATTAGGGCACGAGTTAGGCCTTTAGCTCAACTGTCTTATTAGTCTTGACCTTGAAGGTTGAGGCCAATTTCACCTCCTTGGTTTCGACCTATAAGGGTAAGAAGTCCAACTTTTGCATAGGGTGTCCTCGAGTCCAGGAACCTCACATAGGATCCTACTGGCTATTAGGTTATCAAATAACAAAAATTTGAAAAAGAACAGAAAAAGATCACACCAACCTCGTCTATAAATGCATCATAATAACTCCGCTTGAGGGAACCAAACACCATTACTAAACTTTCTAGCTTCCACGTTCTTTCACTCTCTAACTTATAACATCGAAATGTGTAGTAAAATATCATGACATTGTGTGAAAGTTAATATATGTTTTTCTTATTTGAATTTCGACAACAACACACGGTTACACTTTTCTTTATTAAAAAAAATGCAAACGAAAACCTTACCAAATTAAACCAACCTTACCAAATTAAACCAACCCTTCCAAACTAATTTTGATTAATTAGGTCAACCACCTAATTGATACATTTGAATTGGCTTAATTAAAAGAGAAAAGAAACTCATACGTTTTTTAGTAAAACAACTTCACTACACTACACACCAAGAGCTTTGTGTAAATAACTCAAAAAAGTGTCATTAATGGCCACTACCACTACTTGGCGTTACTTTGTTAGCTAAGAGCCTAAGATTTATTTGTAGCTTCAAACATTTAATTAAACATCTAAATTATTGAATTATAAGTTTTAGAAATTTAAACCTCATTGATGTTTTAAAACTGAGTAGTAATCGATTATTGATAGAAGTCTACGATAAACTTTTACAATATTTACAATTTTTAATTTAAATGTTGATATACAAATGTATCCATAAAATTGTTTTCCATTAAACTCTTATCTAAAAAGATTGTCTTTAAAGTTTAATTTATACTTTTCCATATACTTTTCCTCTTTGAAAAAAATTAAATACAAAAAACACAAACAACTGTCCCTAAATCTTAGATGATTATAAAAACATAAAATCATTTAACTCGACAGATATTAAAATTTTAGATTCTATCTCTAATAAACTTCGATAGATAATGCATTCAAAGACATTATATATTTTATGTGTGTCTACTACTTATATTTTGTAAATACTTTAATAAGTGTACCATTTACATAATTTTTTTATGAAAATTATCGTAAATGAAAAATGATAAAAAAAATATTATCACAATATTAGATTCTACCAATAATAAATACAAAATTGAATATAAAATTTTTTTATATTTTGAAAATGTACATATGAGATTATAAATTTTTTTTATATTTTGAAAACGTAAATATGAGATTATCTTTTGTTCTAATCTCTTAGTCAGTGACGTATCCAAAAATCATATTAGGGATACTATTAACAAAAGATCTTTGACTTTTAGAGGGACATAGTCACTGTACCAAAAATAGAATATAATAAAATAAAATATTATTTATCGTATATTGTAATTTAATTATTCAAAATTAATATAAAAATACCAAAAACAGAATATAAAATACCAATATTAAAATACCAAAAACAGAATATAATAAAATAATATATTATTTATCGTATATTGTAATTTAATTATTCAAAATTAATATTAAAATACAAAAATCGGATCGAATAATTATATTGAAAGAAAAAAAAGGAAGAATTTATTCATTGGATGGGCCAACCCTTGGTCCCACTCAATATATTTTTTTTCTCTATTTAATGTATTTATTAAAAAAAAGAAAGAAGAAAGAAATAAAGAAAAAACGAATAGTATAATGCAAAGAAGAAAGAAAAAGAAGAGCGTGTTCCTCACGCTCCATTATTCACGGAGGTCGCCCATGACGATTCTTGAGACCAATCAATGTTCTCCCCCTTCTTAATTTCTATAAAATGGAAGCCTTGGAATGCCAAGGAAGAACCAAAACCATCAATCCTCAATCTCTCTCTGATTTTGAACTGAAGAGATCCTAATGGCGACTGTTGGAGGTGTTAAGGAAGTCCCTTCAAACGAGAACAGCATCGAGTTTGATGAACTTGCTCGTTTTGCTGTCGACGAACACAACAAGAAAGAGGTTTGGTTTTCTTTTTCCTATTCCATTTTTTTATTTCTTAATTGGGTTCTGTTTTGTTTTTTGTTTTCTCCCTAATGATCTGTGGTTTCTGCGTTTATGTACCCTTCTATTTTTGTGCTCTTATGTGTATATTCGTGTTGATTGTGGATACTGGATGGTCATTTTCTTCAATTGATAATTAAGTTTTTTGTATTTTTCAAATGAACAGGAAGAATCATGGGTTGGATAGGGATTGAGATTAAGTTTTGTAATTTTACTTTCCCATGATAGCTCTTTTTGTATAAATTGCATGGATTAATAAGGAAAAATTCTCGATGTCTTCTAGATCTAATCCTTGGGTTGAGGAAAGATAGGTGCTCTGGATTGGGGCACCAATTCGATGGGACAGCTACATTGTAGTTAAACCATCATGGATTGGTCCAATGGTGAGTAAAATGGTTGAGTTTTATATAGAGCTAATAGGTAATGAGTTCAATCTCCAATGACCGTGTTTTTTGTCCTACAGTTAGATGTAGGATTGGAAAACTTGCAAAGGAATCTTGAATTTGTAATCTTTTCTAGGAGTTATTAGGAAAAACAAAAAAATTCTTAGAAGTTACATCTAATGATCCTTAAGAGTCATCTATACTGCGACGGTCGTATCGAATAGTTTTGCCAGATATCAGGTAATCAAAAAATTCTGATTGAAATCATTTATGTGTGCAGAATTCACTTCTGGAATTCAGCAAG
>JBBPDI010000009.1:3990587-4009936 GCA_037974545.1 Cucumis variabilis | reverse complement strand
GTGATTAAATGTTTGACTGTATTAAGGAAGACTGTTATGATGAAAGATTGGACTGAGGGGAAGAATTATTAGTTAACATATTGGGCCGTACCTTATAGGTGTCCTACGGGATCATCACTTTTTGTATCCTATGGGATTGTTTGACTGATATGTGTTTCTGCAGAACACTAGACTGATATGTGTATCCTTCGGGAATACTAGACTGATTATGTGTATACTACGGGATCACAAGACTGTGACTGTGCAGGGTACACCATTAGGGATCTAATAATTTATTTTTCCCCTAACGGGATTAGGAATGGGTCTCTTACTGAGTATGTTGTACTCACCCTTTTCATGTTTAACTTTCAGGCAAAGATAACAGGGGAGGTAGACCGGCGAAAGGCAAGAAGGAGACGTGACTGCCATAGAGATTGTCGTCCACAATGCTTTCGCTTATGATTTAATGTTTTCTTCAGGACATGAGACTATTTAGCACATTTTTGTTACTTTCTAGAGTTATAGATTTTTGAGTTACAAACTGTTTTTTTTAAAAGAAAACTTTTAGTTGATTGAAACAGGGTCCGAATAAAAGTTTTTCTTTGACGTTATTAACTGTGATGGTTTTATAAAGCTTATGATTAAAGAAGTGTTTTTTTATCAAAGTAATGACCATGGTCTAGTCTCAAAATTTATAGGAAAAGGAAGCATAAGTAGACTTAGATTACTTGTTCTTCATGATGTCAGACATGTGAAGGGTTTGTCAGTGAATTTTATTAGTATCGGTCAACTATGTGATCAAGGATTCACTGTCAATTTCTCTAAAGATAAATGTTAATCTTTGAATGAAAACAAAAGTGTTGAAATGACAGGCACTTGATTATCTGATAATTGTCATCACTGGGACACTGATTTAAAGAATTATGTGTAATTTGTCTAAGTCTGATGAAACAGAGTTGTGGCATGAACGTCTTGGACATATAAGTATTTTTACCATATGCAAGACGATTAAGGCAGAAGCTGTATTAGGAATACCTTTATTGGAGAAATGCTTAAAAAAATTGTAAGGAATGTCTTACTGGAAAACAAGGTAAAGCATCTCACATGTCTGTTGAGCAATGTACTACAAATCGACTCTTGAACTCCTCCATATGGATTTGATGGGTCCTATGCAAGTTGGAAGTCTTGGGAGAAAGAAGTATGCCTTTTTTGTGTAAATGATTTCAATATTTATGTCTTCAACTTTAAAAAGAACAAGACAAGGTTATAATGCGTATTCGCAATGATCATGGAAAAGAGTTTGAGAATTCGACATTCAATGAGTTTTGTCATAACGAAGGAATCTTCTATGAATTCTTAGCTCCTTTGACTCCTTAATAAAATAGGGTTATTGAAAGAAAGAATCGAATGTTGCAAGATATGGCTCGTGTCATACTACATGCCAAGTTTCTCCCTTTGTATTTTTGGGCCAAGGCTTTGAATTCTACCTGTCATATCCAAATCGTATTTCACTTCGTCTGAGCACATTGTTCACCAATTACCAGTTATGGAAAGGACATAAGTTGAATGTTAAGTATTTTCACGTTTTTGGAAGTATGTGTTATATACTGAATGATAGAGAGTTTCAGTGAAAGTGGAACTCTAAATTAGATGAAGTTATTTTTCTTGGCTATTCTACTAATAATAGAGCTTTCTGTGTGTTCAATAAGCGCACTAATATTGTTTTAGAGTCAATTACTGTTGTTATTCATGACTTTGGGGCCAAGTTCATGAAGTTTAAAGAAAATGATGATCATGTCTTCCCTCTTATCATTTCATCCATTGTTTCTATAGTTAGATCGAATGGTTCGCTTTCTGTTAATAACCCAAGGGTTCCTTTTAAGGGTTCCTCGTTGATAAATGAGCCTATCAATGCTAATTCTTTTGATCCTTCAAATATTCACTAAATGACAACAACAAAGAAATTTGTTCAACTACCCTATTTGATGTTCAACTAATTGCTCCATCTACTCATGTTCAAAAAAATCACCCGTCTAGCAGTATTATAGGAGAGATAAGTAGTGGAATCACAACTCGTAAGAAGGAACATCATGATTATGCAAAAATGATTGTGAATGTTTGCTATACATCTTCCATTGAACCTACAAATGTTATTGAAGCTCTAAAGAATGACCAGTAGATTGCTGCAATGCAAGAAGAATTAAATTAATTTGAACTTGATTACATTTGGCAGTTGATTCCAAAACCAGCTTATGCGAACATTATAGGCACCAAGTGGATCTTTAAAAGTAAGACTAATGAGAAGGATTGTGTAACCAGGAAGAAGGTGAAGAGATAAAAGCCCTTGGCAATGGAAGATTTTACAGAACCACTCCTAAATTTAATTTGGAAATCCCAAAATACCAATACATTGGCAAAAAATAATTAAGAAATTAATTTTCTTATTAAGCATGCTTTAAAATTCTAAAACGCTAAGCATGCTTTTAAATTAAAGGATATAGAGAATGTAAAACTTACATAGTTTGACGTCTCTGAATCTACTAAATCTTCAAATTTGGGGACACCATCCGTGAGAGAATTTCCTATCCTCTGGGATGAAATTGATTTATGGGATCCAATTGGGATGAGAAAAATTTTAGAGAGAAATTTTTTTCATATTAAGAAAAAATACATCTAGACAGGAAACTCAACCAAATAAAAGGGCTCCAATCAACATTAAGTAAAATAAGACCAATAGTCACAAAGAGGCATTACATTGGTGCCCAAAGAGAAATATAGAACTTGTCAAGGGACCAAGCATTGATAGATGCCTCTCAAGGCTCTCTAAAGGTCCCATTTCTCTTAGGTAAAAAACTCCATCTTCTGAACAAAAGCTGGATGAAGAAGGAACTCCTTGATTATCTCCTCATAACCTCTGTGTCTAGAATAATGAAAGCCAAACACATAAAAAAAAGCATAGACTTAATGAAGTCACAGCTCCAAGGAATATGATTATGATCTTCCTTCACTCTCCATCAAAGAATCCAACAAAAAAGGCCCAATGAAAGTACACATCTTTCTTACAAGCCGATCTGAAGTGTTAACTCTTCCATGGATGACCTGCTTGCCACACAAACTAAATCTTTGGGATTTTCACCTTCCATAGATGAAATTCATTAACTATTTTCATTTGAAAAGAAAAACGATCCAATAAGAGTTTGTAATATTATTTATTATCTCTGATTTAGTGTCCAACATGCAAGAACTATGTTGATCAGATACATCCTATTTGAATTTCTTAGTTATGTTCGGTCATGTCAATGAATTACTCTATTATCTGCTGAAGAGTGTCATTTATCATTTTTGAGAGAATAAAGAGTTTGGTTGGTTACGAATTGGTAAGTTTTGTTGCCTACGCTAAGGGTGTAATTGAGTTGGGTTGGGAAACACTCTCAACCCAACCCATATTTTTGAAGTATTTGGGTTGGCAACCGGATAACCGAATTTAGTTTCCAATCCAACCCAACCTAACTCGTAAAGTATGGATTGGATTAGGTTTTCGAGTTATATAGTTTTTTTTCTAGTTTCTAACAGTTGTAAAAGTTCAAAATCTAAGGGATAATGATCTAAAAGATATGAGATATTTGAGAGTTTCTAATAGTTTTTTTCGTTTCTAATTTCTAGTTTCGAATGATTTGAGAGATCTGAGATCTGATGAAGATCGAAGATGAAGAAGAGTCAAAGATGGAGGAGACGAAGGAGATTTGAGATTAGGCCTGAAAAGGAGATAAATGGACAGGTCTCGGGTTGGATTTCAGATGTCGGAGGAGACGGACGGATGGGTCTCAGGTTGGATCTGAGATGTCAGAGGCGATGGACAGAGTTGAGACGAAGGAGATGTTGTAGCACTCGAGAAAGAGAAAGAGAGGTGAAGTGTCGCATGAGAAGTGTTGCACGAGGGAGAGTCGTAAAGGAGAAAGAAACCTAATTTCTATTTTATTAAATGAATAATATATATATATATATATAATATTAAGGGGAATTTTTAAAAAATAGTAGATTTTACAAAATATTTACAACCTATAACAAATTCTATCACCGATAGTAATAAAAGACTATCAGTGATAGAATCTAAAATTTTGCTATAGCTTGTAAATATTTAATTTATTTTTCTATTCTTAAAAATGCCCCTAATATTAATTCGAGTTGGGTTGAGTTTTGATGGAAAAAATATATCATAAAACTCGTAGTTTGTAATCATATTCTATTCAATAAAGTCATTTTTAAAAAATTAAATATTATAATCTTGAATCCTATAAACTAAGTCCAAAGGCTATTTTTTACTAAACTTGAACTTTATATAGAGACATAAACGTGGATCAAGTTCGAGTATATAACCTAAATAGTTTATAGTATATGAATAAAGGTTAGGCGCCTTATTCATAGAAAATATAGATGCGACCTGCTTTATAGTTAGTACAAACGAGTTGATCCTGAATCGTTCATGTAGAGAAATGAAAGTGGGGGCATCCTATGTAAAGTACTTACATAAAACTGAACCATGAAATAGTTACTTTACATTATAACACCGTTTACTGTTTAGAATTGACTATCTCGATTATTGATGACCTAGGTAACTTAATCTTAATCCTGAGTCAACTATGAACTCTTATTCACATGAGATTATCCTTAGATCTGCATAGGTGACGGCAGCTCATCAACGTTGGCTCAATAAGCCTTCCATTTCAGGGGTAAGATCGAGTGGATAGCTGGAGACATAAGATGCAAGACAGAATTTGCTCCTACCTGCTTTAGGGTTAGTAGATAGGTTGTTCTCTTAAGTACTAAATCCAAGTCTTGGACAAGGGGCCCCACCCTCTCATTGGCCCGAGAGGGATTAAGTTTATAGGTTAGACCTTACACCAATTGTTCAATAGTGGACTAGTGGGACTTAAGGAGCAAGGTGTACTCTCGGGGGTAAAATGGTATTTTGACCCAATCAAGGTTCCCCTGCTAGCTCATATGGAATAAACTTATAACAATGTGATGGAATAAGTTGAATTATTCAAATTGGGAGAAAAGAAAGAAATTGGCAAGTATATGTGATATAGCCATCAAATTTTAGATTAGAAATAGAGCTTTATGTTTAAATGGTATTTAAATACTATAAATATGAATACAGATTCATACTAGGAAACTCAAAATAGATGGAAATGGTCAAAGTTGTTAAAAGTCAAAATGTTGACTTTTTTACTTTGAAAAGTCAAACTTTGATCGGTCTTATATTCAAATGTGATTTGAATTTTAAAAAAATGAACGTGGATTCATGCTCGGGAGATTGAAGTTAGTTAAGACAGACAAAATGATAAAAAGTCAAAATATTGACTTTTGACTTTTGACTTTAAAGGTCAAATGAGCATTTTACCCTTGGACTATGTTAGTGGGATATGTGACTACATGAGATGTGGACACCTAGCCCACTAGTTAGAAGATTATTAGGTGTTGACATTTGGCCAACTAATTACATGCAATTTTCATGTAATTAGGTTATAAATAAGATTTTTTCAATTTTGTAAAAACTTTTGCCTTTTTCTAATAATTTTGGAAATTTTAAAAAAAATCTTTTACTCTCCAAAATCTCAACCAAACTTCTACCTTCCATATTCCATATTTCTCCCTTAGTTCTTCTTTCACCTAATAGGGTCCCACAACCCAGTTCTAAGTTTGGAGATTAGTGGGTCAAATTCTAGTGGTTGTCCCGATTTGAGTACGTGAGGAGATATTGAGAATTTCAAAAAGCATCAAACGTATATTTTCTTTAACCTTAATTTGTTTTAATTATGGCTTTTCAAGCATGTTTATCACTAAATAGTTTAGTTGTATATAGAGTAAAATTAATTCATTTTTCCACTGCTATTGTATGCTTTCTTTCAGGGTTGAACCAAATTTTTCAAACCACCAACCCAAGACCCAACCCAACTCGAAAAAAAAAATTAACTCAACAATCCACATTTTAACCTAACTTAACTCAACCCTTATAATATGGGTTGAGCAATCCAGGTTATTCGAGTTCAACTCATATTCTTACACCCTTAGCCTACACTATTTTGTAGTTTTCTCCATTCTTAGAAATTTATCTTTCTAGGTATTGGAAGGCCACCTAGTCAAATGGATCCCAAAACATTCTTGCTTTAAAAGTTCAATAACACTGCTCAAGAACAAGTGAGTCTTTTTGCTGATTATACAATACAAATCTTATAATTGGACCCTTTTTATTTTTCTTTGATTCATTGAGCCCCCATGTGTTTCATCCACACCACTACTTTTTTTTTTTTTTTTGCTTATATGTCATCTCTCGCAATCCAATCTTTTGCTAAATGTGCACACCTTTGAAAAATATTTTTCAAATCTTTTTCCTCAGATATTTTCAAATATAGCAAATTAAGTCAAACTATTTACAAGTAAAATCTATCAGTATCTATTATTGTCCATCACTGATATACAATGACATTTTGCTATATTTGTAAATATATTTTTAACAGTTTTATCATTTAAAATAATTATCCATTTTTAGTCTTGTTTTTTTTTTGTAAGTAGTTTGTATCTTCAAATCAGTTATTCCTTTTGCTAACTCATTTTAAATAATGCTTGATTTACATTATGCTTAATTAGTATCCATCCTAGCTTAACAATCACTTTTATGTTTAATAAGATTGATACTGCATTAAAAAAGAAGGGGTTGGCACATTGGAGCTCTTATTGTCTCACGGTTTGTCCGAGAGTGCAAGACACTTCAACCACGAACAAAAATACAAGCATATAAGGCTACAAACATACCAGTATGATGAGACTATATGGTGTATATTGTCATTGCCAACGAATTATACAAATTCTTCAAAGTCCTCGAAGATAAAAGGAATGAAGGTAGAGTGGAGGTTCTACTTAAGGTACATAATGATTTTGTCTTCTGATATTTATGTAATTATTTGACAGTCGATTTTGACACTGGAGCTATACTCGTCGGTCCATCCTATTTTGACACCGCCGAAAAACCCAATTGTGCCACCCTTGTCTTCATCCACTGCCTGTAGTGTTCCACACGTGCCGATTCGTGTTCTGCCACCTAATTTCGATCGACAATCACTTTTGTAGTCGAATCTGTATGCCATGCATGCCACCCAATGACCTTAGTTATTATCCTGATGATAAGAATCCTCAAATTCACTCAACATTTGAGGTCGGTGAATTTTTGGCACATTCCACCATATGTTGCATATATTGGAATGAAAAGATAAGAATTGTTGATGGCTCCTTGGCTTCCATTGCCGGAAAAGGGTTGATTTCTCTTTTTGACGGGTTCTCATTACACCATATGTTGCATGTGCCATAAATTTCATATAATCTTCTGTCGATTAGCAAGATTACTCCTGAACTAAATGGCAAAGCAATATTCTTATCTGATTCTGTTTCTTTTGAGGACTTGAGCTTGGGGAGGATGATTGGCACTGCGCGACACAATAGTGGTTTTTACTTGTTTGATGATGATGCCCTCTCTAATAGTATTTCTAGGTCCAGTCTTTTATCATCCTACTTTACCACTTTTGAAAAAGACCTTATGTTGTGGCATTTTTTGTTTAGGCCATCTCAACTTTAAATATATGAAATATCCATTTCCTCATCTTTTCTTCAAAGTTGATGTTTCATCCTTATCTTGTGATGTATGCATACGAGCTAAACAACATCGAGTCTCGTTTCCTTCGCAACCCTATAAGCCAATCCAACCTTTTACTCTTGTCCATAGTGATATTAGGGACCATCCACGGTCACTACCTCCTTTGGAAAATGATGATTTGCGACCTTTATTGATGACCATACTCGTCTTACTTGGATTTTTCTGATCTTTGACAAATTCGATGTTACCTCTGCATTTTGAGACTTTTATCACACCATAGAAACTCAATTCAATACAAAGATTGCAATCCTGCTAAGTAATAATGGCGTGAGTTTCAAAACCACTCTCTTAATGAGTTCTGATCTCTAAAGGAATTGTTCATCAAAGTTCCTGTGCTTACACCTCTAACAAAATAGAGTTTCCAAACGAACAAATCGTCACCTTTTGGAAGTTGCTCATTCCCTTATGTTGTCCACTTCTCTTCCTTCCTATCTTTGGGGTGATGCCATTCTTACTGCCATTCATCTCATAAATCGCATGCACTCTCGTGTCCTCTTTCAGACACCGTTAGATTGCCTCAAGGAATCCTATCCATCCACTCGTCTCATCCTTAATGTTCCCCTTCAGGTGTTCGGTTGCACTGTCTATGTCTATAGCCATGGTTCTAACCAAACTAAATTTTTCCCTAGGGCTCAGGCTTGCATGTTTATTGGATATCCTCTACACCAACGAGGCTATAAATGCTTTCATCCATCTTCACGTAAGTACTTTGTTACCATGGATGTCACCTTTATTGAAGATCGTCATTTTTTGCCTATTAGCCTACTTTAGGGGGAGAATGTGAGTGAAGAGTCTAACTATATACTTCCCTTAGAGTCTTTTTATCCTATTGTGGTTACCTTACCTGACCCTAGCCCTCATAGTATAGTCCTACTAACAAATCAAGTTCCTTGGAAAACCTACTATAGGAGGAGTATTATAAAGGAAGTTGAGTTTCCTGTTGTTCAGTTAGCTCTAGTGCAGGATTCTGAACCAATAAGAGATCAAGGAATGATTTATTCAATAAATTTACATAGTAATAACAGAATATGTGAGAATGACAGGTCTGAGACAACTATTCTAGAAGATATGAGGGAGTAAGGCAGTATTGATGAGGCCATTATAGACAGAGAGGACAGAATTATTAAAAACGAGGTTGTTGCTTAACATACTGAAAGTAGTATCAGGTATGATTCATCTCTTGATCTTCCTATTGCACTGAAAAAAGGTACAAGGTCCTGCACAAAGCATTCCATATGTAATTATATGTCAGACAAGAATCTCTTACCACAATTTAGAGCTTTTACTGCCAGCCTTGACTCTACCACAATATCGAAAAATATTCACACTGCATTAGAGTGTTCTAAATGGAAGAATGTTGTCATGGAAGAAATGAAAGCTCTTGAACAAAATAACACTTGAAAGATTTGTGCTCTATCCAAGGGACACAAGCCGGTGGGATGCAAATGGGTGTTCACTCTCAAATACAAAGCAGATGGAACACTTGACAAACATAAGGCAAGGTTAGTTGCAAAGAGATTTACTCAAAGATATAGTATTGACTATTCATAAACTGTTTCTCCCTTTTCTAAATTGAATACTGTTAGAGTTCTACTATATATTGCTGTAAACAAATATTGGCCTCTATACCAGTTGGATGTTAAGAATGTTTTTTTTAATGGAGACCTTGTGGATGAAGTCTACATGAGCCTCTCGCTTGGATTTGAACCCAGTTTGGTTAGCAGGTGTACAAACTCCAGAAATCCTTATATGGTCTGAAACAGTCTCCTAGAGCATGGTTTGATAGATTCACTACCTTTGTCAAGTCTCAAGGGTATAGTTAGGGGCACTCTGTCAAGTCCCAAGGGAAGATTGTTGTTCTAATAGTTTATTGGATGACATTGTTTTGACTGAATATGAAATCAATCAACTAAAGCAGAGAATGGGTGATGAATTTGAAATCAAGGATTTGGGAAATCTGAAATATTTCCGTGCAATGGAGGTGGCGAGATCTAAAGAAGGCATCTCTGTGTCTCAGAGATAATACATCATTCATTTGCTAACTGAGACAGGTATGTTGGGATGTCGTCCTTTTGACACTCCTATTGAAGTCAACTGTAAACTAGAAAACTCTGATGACCAAGTTCCAGTTGATAAAGAACAATATCAGCCCTCGTGGGTAAATTAATTTATTTATCCCATACTCATCCTAATATTTTCTTTGTTGTAAGTGTTGTCAGCTAGTTTATACAAGCTCCTTATGAGAAACACATGAAAGCTATCAACAGAATTTGAGATACTTAAAATCAACACATGATAAAAGGCTAATGTTTAGAAAAACAAACAGAAAGACTATTGGGGCTTATACTAACTCGGATTGGACAGGATTTGTTGTCAACAAGAAGTCTACCTCTGGTTATTGTACCTTTGTTTGGGGCAATCTTGTAACTTGGAGGAGTAAGAAGCAAAGTGTTGTGGCCAAAAGCAGGGCTGAGGTAGAATACAGAGTTATGAGTTTGGGAATATGTGAGGAAACTTGGCTTCAAAAAGTCCTGTCGAATCTTCATCAGGAATCTGAGACACCAGTGAAGCTTTTCTGTGATAATAAAGCTGCTATTAGTATCACTAACATCCTTGTTCAACATGATAGAACTAAACATGTTGAGATTGATCGACATTTCATCAAAGAAAGACTTGATAGTGTGAACATATGCATTTCGTACATCCCTTCGAGTCAACAGGTTGTTGATATTCTTACCAAGGGACTTCTCAGACCAAACTTCGACTTTTGTGTTAGCAAGTTGGGCCTCGTTGACATTTATGTCCCAACTTGAGGGGGAGTGTTAGAATCCTTTCCTTTTTTCTAAATATTTTCCTTGTTAGAATCCTATAATATTTATGTAAATATTATGGGAATATTTTCCTTATTTCCTAAATCTTTTCCTTTTTTATTCTCTTGTATACTCTATTTATTCTCCCTCATAGCTATTGTATTATTCATTAGAAAAAAATAACAAACAATTGTGGTTTTTCTCCCATACTCGAGTTTTCACGTAAATCGGTGTGTATGCTTTGTCTCTCCTTTCAACAGTAACCATCGTGGATTTGACTTGATCTCTTAAGTTCTTTAGGGAATTATATCTATGACTCATTTTCACTACTAGAATAACTCGTGATGGTTTTTTTTAAGAATTCATTTGTAGAAAAACTTTGTTAGATGGAACTGTAAATGTGTATGACCATTTTACATAGCTTTTTATTTTTCTTTACTATGTACTATTCTTTTTATGGATCATAAAATTTCTCTGAACTTTTGATTTTAGTTGGGGTGTACCTAAACCCTAAACACCAAACAGAATAGAACCAAACCAAACCAAAGATTCAATTTTTATTGAAGCATTGCTTTGGTTCGGCTTTAATTAACTGAAAATTTTGATTCCGTTCGACTATCGAATTGAATCATGAACAGTACCATAATTACCACCATCATCATTAACTACATAAATTGTCTACAAAATTTCTAACAGGGTTCAAAATATATAAGAATACGATCCAAAACCATCAAACTCAGCCTACCTCAGCTCTATTTCTTGCTTTGAGTTCCAGAAATCCTTGCAACAATAATGTAAGTGAACAATGTTGCACTCAAAGTTTATGAAAATACAATAGATGAGATTTCAAAATAGATGAGAACATTATAATTATTTATGTTGCACTCAAAGTTGTGAAAATACAATTAAAAAAACTCCACTGAAATTATTGCAAATAAGATTTTAAAATAAAAAGAAGCCCAACAAAACAAACAAACCAAGTTGGAGCTAATTCATATACAAACTAACACTCATAATCTAACTCTTAAAAAATAAAATAATAAATATTTTTTTTAAAAAAATCTTATTTTATATATCATTCCTCTGTTGAAGTCATGATTTTTCAAATAAGTGGAATCTATCCATTAATTTTGGCTATATTAGAATTTTTCTCAACCCACGTTTTGGAACCTCATTGTTGGATTATTTTGCAAAATTTTGTAGGATTTGGAGGTAATTTTTTATAAAAAAAAAATTAGAATTAAAAAAAACATAATTAAAACCCTATATTAGTTATAGCTTTGTTATATTTTTCAATTACCTTTTAAACGGTGGCGTACGTAGGAAACACTATTAAAATAATAATAATAATAGTTATAGTAGATGAAATTTGAATTCAAGACTTGTTTTAAAAGGGAACATAGCCACTATAGCAAAGGCAGAATATATTAAATATAAAATATTATTTAACATATATTATAATTTAACACATCAAAATTAATATTAAAATACAAAATCAAGAATGTGAGGGGGCACGTGCCCCTGACCTCTTAATAGATTCGTCCCCGCTTTCAAATACAAAAACATATTTACATTTGTTACAAATCCTTTAATAAATTTCACCATATCTCTAAAAATTTAAATAACAAGATAAAATTTAAAAATCAGTTGTCAAACTGAATTGGTTCCAAATAGAGAGGGTCAAAACAAAAAACTCTTCACCTCAAGAACACGAGAGAATTTTACCATTCTCTCAACTCTATCATAGGAAGGAAGCCTTTTCTCAAACAAAAGTTTAGTTTAATTATAAAAAAAAAATACTTTTTTTTTTCATTTTAATTCAATTCAATTCAATTTTTATTAAAAAAAAGAAAAAAAATTATTACATACAAAATAAGAATATGAGCGAACTTTTCCTTATTTATATAAAGTGAGAGTATTTGTAAATAATAATAATGAGTGAAAATAAAGAGTAATTTTAGACTCAACCTTCTTTAGTTTATATGCTACCAAAGAAAACAAAACAAAAATATGTGAAACCTAAATCTTAAATATGCTCTCATTCTTTCCTTCTCCACTTCTATGCGATCTTCTCTTTATCTCTCTTATTCTAACAAAGCATCTTCAAATAAAAGGTCAAGAGAATCAACTTCTTTAGGAAGAAACGGGAAGTAGGCGCATTTTAGAGAATAGGAATCAGTCCCGATAGAGACAGCTCAAGTGGCAAGAGAGTTCAAACAACATGGCAAGACAACTTCCGTTTGGTTACTGAAAATTTTGGTAGGTGAATTATAAATTTTTAATTGGTGTGAAAATCTTGTTTATTGATTTTTGCTTCATTGTTTTCTAGATCTAGATTTTGTGAGAAAAAGTTCTTTCCATTTGATCATTGCATCGTTGCCTATATCTAGACTTTTTTCTTAAAAAAAAAAGTTCTTTAAGGTAGATTATCTCATTTAGATGTTTCAGTCATTTACTGAATTGTTGAATGATAAATTATGCACACTTTGCAAAAAATAAATATTCGTTGCTTACAACAGTAAATATTACAATTTTAATGGTGGTTTCCATTTGATTTGCAAAATCCGCTTCCATTAGAAACCTTAATTTTTGTGTTTAATCAATTGGGATTGATATTCTTTGAGAATTTGCTCTCATGACTTGGCTTGATGGTTTCTTTTTGGCCTAATTTGGGTGTTATTGTTTCTACTTTTTTACTACTCTTTGTGGGCTAATTTGATTGTTATCGATCTAGTTTATTCAACAATAAGTTGATTTGAAGGCGTATTGATTTTTATATCGTAAATATATCGTAATAATTTAAAATTTTTTGTTCATGAAAAAAAAATATAGTGAGTTTTTGTTAAACTCCAAACTAATTCTATACTCATTTTAGGTGAGTTATTATGATTTTACACCAACATACCTAAAATCACCATATTTGTGTAAAATCACCATAACTCACCTAAAACGAGTATAGAATTAGTTTGAAGTTGAACAAAAACTCACTATATTTTTTCCATATTCCACTATATAACGAATATATTTTGAACATAGGCCATCCTTAAATTATTATGAGATTTGCGATATGAAAATCAATACGCCGTCAAATCAACTTATTGTTGAATAAACTAGTTCGAATATGGCTCAACAACAACAACAATCAAATCAGCCAGTAAAAACGAAGAAACAATAACACCCAAATTAGTATAATCAAAGGCAAAAAAGAAATCGTCAAGCAACTTAAATCGATTAAACACAATAATTAAGGTTTCTAATGGAAACAAATTTTGCAAATAAAATGAAAACCAAAGTTAAAATTGCAATTTACCGTTATAAGCAACCAATATTCATTTTCTGCTAACTGTGCACAGCAAATGATAGAAAGGTGTAAATGAGACAATCTAACTATTAAAGAACTTTTTATTAAAAAAAATCAAGATATAGGCAACAATGGAATGATCAAATGTGGAAAGATTTTTTCACACAAAGTTTAGATCTAGACAACAATGGAACAAAAATCAATAAACAAGACTTCTACACCAACTAAAAATTTATCACCTACTAAAAAGTTCTAACCAAACGATGGAACTATATTTGTCACTAAATATGTGTTATATATATACAGATGCATATACTGACAACATCATCTGTGTATGCAGTGATATATAATGAAACTTCAACTTCAATTTATGTATTATTGAATATATGCAGTAGTATATATGTAACAAATCACAGAACATAAATGTATTATGCAGTAGTATATATGTGAGAAATCAAAGAAAGTACTGATTGGATAGAGAAAAAGATAAAGAAAATGATATGAAACATGAAGAAAAAAAACTTAACTATATGTGTCAACAAATACGTGTTATTGTATATATACAGATGTATATACTGATAATATAATCTATGTATGCAGTGATATATAATGAAAGTTCAACTACAATTTATGTATCATTGAATATATGCAGTAATATATACAACAAATCACATAACATAAATGTATTATGCAATAGTATATATGTGAAAAATCAAAGAAAATACTGATTGGATAGAGAAAAAGATTAAAAAAAATTATACGAAACATGAAGGAAAAAAAGCTTAACTATATGTGTCACCAAATATGTGTTATTGTATATATACATATGTATATACTGATAACATAATCTATGTATGCAGTGATATATAATGAAACTTCAACTACAATTTATGTATTATTGAATATATGCAGTAGTATATATGTAACAAATCACAGAACATAAATGTATTATTGACTGGGTCGAGCAAGTGTCACACAATCACTCGTCCCGAGTTTGAAAGATTGTGATTGGGATAAGTGGTATCAGACCCAAATTGGCTAATTGATAGTTGAGACAGAAAGATGTCGACTGTGAAACAAACGGGTAAAATCCATAATAAACGATTGGTGGGGATCAAACAGCAAATGCTCCACTTGGTGGAAGTTCCTGATTCCATCCGTTTCTTAGAAAAACGACTTGAGGAAATTTCCAAGAAAGTTGATGCTATTGATGTGGTGTTTTATTATCTCGACGGATTATCTATACAAGAATTGTTGACTAGAGTTGATACTCTAGAGTCACGAATTATAAGAACTAGAAATGTCACCTACGAGCATGGGGATATTTTGTTAGGCTCTTCTATCCATATGGAAGAACGAGTTATTGAGCTAGATAACCCCCACAAGAATATGTAAGAAATGATAAACGACATGATAGAGAACTTTCAAGCTACTCTCGATGTCATTCAGAATGAAATCGCAGAGGTGAACACGAAGGTAAACCTTACAATACGAGCAATGGCAAATCAAGCTCCGACTGAAGGAGCAATCCCAGATGGAAAAATAAAAATCCCTGAACATAAGCCTTTTTGTGGGGCAAGAGATGCAAAGGCATTGGAAAATTTTATCTTCAATATTGAAAAATACTTCAAGGCCATGAACACCATTACAGAAGAAGCCAAAGTGACATTGACGACCATGCATCTATCTAAAGATGCAAAGTTATGGTGGAGGTCGCGGTATGTTGATATTCAATAAGGAAGTTGCACAATAGACACTTGGAATAGTTTACAGAAATAACTTTTCTCGTAGTTTTTTTTCGAGAATGTTGAAATTCTGGCTCGACAGAAACAGTGTGAATTAAAACACACTGACACTATTTGGGAGTATGTGAAACAATTCGCGGAGCTGATGTTAGACATATATGATATGTCTAAAATGGACAAAATCTTCTGTTTTGTCGAAGGGCTAAAGCCGTGGACAAGGACCAAGCTATATGAGTAGAGAGTTCAAGATCTCACATCAACTTATACAGCAGCTGAATGTTTGTTCGATATGTCTAGTAACTTTCAAGATACGAGACGTCATCAAAGCTCTTCACTAGGAAGTAATAAAAATAGTCGACCGAATTCTCTTAAAGTTGTTAGTGAAGATAGACGTCCTGGTGGAGACTGCAAGCCTTTCCAATCCAACACGGAGAACACCTGGCGAGGACACAATAATCTGAACATGTCCAATCATCCTTTCAGTTGCTACATATGTAACAAGAAACATCAGGTTAAGGAATGTTCGAATAAATCAGTGTTCTATGCCTTTCAGGCCTCTTTAGCCTCAGACTTAGATGACAAGTTGAGTCAATAAGAAAGGGAAGTTGATCAAGCAAAGAAAGTTGAGAATCCTAGAGTGGGAACCATGAGATTCTTGTCGTCTCTCCAAAAGAAAGTGGAGGAGACAAGTAAACGTGCAAAAGAGGGTCTAATGTATGTTGACACCTGGGTCAATTGGAAGGAAGCAAAGAGTACTATGGTTGACTCTGGTGCAACTCACAATTTCATAACGATGGTAGAAGCTAGATGACTAAACCTTCATTGAAAGAAGTATACAAGAAAAATGAGAGTTATGAATTTTATAGCTTTATTCGTCGTTGGACTAGTGAGACAAACAGTAATACAATTGTGAATTTTATAGCTTTACTCGTCGTTGGACTTTGTGGTTGTAGGTATGGATGACTTTGATGTAGTACTCAGAATGGAATTCCTCCTTAAATATTAGGTGATTGACTTCAACCAAATGTCTGGTGATCACTGGATCTAGCCCCACCGTTGTTCAGACAGACCTTCGTCAACCCAATGGATTGAGAATGATCTCGACCATGCAACTGAAGGAGGGCCTCGCTTGAGATGAAACAACGTTCAGGGCCACCCCATTTGAGTTTTTAGATAGCTCGGGGGAGATAATTCACAAAGACACAAGGTGTGTCATAGAAAAGTATTGTGATGGGATGCTTGATAGTTTGCTCAAGTCAAAATCGCCTACGAAGAATGCTTGTTGTATCGCACCGGCAGAGTTAGTTGAACTTCAGAGACAGTAAAAAAGATTATTGAATGCAGGATTCATTAGATCTGCAAAAGCTTCGTACGAACCCTAAGTCTTTTTACAAAAAGAAGAGAATGGAAATTTACAGTTGTGTGTCGATAACCGTGTCTTGAAGCAAGCCCTGAGGGAAGGGCCAACTTTTGAGTTCGTGGATGTGACCCAACCTGTTGAAACTCACGCTGATGTGTTTGACTATGTGTTGGACAGAGCTCTCATAAAAAATGGACACTCCATAACATCTGAGAGTCGAAAGTCGAGTACTGCAAAAAAGAGTGATACGGTGTTTGAAGAAGAAACGCTTGTCATGGTACACTGTCTGAACAATTGGAGACTGTTTTCATGGGGATCTACTTATGTTAGAGAGACGAACAATATTGTTATTATCCATTTCAGTACTCAGCCAAAACTAACTTTGAGTCGAGCAAGGTGTTAGAAAGACCTACATGAACTTGATTTTGGGTAAGAACATATGAAAGAAGCGTGTAACCGGGTAACTGATGCCTTTAGTCAGAGAAATGATCATGCAATTTTGTGCATGTTGGCTCATATACAAGCATGTCAAATTGATGGCCTAATGCATGATGCGTCGAAAGAATCCTTGCAGAAAAACTTTGTTGCTCAAGATGGTGTGAGTCTGGCTAAGGCTGGTAAGATAGAATTAAAGAATGAGATTCAGTTGTTGAAGGTAACCCGATTTTGTGTTAACGTGATAATGAGTTCATCAACTAGTAAAAGCCCGTTCGAGATTGTGTGTGGCAGACAACCTGTACTATCACACATTGTTGATCCTTCATATACTGAGAAGAGTCCTCAAGCTCGCAACATTACCAAGAAGTAAAAGCAGAAATCAGATATCGAGATTGTTAAATTGCAACCTGAACAAACTCAATTTTGAAGAGACAAAGATAACCACCTTGTGAGAAGATATGAGAGACTAGCAGAAGTGGAAGAAGTCCTTACTAAGAGAGTGAGGAAAGGTAGAAGACCTACGAGGAGGATATATGAATTCATAGCAAAATGGAAGGACCTCTCCATGGAAGAAACAAGTTAAAGACGTACCAAAGACCTTGAAGCGTGAAATCAGAAGGTCAAAGAATTTCAGCTTTGCCAGCCGACAGGGATGTCAGCTGGTTAAATGGGGGAAAATGTCACAGTCATACTTGTCCAGGGCATTTTTGCCTATGGCCGTATGCCTAAATACCCTCGATTTATCTTATCTTTATGTCTTATGTTTATTTAGTTGCTTTCCTTTTTATGTAATAAATCTATAATGTGACATTTTGGCTTTTTCATATGCTAGCCTACTAGAGTTGAAAAAATCTAAAATGTACTATAGGGGAGACATAGTAGTTGAATCCTCGTCCAAGCATTGTTGCACTCTTTGTAAGCAAACTTTTTTTCCTTACAATTAACAGTCTTCATTGCATATTGTAATGCTTATTTCAATTAATTGCTTTCTCTCTCACTTTTTCTAAAACATTTTCTTAAGAACGTGAGGGGAGGCTAAATCATACCGTGAGTTTGTCCACAGTTTTTGGATTTTGATTGGCTAACTTATTGACTGGGTCGAACAAGTGTCGCACAATCGCTCGTCCCGAGTTTGAAAGGTTATGATTATAACACATTAGACCTTGAAGAGTTATACAGTGATTTGGATAATTGTTGACAAGCTCACGAAGTCATCACATTTTGTACCAGAGAAGTCTACTTATACTGCCAGTAAGTGGGCACAATTGTATATCGCCAAGATAGTGAGACTGCATGGAGTGCCTATGTCGATAGTTTCTGACAGAGATGCTCTGTTTTACTTTCAAGTTCTGGAAAGGACTACAGGCTGCAATGCGCACAAGATTGAACTTCAGGAAGTCAAGCTGCTCCGTAACAGAGGAATTGCACTGGTTAAAGTTCTTTGGAGAAACCATGAGGTTGAAGAAACTACTTGGGAGAGAGAGGATGACATGAGAGCTCATTATCCCGAGTTGTTTGAGGATTAGAGCTCTTTTCTTCTTAGAATAGGAAAAGGAGTAGGAGAGAATCATGAGATTCTATTAATTTAAAAAATATTCTATTAATTTAAAAAATATTATTAAAACTAAACTATTAATTAATTCTCTAATTAATTATTAATAGCTAAATTAAATATCTTATAGCAAAATTTACATAAATAGGAGAAAATGGAAAGTATTTACATCCTATAGCAAAAAAAACATGGATACTTTAGACTTAGGTTAAAATTTTAGTTATTCATTTTGGGCTTGAATTAAAATTATCTATGGGCCGTAAATAATTTGTCAATTCTTCAACTTTTAAAAATCTCTCTATCTGATATTTAATTTAAATTAAATTTGAATCTTATTCAAATATAAGTTCCTCTCATAACCAATAATTTTAATATAAATCCAATTTATATTAAATTAATATTTGAACTCATTCAAATATTTTATCTCTCATAAATTAATTTTGAATCATATCC
>JBBPDI010000009.1:3920786-3931562 GCA_037974545.1 Cucumis variabilis | reverse complement strand
ATATGTGAAAGAGATTATTCAAAGAGACATGAAATAAAATTGTTATATTTGCAACAAACTATTCCATCTCCATCTTGCTTTTTGTTGTTGTTCCCTTATCCACAAATCCCAAACTAAAAAAATAAAGTATAAACAATACTGTTGATCTCACAACTTTTAGCTAGTAAACTTTATTTAGTAACAATTTAGTATAGAGACTAAATCATTATTATTTGGTAACAATTTAGTATAGAATCTTTGCTTATTAAACTACTAACAATTTCAAAATATATGGTAAATTGTTGCTTTTACTTGTATCCCAAAGTAGTGAAACAAAAGAACAAACAATATATCAATTAATATCATCAATTCTCATCTAGACTATTTTACAATACAAAACAAAAAAAAATGGCTTTAACAAGAAAAACTGATTAAAAAAACAAAAAAAGAACTTTTAAAACAAAAGGCACAATGGGAATTTGACAACATTGTTCATTACTTCCCTAAGAAAGTGAAGACACTCCAAGAAAGAGAACAACAAGATCACTTCATCAACACTTCATAATTTTGTTTGGTTTGTTATACCAAAAAAAATGTTTACACTTAAGTCAAATTATCATGACCTCATTTTATAAAGAAATTCATATATTTTCACTTTTTAGAAAGAAATATATTTTGAAAGAATTGTATATGTGTATATATATTTGAAAAAGGATAGAGAGACTGGGTGGGAGAAACGAGATATTTTTGCCAATCCAAAACCAAAGTTGTAATTTTGATCCTTTTGTTCGAGAAAATAATTTTAATTGAATTTGATTGTGCAGTAAGTTGTGAATTCCCCGTCAATTTGATAATTCATTTTCTAAAAAAGTTGATTTTCATTTGATTTTTTCAAAATGAATTATTTTGTAAACTAATTTAAAAAAAAAATACATTTTATGAACTTGCCAAACACCACAATTGTTTTCAAAATAATTTTTTTTTCAAATTTAAACACTTCAAAATGTGAATTAAGCACACCTTAAATAATTACATAACAATATAAAGCTATCATATTTTGTCATAGTTTGTTATATTTAATTCATTTTGCTATATTAAAAATAGTCCAAATTTTAAATATGCTCATTTTAAAACTATACGAAAGTGATTAATTAAAATTCACTTTTTGAATTTAAAATAATATGATATTGAAAATCGAGGTTAAGGAAAAGTGTTTAAGAGAAATAAGCAAAAAGAATCTTTACTTTACCAATGAAATTGTTGTTGCACTTCGGTGGAGCTAAGCTTTGTAGTAAGAATAAACCTGCAAAACACAAGCATGTTACATAAATAAAAGATTGAGTTGTGGATCTCGCTCTCTTTAAGATGTTCCGTGGCTCTACAAATAGATATCACGTGTCCCGTCGTTTCCAGGATAAAACAACCTTTGATTTCATTGGTAGGACCTGCACTAAAACCAAATTGGTACACCAACACTTGATGGATACTATTAATATTGCTCGAAAAACTAAACGTAAATAGAATGAGAGAAAAAAGAAAAGGGAAAGCTGAGAGAGAGATGGAAGAGATGCCAAGAGAGAAAGTAGAGAGGTGGAGAGATTTGTCGTAAGTAAAATGAGAATGGAAAGGTGGTATATATAGTGGATGGGGGAAGGCTCCAACTGTTAGAAATTAATGATAGTAACCGTCTGTTATTATGAAGGTAAATATAACGATCGAGTTTTTTTAATGATAGTCAAAATAAAACAGTGAAACGATTCAAATTAATTTTAGAAACAGTTCAATTTAATATGTAAATAAATTCTTAAATCCAAAATGGTTTTGAATAATTAAAAATAAAATTTAGCAAAAATATTTTTATTTTATTCTTTTCTTGCCCGCTTGGCAGATGGCAGCACACGAAGATGTTGAAAAATCTACTTTTACTTATCTCCTCTCCCCTTTCAAAAATTGGGTGCCCTAAAGTCCCATAAGTGAAGGTATGGGTGCCCTAAAGTCCCATAAGTGAAGGTATGGGTGCCCTAAAGACCCCTTCCACATTTTTATCTTAGCAATGTGGGAATTCCTACTTTTAATAAAATAATAATATAATTTGCTTTCTCAAATTTTTCATTTAACAATCCCCCACTTGAAATTTTTTTACTAACAGTCCCCCACATAAAAATTTTAAAAATATTTTCATCAAGGTATTATATATTTGTGTAATATTGTGCTTATGCAAAGGTGTCTTACGACTTAAACCTTTACGTAGTGACAAAAATTTAGAATATTGTAAAGTAACCATTGGTTTTGAACTTTATCCCTAACAACATTGTACACACAGTATTATTCGAGTGAAGTTCTAAATAGTCGTGCTTTAAGGCTTTGCACATATATCCAAGTTTAGGGGATGCTCTAGATGTTAGGAGTTTGTTGGGATTTATGTTCTAAAACTCGTAGATTATAAATATAATTCATTGATCGTTATTAATAAAGTGTTATTATTATAATAAATATTATTGATTATATTATTAGTTTTGTCTTAATAACTCAAATCTAATAAACTAACATCTTAAGTTGTTTGATGAATCTTGAACAGTATGTAGAGACATATATGGGTTAATGTTCGAGATCAGCTTAAAGGGTCTATAGTATAGGGATAAGGTTAGGTACATTATCCTGGTAACACTATGGATATGGCTCACTTTTTGTTTGATACAAACGCAATGATCCAACGCGTTCATGTAAATGACATACGAGTGAGGATATCATATGCAATGAGTTTGCATAAGACCAAACCACGAAATAGTAACCACTAGTTGTAACTCCATTAACTAGTTAGATTTCTATTTCATTAGGATGACCTTAGTAACATAGTCTTAATCCTGAGTGTATTGTAAACTTCTGTTCGCAATGGATTGCCCTTTGATTTGTACATGTGAGAGTGGTCAAATTGTAGACTCAATATGTTTATCATTTTCAGGATAAGACCGAGTGGGGAGCTGAAAATATAATCACACAAGATGCAATTCACTCCTTCCCGACTTTAGGGTAAATAGACAAGTATTTCCTTAAATAGTGTCTCCGAGACTTGAACAAATGGCCCTACCCTCTCTATGACACAAGAGTGGTTTTTGTTCATTGGTTGGATCATAAACAAGTTGTTCATTGGAGGACCACTGGTATTTAAGGACTAAAGGTAACCTAGAAATAAAACAGTAATTTGACACAGCAGTGTTATGAACCCTCATGAAGGACTAACTTACTATTATTGGTCTATATCCATGCCACAGAAATATATCTACAGTGAGAAAAGTTCAGTTGTGAGACTTTAGTAGAGTATACACATAGTTAACGAACATTGATTACTGTGGTTAATGAGTTTACCCAATTAATCTCATATCGTTGTAGCTTATGATCTGTAGATCCATTAGGTCCCCTTCTTAGCTCGTAAAGGTAATAAGATTTCTTTATATTGATTTTAATTTGAAATATTCAAATTTACTTTGTGAATTAGTATGATGTATGGTGATATATTATAATATAAATTATATATTTTAATCAAACTTTATTATATAAATTTAATTATGGGCATGATTCAAAATTAATTTGTAAGAGATAAAATATTTGATGAGTTCAAATATTAATTTAATGAGAATTGGATTCATGTTAAAATTATTGGTTATGAGAGAAATTTATATTTGAATATGATTCAAATTTAATTTAATTTAATTATAATATATTTAATTTAGCTATTAATTAATTAAAGAATTAATTAGTTTAGTTTAATTTTATTTAATTAAATTTAATTTAATTAATTTAAAACTATAAGATATTGGAGAAATATTCATTAAATATTGTTTAAATGAAACATTGATTAAATATAATTTAATTACTTGTTAATTAATTAGTTGATTTAAAATTTCTATTAATTTAATATTTTTTAAACTAATAGAATCTCATGATTCTCTCTTACGTCCTCAAGGAAAGAGAGTTATAAATATGCAGAAGAAAAACGGTTTTTCTTAATGAAGTAAAAAAAGCTAATGTTTTTGCTCTCTACAAAATATGTTCTCTTTAAAAGTGTTCTCATCTCAATTAGTTATCACAAATCAATCTCATCCTAGAGGATAGGAACAAGGGTGGATTTAAGAAAGGGCCAGGGGCACGTGCCGCCCCTCACATTCTCGGTTTTTATATTTTAATATTAATTTTGAAGTTTAAAAATATAATATATATTAAATAATGCATCTTTAAAAGTAAATTTGGTTTCTGGTGCGACGGTTGTGTTCCCCACTATAACTCTAATATCTTAAGTTCGAATTTTATCTTTCGTAATTTACAGATTAGTTTTTATTCCAAATATCAATAATTTTTTTCCCAAATTATAACTTTATTTCTTTAAAGGATTTCTTTTCCAAATATCAATAATTTTCTTCCCAAAAATTTTCTTCAAAGAAATATAATTTAATTTCTTAAAAGAAATATAATTTGGTTTCCTAAAAGAAAGATAATTTGATTTCCTAAAAGAATAATTTGATTTAGGAAGATAATTTAATTTTCTAAAAGAAAATTAATTTTTTAAAACAAGAAAAAAAAACATATATAAGATAAAACTCTACCTTATTTACTAGCACTCACTTGTTATTTAACAAACTTTCACTCTCTCAACAATATTCCATGAAGAAGGGTTTTTTTTTATGCAATTTTTAAATTCACATATTTACATTACTTATTATATATTTATTTTATTTCATAATTAAAGGATACAAGATAATTTTTTTCGTTCATCGTTAGAATATAAGTATCGTATCACTTCACTCGTAAGTTCAAATTCTTCTTGATATTTTTAGTTTTTACTTTTCAATCTATGTGATAAATCATAATACTTATATTGTTTAATACTAATTTTGTAGAGCACACATATCAATACGGAGAGATATTTTAAAAGAAAAACAACAAAAAAAACTATAGATGCATCATCTTCAAACAAGAGACGAATATTTGATTCGGATAGATCTTATACAGAAATCTACCTACATATCCTAGTCTAAGAACTAGAATTTCTTAATATAATTATAATATTAAAGATCAAGTTCGTAGAGCATATCTACAAAAAGGTCCTTGTCAACCTCGAAATCATGCTTTTCCATTTAAGAAATTTGGGGCAAAGTAAAGACAATTTAATCCAGCTTGTTTTAAAGAATATCCTATTTGGTTAGAATATAGCATTTCAAAGGATGCTACATTTTGTTTATGTTGCTACATATTTAAACCAGAAGTAAGTGAAGAATCAGGAGGGGAATGTTTTAGTAGTGAAGGATTTTCAATTGGAAGAAAAAAGAGAAATTGCAAACTCATGTTGGTGGTTCAAATAGTGCACACAATCAAGTTTGGGAAAAATGTAAGGCTCTTTTAAAACAAAATCAACATATTGAGACTTTTTTAAATAGGATGTTTGACCAAGCACGAGCTGAGTATCGAACTCGATTAGGTGCATCGATTGATTGTACTCGATTTTTATTACGGCAAAGTTTGAATTCTGTGGACATGATGAGACCGATGATTCGAAGAATCAAGGTAATTTTTATGAACTATTGCGATGGTTATGTAACTATAACAAGGATATTGAAGTCGTGACTTTGAAAAATGCTCCAAATAATTTGAAATTGATTGCACCTGATACTAAAAAATATATAGTGAATTGCATCGCAACAGAGATTGTTAATATAGTTATAAGAGATGTGAGTGACAAACAATTTTCTATCTTGATAGACGAATCAAAAGATATATTTTCAAAGGAGGAAATGTCAGTTGTACTACGATATGTGGATGAAGGTCATGTGATTGAACGATTTGTTGGAATCATCTATGTCAATAATACAAGTGTCTTATCACTTAAGAAAGCTATTGATGGTTTCTAATAAATACTGCAAAAAAATCATGTGAAAATTATCGGTCTTTTATTTATTGCTACAAATGTAGTGAATGTTATTCGAGCATCAGCAAAACGTCGAGATATTCTACGAGAGAAACATAGCATGAAAATTTTTGAAGCTTTAAATAATGGTGAAATATCCAGTGGACGAGGACTAAATTAAGAGATGATGATTAAAATACCAGGGGATACTCGATGGGGACCACATTACAACATTTTAACGAGTTTAGTTACAATGTTCTCTTCAGTAGTTGATGTGCTTGAGACAATTGTGCACAATAGATCAAATTCAGAACAAAAATATGAAGCATAGATTCTAATGAATTCAATATTATCATTTGACTTTGTTTTCAATATGCATCTCATGAAAAATATATTGGGAATCACAAATGACTTGTCTCAAGTCTTACAAAGAAAATATCAGGATATTGTGAATGCAATGAATTTAGTCAACCTTTGTAAAAGTGAATTGCAATCAACCAGAGAGTCTGGTTGGGATTCATTATTGGAAAGGGTTCTAATTTCTGCAATAGTCATGACATTGAAGTTCTTCAAATGGATGCTATGTTTTTACTTCGAGGACAAGAAGGTCGAAAATCTTAACCAATTATAAATTTGCATCATTATTGTGTTGAAATCTTCTATGTTGTCATCGATATGCAACTTCAAGATTTGAATAATCGTTTTACTGAAACAAGTACTGAATTGCTTCTCTGTGTGGCCTGTTTGAATCCAAGTAATTCACTTGCAGCATTCGATAGTAAAAAACTTAGTCGACTTACTCAGTTTTATCCAAGAGACTTTTCATCTATTGAACTCTTTATGCTTGAGGATCAACTTTAAAATTACATTATTGATATGCAGAGTTTGTTGAACTAAAAAGCATTGGTGATCTTGTAGTGAAAATGGTCGTCACGAAAAGAGATAAGGTCAACTCATTAGTTTATCGGTTGCTCACATTGGCATTGATTTTACCGGTTGCAACAGCTACGGTAGAGAGAACATTTTCTGCTATGAATATTATGAAGACTCAACTGCATAATCGAATGGGAGATCAATGGATGAATGATTGTCTTATAGTTTATATTGATAAAGATTTATTGGATAAGTTAGATAACAAACTTATATGGATCGATTTCAAAACATGAAAACTCGTAGAGGACAATTGTAATACGTATTAAATTAATTAATTTTTAAAGCTAATTAATATTTTTTTAATATTTTTTTAGTGTGTTTGTTATATAGTGTCCCCTATATAAATTTTTTGGATCCGCCACTAGATAGAAAGGTCTTCGACAGGTGGTGTCTCAATTTGGAGTTTTTGTAGATTCAGAAGCGTCAAACTACATAAGTTTTTCTTTCTCTAATCTATACTTTGTTAAAGCATGCTTAATAAGAAAAATAGTTTTTTTTAACTATTTTTGCTAATACATTGGTATTTTTTATTTCTCAAATTAAATTGAGGAATTGATCTGTAAAATCTTCCACTGCCAAGGGTTTTTATCCTTTTAATTGGTATCAAAGTCATCTCAATTTTTATTTTGAGTCTTAAAATTTGCATTGGTTAAGTGGGATTTTTGCATTATGAATGGAGTTTACAAAATAAATGTTTTCGATTGAGGCCCCTTAGATTTCAGTTTTTCATTAATTGGATTGATGTAAGAGCATGTTCTTTCAAAAAATTTAATTCTGTAATTGAGTTTGTATTCGAGTTTGTAAGTGTTTTAATTTGCATTGTCATTCGATGGCAAGAGTTGCTGTGGAGATGTGATTTTCGAAAGATTTTTTTTTCCCAGTTCTACATTCTGTACATAATTGCAATATCGTTTGATTTTTTAAAAAAATGAAAATCGAAACAAATATATTTCTTTTGCTCGTTTGGAAAGTAGCAGGAACGGGTTTCTTGTACAGTGGTTGTTCATATACCTTTGATGTAGTGGGTTGTGGGTTCGAGTTCCAAATCGTGTTGTTTGAAGTTTCTTTTAATTTGATTGTTTTCTTAGGAGTGCCAAATTTAGTCTATTTTGTTATTTGATGTTTGAATGATTTTCTAAGAATGTTCATGCATTTTTATATATTATAAATGTTATAACACATGGTATTAATGAATGATTTTGAATTTCATGAGTTATTTAAAGTATGTTGATATGTTAAATATATGAAATTGGATAAACATGATGATTTTCTATAATAAAGAGTTGCATACAAACATAGGATCTTAGGATTAATTTTATTTAATTTTAAATTGTTTAAAATTAAACAAACCTAAGATCACATTAATCTCATACTTCTTTTGCGAGTGACATGGTTCTGTAGTAACCATAAAGTTCATGAGTAAGTTCAATCATAATTAGATTCTTACATATGAAGTCTGATTCTGTCTATGTAGCAAGATTTTGGATCTCCTCGTCAGTTGGATATTGGGTTGGAACTGTCAGTTCTTCAGTAGTGCAACTTGTGGAAACCTTTTTCAAGGTTAAAAAGAACAACATTTTTTGTTTTCCAACGCTTGAAATGTGCTCCTTTGAACCGAAATGGTCAATTGAGATTTGAGGTCATCATGTCTCCTTAAATTACATCGACCATCACGGCAGAACAGAACGTCTTAAAATTGTTATTGCACTTCAATGGAGTTAAGCTTCGTAGTGAGAAAACATGCAAAACAAAAGCACGTTATTTTAATAACAAGCTGAGTCACGGATTTCTCTCCTTAAGACGTTTCGCTGTTCTGCTCGGATGTGCAAATAAATTATGTGCCTCATCGTTTCCAGAATAAAACAACCTCTAATTTTGTTTATAGGAACTACACTAGAACCAAACAAGTATACAAACACTCAATAGATACTATTATGCTCGGAAAATTAAAAGTAAATAGAATGAGAGTAAAAGAAAAAGGGAAAGATGAGAGAGAGATGGAAGAGTTGCCGAGAGAGGAAGTAGGGAGGTGGAGAGATTTGTTGCAACTAAAATGAGAAAAGAAAGGTGGTATATATAGTCGGGGAAGGCTCCAACGGTTAGAAAATAATGACGGTAATTGAAAATGGTTCAACAATCATATAAAGGTTGGATTTTTTATGACAGTCAAAATAAAATAAAACAGTGAAACAGTTCAAATTAATTTTGAAAACGGTTTAAATTAATATGTAATTATATCCTTAAATCCAAAATAAAATTTAACAAAAATATTATTATTTTATTCCTTGTCTCGTCTCGCCCACCAAGAGAGAACAAAGGGCGTGGAGATATGGACAAACTCACTTTTGTCCATCTTCTAATCCTTCCAAAACTTGGGTGTCCTTTCGACCCCAAACCCATGAGTGAATGTATGAGTATTTTATTGACGGAAAATACCTACTTTTAAAAAAAATAATAATATAATTTACTTTTTCAAAATTTTAATTTAAGAGAAGTAATCCAAGCAACAGCCATGGCCGAAGAAGCACAAACAAAGCTTCAACCGATGGAATTACTGATCCCAAAGAAATTCCTATTTGGCAATTGCAACTTCAGAAAGCGGCTGTTTGAAGTCCAGATTTCGAATCAATATCCACATTAAAAACACCAAAATCCTTTTTGGAATATATATATATATATATATATAAAGATCTCATGAAGAAATTGCCTGCAACAGAACAATTTGAACAAAGCTTGAATTACAATTACCTGAGAGGAAATTCGAAGCGCAACGGCCATGGATCCTTCTTCTTCTGTTAAAAATTTCCAGGAATTTGAGCCGCGATTTGATCGGGTTCATCATCTCGATTCTCATGTTCTCGTCGTTCACCTCTCAGGTTTCACATTCCCTCCTAATTTTATTCTATATTTTAAGTACATTGGGATTGGGAATTCTATATATATTTGTTAAGGGTATTCTTCTCCATCAAAGTTAATTTTATTTTTTTTACCTTCCAAAGGTTTCAAAACTAACCAATTGAAACTTCAGGTAACGTCCACCGGTAAGCTGAGATCTCCGGCGAACGGAAGCTCAGCGACGGCAAGTGGCTTCGATTCAAAAAGGAAATCGATATCCCCGGTGACGCAGAGATCTCTGGCAAATTGGAGGAAGGCATTGTGTAAGATGTTTAAGGTAGTTGGCAAGGAGTGGGAGGAAGAGGAGTGAAGAAATGGGAGAAGAGAGTGGAAGGGTGAGAAGAAGAGAAGGGTACAGAGACAAGTTGTTGATGGGGTGGTGAAGGACTTGAGAACAAATATGGTGACTTTGGCTTTGGCTTTGGCTTTGGGGGTTGCTGCTTTTGTGATCAGAATCTTTCAAAGAATGGTCATAGGGAGGAAGAGTTGTGAAGAAGGTATGAATGAATGAAATTCTAGTTTATGAGTGAACAATCAAATATGTGAAGTAATTTATTCCAAGAGACATGAAATAAAATTGCTATATTTGCAACAAACTATACCTTCTTCATTCTGCTTTTTGTTGTTGTTCCCTTATCCACCTCCCAACGTTCCAAGCTCAAATCTCAAACTAATAAAATAAGGTATAAAAAATTCTTTTGATTCCAACCCTTTTAGTTCATAAATAGAGACTAAATCATTACATAAGAAAAGTTACATTTAATCTTCACGAGAAAAGTTGACATTTAATCTTCATGAGACCTTGACTAAACTACTAACAATTTTAACATATACACTAAATGATTGCTTTTTACTTTTATCCCAAAGTAGTGACAAAACACAAACAGTATATCTATTAATATCATTAATTCTCATCTCCACTATTTTACAATACAAAACAAACAAAAAAATGGCTTTAACGAGAAAAACTGATTAAAAGAACAGAAAATTTTTAACTCTTTAAACAAAAGCCACAATGGGAATTTGACGACATTGTTCATTACTTCCCTAAGAAAGTGAAAAAGTGAAGA
>JBBPDI010000009.1:3902374-3912901 GCA_037974545.1 Cucumis variabilis | reverse complement strand
AGAACTTACACATTATAAGATGGTTGATTGTTTCATTTCCCAGAAAAAAGGGTGGCATCGGCTTCAGTAAAGTTATGTGGATACAAATTTTTCACTGGGTAATATTCCATCTAGAGAAAAATACAGCAGTAACAAAGCACCGTGGAGATCTATCACAGAAGGCATTGACTGGTTTCTTCCTCATATTAAATGGAGTATCAATAATGGTTTCTTCCTCTATGCTCTTTCAACCAAAACAGAAAGCTATATTAAATATATGTGGAATACTAGTATCATGGATTGGGATTTATGTCTTAGAAAATCTCTCAGAAGCTTCGAATTGCAACTTTGGAATGATTTCAAATCTTCTTTTTCTGCTCCTGCTCAAAGTCGTGACAATGATACCCATATGGAAATTGAACACAAATGGGTATTTCTCCACTGCCTTTATTAAATCTGATATGCATTCTTGGGAACAAAGAGACATTATCAACATTGAACCGAATATTTTCAAAAACCTTTGGAAGTCATTACAAAAAAATGTAAATTCTTCCTTTGGTCCCTCATTCATGAGTGCACCAATATTGCCGAGCACTTACAAAAAAAACTGCCAAACTGGAGCTTAAAGCCGTCTTGATGTATCCTTTGAAAGGAAGCTGATGAAGACATAAATCATTTGTTTATATCTTGCTCCTTCATTACAATGATTTGGAGAAAGGTGAGCTCCTTGCTAAATTGGAACATTGAGGCCTCGGACTGATTTATGGAACATAATTCCAACTTTCTCTCTTATGTTTTGTTTATGGGTAATCATGTGAGTAATGCCTCCCTTTGCAAACACATTTGTCGCTCAAAACAAAAAGGGAAAAAGAAGATTATCATCTTTAATTTTGTGGCTGTCACCCTATGGTGCATCTGAAAGGAAACAAATAGCAGAATTTTCAATGACAAAAGAAAAATCAATCTACGAGGTTTGGAAAGATATTCTTGCATTAACTGGTCTATGGACAAGCAACTCCCCATAATTTATCAACTACATTGCTAGCTCTATTGCATTAAACATCAATGTTTTTGTCTAATTGCTTATGTTTGTTCCCTTTGGGTACTTGGGCATCACTTTAGCTCTTTTTGTATTTCCTGCTTCCTATGTTTTTCTCTCATCATTAATGAAGCGAAAATAATAATGGTGCTAAGGGATTGTCCACCTAGTAGAGAGTCCGGGTGCACGACCAATAGTATCTTCTTTTCAAAAAAAAATTAAACATTAAAAAGTATATGAAAGAAGCTCTAAAGTACAATAACCCAAGATGGTATTATAACTCAAATAGTGATTAATATGGAGCACTAAATACAACTGCACCAAAATGGTATATTTTAATTATGTTTTAAAAAAGAAGTTGACATGCATCAACTTTTTAGGGTGCAGTAAGAGATTATTAGTCCATTATTTGTTTATTGAATTTTTAGAAGAAGAGGGTGAAAAAGAAACTAATGTGTCATTAGGAAAAGCCACAAAGTTGATGGAGGAAGTAGTAGTTGGCCACCAAGATATTGCTAACCTTTGAAGTCATTCCTTTTAGCCCATTCACCAAATTCTTTTTTAAGAAGGATGACTAGATAAATGACAAAATTCAAATTTCAATTTTGACAAATAGAAAATTGTTTTTTTTAATTGTTAAAATGACAAAATTGGATAAACAATTAAAAAAAAGTGTAAAATTGTCGAAAATACCCTCTCTTGGATTAAAACATCCAACGTTCGAGAATTCAATTTGGAGAGTTTCTAAGTAATTCAAAAAACAACTTGTAACTAAACCAAATAGCAAGTGATTGATGCACTGCCAAACATCAAATACATTGTACTTAAACATTACAAAAACAAAATAAAAAAATCACCTAATATTATATTTCTGGCTGCCTATAGAATTTGTTGTCGAAATGATTGTCGTTATGTCTTGTCGAACCACTGCCTTGAAAGTAAAATTTGACGTGACCTCGATGCTAAATCGTAATGTCAGTTGCTTTTCAAGGTTAACACAACTTCTCAACTCAAGTGTGCACTCGTGGGAGTATGAATGGAATCAAAGGGAAAAACTTGCCCAAAAATTAGTCCAGGTAAACCCTGCGGACTTCGGACTCCTCCCAATCCTTTTTTTAGAGAAGAACGAACCTCCCAAAATCTTTTCTTTAAAATATATATATAAATAATTGGATTTTTAAGTATAAAATGTATTAAATATATCATTATAACCATAAAACAGTTGCAATATTTATAACCATCAAAATAATTATTCTTATTATATTAATTTCCAATTGAAACATTAATTATAAATGAAGACAATTATAATCAGTCCCAACATGTGTGTAAGCGAGGGAAGTCGAGACCATGCAAAGGAGACCATTAGAAACTTATGGATGTCCACAACTCTTGGTGGATGCGAAAATTTTGTTGACAAGAAGCTCTATAATTCAGTAAAAATAATCTGAAAAAAATATAAAAAGCGAAAGCTTAAATCTAGGAAGGTCTAAGATATCAATTTACCAACAAACTAGCTGTAGGAAGCTCATCATTCCATTGATTAGTTTGCCCATAAGATTTTGAAAAATCAACTTTAAACACTATCAGTTTTAGAACATCATTATTGAAATGTTATGTGGATAAGGTTCTGATATGATGTGTTTGGGAAAGGGTTCGGTTGGTAGTGTTGTGAATGATTTTATTGTTATTATTTTTTTTTATTAAATTCATATTTAAAATTCAAATACACAAAGTGCATAATTTTTATTTACCTGATCGTCCGACGTTGTCGGAAACAATTGACTTAATTTGTCTAATGGTAACATTCATACTCAACATTTTTCAATTAGTTGTTATGTTTGATTACATTCACAATTTTAATTATTTATTGTAATGCACCACATAAAACGAAAAAATGAGTGCACATACAAATTAGCAATGAAATAAATTAAGTCAAACATAATTGCGTTAATACGAACAGTAATAATTGAAATTGAAAACATGAAGTGCAAAATCATTAATTACAAACATAATTCAAGTACAGTGGACATGTAGAAGCATAAAACAACAATAACAATAGGCGGTGGAAGTACACAAACAATTAGGGAGCATCTCGTAGGATCATCGTGCAGTAGTCAAGCTTCTCGTCGTCTGGCTGTTCGAGAAAACCCTTCATGTCAACTAAATTGTTCATCAGTATCTAACTACAATGCGCCCTATCGAACCTACTTAGCTCAGGTATGGCATACAATGCTCGAACGACGTCCCTACGAGTACTGGTTTCATCCTCCAGTGCCAACTGTAGCCACTCAACAATGAGCCTCAGCTGGTCAGTTTGGCAGGTCATGACATTAACAATTTCCAAATTATGCCCTTTCCACTTCCTCTTTGAGTCGCTCGAACACGTCCTACAGTCGCTTCCTCGACTAGGTCGTGCAATGTCGTCGGAGAATATGTTAAACCCATGGCTGGACATAGAATGAATTTTTATATCGTTTATATCCACGTGTGCAAATTCCTCAAACCAGCTAGGAACGTTCGATTCGACGTCGGCAAAGGTCTCCGCACACGCTCCTGTTGCCCTATCTTTTTCTAAGACATACGACAATTCATCGTAATATGAGAATGGCCTGTTAAGGAGGTCCTTTGCTGCAGGATGAGTCTGCATAAAATGAGACTAGTTTCAAATGTAAGTAAAAATTAAGAACATTGTATACTTATTTTATTCACATACCTTGACCCAACTGTCGAACAATTTCTTTTAAACAACTATGCACTTTGCATCCTCACTCCACGAGGGGCCTTGCATTTCTGCAATTGTCTGGTATGAGTGTTTCAACGTCTTGATGCAACAGTCAATAACAGTAGTGGCATGTCCTGCCAAACTGATCAGTTGAGGCTCATTGCTGAGTGGCTGCGGTTGGCATTGGAGGATGAAATCAGTACCCGTAGGTTGTCGTTCGAGCATTGCATGTCATAACTGAGCTAAGTAGGTTCGATAGGGCGCACTGTAGTCAGGGACTGATAAACAATTTTGTCAATATGAAGGGTTTCCTCGAACAGCCAGATGACGAGAAGCTTGACTACTGCACAATGATCCTACAAGATGCTCCCTGGTTGTTTGTGTACTTCCACCGCCTATTATTGTTGTTGTTTTATGCTTCTACATGTTCACTGTACTTGAATTGTTTGTAATGATCTTGCACTTCATGTTTTCAGTTTCAATTATTATTGTTCGTATTAATGCAGTTATGTTTGACTTAATTTATTTCATTGCTCATTTGTATATGCACTCATTTTTTCGCTTTACATGGTGTGTCACAATAAATAGTTAAAATTGTGAATGTAATCAAACATAACAACTAATCGAAAAATGTTGAGTATGGATGTTACCATTAGACAAATTAAGTCAATTGCTTCAGGCAACGTCGGACAATTTGGTGAATAAAAATTATGCACTTTGTGTATTTGGATTTTAAATATGAATTTGATAAAAAAAAATAATAATAAAATCATTCACAACACTACCCACGTGTAACACTACCTGGGTAACACTACCTACGTAATCCTTCTTTCAAATACATCTTATCATAACATTATCACAACACTACCCACGTAACCCTTCCCTCAAACAGATCTTATCATAACACTATCATAACTCTACTCACATAACCCTTCCCCCAAACACCTCTTATCATAAAACTAGTTTTATCATAACATAGTTTTATCATAACCCTAATCCTTCCATAACTCAACCCTTCCCCCAAACATCCTTTTAGCATTTGAGAGATACTTGTATTTAAGTTAGCACCAGAAAGCAAGATATTAAATAGGGTTCACAAGGATTTTCTTTGTTTCCTTAGAGTAAAGATGGATAAAAGATGAGGGAAATTGTGGGGGTAAAGATTGAGGTTTAGTCAATAGTAAAAATAGTGTCTAAGTTATTCCTTTAAATGGACATCCTATTTTAGATACAACTAGAAGAAGCTATGGTTGGATCGATACAAAAAATTTATACTTATGTTATTATTGAAAAAATGCATAATTTTAATTTACATAAAAGAGACATTTGGGAGGAATAAGAAAGGGTAAAAAATAAGGAGGGGTAGGAAGGATGGGGGAGGGGGGAATTGGCAAAAATGGTACACATTTTAGAGTGTTAGGGATTACTTTTTTTTAAAAGAAGAGTTTTATGACAAATTTGATGTGAAATATCATAACTACCTTCCTAATAAAAACCCTAATTTCATGCTTTTCATTCTTTCCCTCCCATTCTTGGTAGATGGGAACGTCGTCTCTTGTTTCCCTTCTCGAACGAAAGGTGAAGGAAATCAAACAGAGGAGACGCAATATGGCAAGGGAGTTCAAACAACGTGGCAAGGGGATTGTCATTTGGTTAGAACTTTTTAGTAGGGTGATAAATTTTTAGTTTGTGTGAAACTCTTGTTTATTGATTTTTGCTTCATTGTTGTCTAGATCTAGATTTTGTGTGAAATTTTGTTTAAATTTTTTTCCATTTGATCATTCCATCGTTGCCTATATCTAGATTTTCTTTTTGAAAAAAAAAATCTTTAATAGTTAAATTGCCTCATTTAATATTTATGTCATCTGTTGAATGGCAAATTTTTGCACTTCGCATAAAATAAATATTGGTTGCTTGTTTTTATTTAATTTTATTAGCAAAATTTGCTTCCATTAGAAACCTTTAATCGATTAAGGTTAAACTTGCTTGACAATTTCTTTTTTGTACGGCTAATTTGGGTGTTATTGTTTCTTCTTCTTTAATGCTCTTTGTTGGTTGATTTGATTGTTGTTGTTGAGGCGTATTCGATCTAGTTTATTTAACAATAAGTTGGTTTGAAAGTGGTAGTAATTTCCATATAGCAAATCTCATAATAATTTAAGGATGACTTATGTTCGAATTTTTTTGTTCGCCATATAGTCGAATATGGAGAAAATATACAGTGAATTTTTGTTAAACTTCATAACTAATTTTATACTAGTTTTAGATGAGTTATGTGATTTTACACAAATATGTTGATTTTAGGTATGTTTGTCAATCAACATAAGTCACCTAAAACGAGTATAGAATTAGTTTGGAGTTCAACAAAAATTCACTATATTTTTTCATGAACAAGGATTCAAACATAGATCATCCTTAAATTATTATGATATTTGCAATATAAAAATCAATACTCTTTTAAATAGTTTATCGACAACAATAAACTCAGCCAACAAAAAGTAATAAAAAAGCATAAACAATAACACCCAAATCAGCCATAAAGGAAAAAAAAAATCATCAAGTCAGGACAGAATATCAACCTCAATCGATTAAACATAAGAATTAATATTTCTAATAGAAGCGAATTTTGCAAATCAAATTAAAACCACCATTAAAATTGCAATTTACAATATTTATTTTTTGCTATGTGTGCATAATTTGTCATTCAACAATTCAGTAAATGACAGAAACATTCTAAAAGAGACAATCTAACTCTTAAAGAACTTTTTTTCAAAAAAAAATCTAGATATAGGCAATGATGCAATACTCAAATAGAAAGAATTTTTTTCTCACAAATTTTCACATAAAATCTAGATTTAGACAACAATGGAGCAAAAATCAATAAACAAAAATTTCACACCAACTAAAAATTTATCCCCTACTAAAAATTTCAGTAACCAAACAAAAGTTGACTTGCCACGTTGTTCGAACTCCCTCACCTCATTGCACCGCGATTCCCTTCACCTTTCATTCGAAGATGCTTTGTTAGAATAAGAGAAATAGAGATCACATAAAAGTGGGAAGGAGAAGAAGATCTCGTAAAGGTGGGGAGGGGAACAAGAGTCGAAGTTACCATCCAAGGAAAAAATAGTGGGGAGGGAAAGAATGAAAAACATGAAATTAGGGTTTTTTTATGAGGATAGTTATGACATTTCACATCAAATTTGTTCTAATACTCTTCCTTTTAAAAAAGTAATCCCTAACACCCTAAAATGTGTCCTATTTTTTGAAAATTCCCCAAAAATGAGGAGGGATAAGGAAGGAAAAAATGAAAAAAGGTTTTACTTTTACTATTTATTTATTTTGAAAAATATGTTTTAGTTACAGTAAGATATAAGCCATAAGGTGGCTGTGTATTTATGTCAACTACTACGAATTAAGATCTAAATTATTCTTTCTTTCTTTCTTTTTTCTAATAAAAATTGAATTGAATTGAATTTGAAGAAAGAAAAAAAAAACTGGTTTGTTTGTTTTTATAATTAAACAAAACTTTTATTTGTGAAGAAGGCTTCCTTCCTATGATAGAGTTGAGGGAATGGTAAAATTCTCTCATCTTCTTGAGGTGAAGAATTTTTTGTTTTGACCCTCTCTATTTGGAACCAATTCAGTTTAACAACTTATTTTTAAATCTTATCTTGTGATTTAAAGTTTTAGAGATACGGAATTTATGGTTTTGGATCTTATTCTTATATATTTTGAACTCACGCTGTTACAAATTCTGTAGGCAATTAATGTGGTTAATGATGGTGGTAATTATGGTACTATTTATGATTCAATTCGGTAGTCGAATTGAATCAAAATTTTCAGTTCAAGCCGAACCAAAGCAATGCTTCAATAAAAATTGAATTTTTGGTTTGGTTTGGTTCTGTTCGGTGTTTTTGAGTTTAGGTTCACCCCCAACTGAAATCAAAACTTTAGAGAAACTTTATGATACATAAAAAGAATAGTATATAGTAAAGAAAAATAAAAAGCCATGTAAAATGGTGATACATAATACATTCATGTGTGTACTCTGTGTCTACTTTTCAACCCTCTCATACCATTTACAGTTTCATCTAATAAAGTCTCCTACAAACGAATTCTTAAACGAATCACCATGGGTTAGTCTAGTAGTCAAAATGGGTCATGGATATAATTTAATAAAGAACTTAAGAGATCGAGTCAAATCCACAATGGTTACCTGTCTAGAATTTTGTATCAACCTATGAGTTAGTTTGACATCCAAAAATTATAGGATCAGATATATGGTTTAGGGTGGTAAAATACCAAAAAAAAAATGGTATATTAGTCTTTTAACTGAATTAGAATCTTCCAGACTTGGAATAATCACACAGGAAAATTGGTAATAATATCCCAAATTCTTTTTATATAACTTTAAAGATATGAAATTGAAGCACAATGCAAGAGGGCAATCGGCTGTAAAATAATTACATAAATATCAGAAGACAAAATCATTGTGTACCTGAAGTAGAAGCTCCACTCTGCCTTTGTTCCTTTTATCAGTGAGGACTTGGAAGAATTTGTATGATTCGTTGGCAATGGTAATTCGCAATATGCACTATATAGTCTCATCATACTGGCATGGTTTGTAGCCTTATATGCTTGTATTTTTGTTTGAGGTTGAAGTGCCTTGCACTCTCGGACAAACCGTGAGACAATAGGAGCTTCAATGCACCAACCCCTTCTTGTAATGCAGTATCAATCTTTTGAAACAAAAATAAAAGTAATTGTTAAGCTAGGATGGATACTAATTAAGCATAATGTAATCAATCATTATTCGCAATGAGTTACAAGGAATAACTGATGTGAAGATACAACCTACTTACAAAAAATAAAAATAAGACTAGAAGGGGTAATTGCTTTAAATGACAAAACTATTAAAATATATTTACAAATATAGCAAAATGTCACTGCATATCAGTGATGGACAA
The DNA here is from genome assembly GCA_037974545.1 of Cucumis variabilis. Lineage (NCBI taxonomy): Eukaryota > Viridiplantae > Streptophyta > Magnoliopsida > Cucurbitales > Cucurbitaceae > Cucumis > Cucumis variabilis. The sequence continues at coordinate 3,904,191 of JBBPDI010000009.1, read as the reverse complement.
CAATAGATAGTGATAGATTTTAACTAGTAAATAATTTGACTCAGGAAAAGGATCCAAACTATATTTTTCAAAGGTGTGCACATTTAGCAAAAGAATGGTAGCGAGAGATGACATATAAGCAAAACAAGGAAGTTTTGGTGTGAATGAAACACATGGGGGCTCAATGAAACAAAGAAAAATAGAAAGGTTTCAACCATAAGATGTGTAGTATAATCAGCAAAAAGACTCACTCGTTCTTGAGCAGTGTTATTGAACTTTTGAAGCAAGAATGCTTTGGGATCCATTTGACCAGGTGGCCTTCCAATGCCTAGAAAGAAAAATGTTTTAAGAGTGGAGAAAACATAAAAAAAAATACTACAAAATAGCGTAGGCAACAAAACTTACCAATTCTTAACCTAGCAAACTCTCTGTTCCCTCGAAAATGATAAATGACACTCTTCAGCCTAAAATAAAAATCAATTTCAAGATGTACCAGACAGGCAACATAGAATAGAAGTCGTGAAGGTTTTACTAAAAGAAAGAATACTGCCAGCAAATTTACAAGCATGGACAATAAAAAGTATGTCTCAAAAAATATATATAAAGTTAAAGTTGTAGCATGCCGGCTTGATGTCATATTTAGAGGAATTGTGTTGAATAAACTTTGTGGAAATAGATAGCATTCAAGGTTTTTTTTTTTTATTTTGAGGCAATAACATTCGATAGTCGTATTAGAAGGTGATGTACAACATCTTGATCCCCCAAATGCTATGCTTAGATTCTTTAAGAGCCTCTAATGGAGCAATTCACTGACATGATCGAACATAACTAAGAAATTCAAATAGGATGCATCTGATCAGCATCGCTCTTGCATGCTGGACGCTAAATCTAAGATAATAAATAATCTTACAAACACCTATTGGATTGTTTTTCTTTTCAAATGAAGATAGCTTAATGAATTTCATCTACGGAAGGTGAAAATCCCAAAGATTCAGTTCATGTGGCAAGCAGGTCATCCATGAATTTCATCTATTTGATGTGTTTGGCTTTCAATGTTTTGGACACAGAGGTTATAAGGAGATGATCAAGGAGTTCCTTCTTCATCCAGCTTTGTTCAGAAGATGAAGTTTTTTAAGCAAGAAAGGATTTGTTTTGTGTTGTCGAGTTTGAGGGGAAAGAGAAACGGGACGTTTAGAGAGCGTTTGAGAAGCACCTATCGATGCTTGGTCCCTTGACAGGTTCAATATTTCTCTTTGGGCACCGATGTAATGCCTCTTTGTGATTATTGGTCTTATTTTACTTGATGTTGATTGGGGTTATAGAGTGGAGATAGGCTACAATAGAAGACGACTAAAATATAAAAAACAAAAAAATTAATAAAATAGTTTCAATGATACCCATTGTGGTAGTCGTGTCCTCCATTGTGTTGAAGCCGAAGCACCCCACAAGGTAAGTTCATGTCATCATGAAACTGCAGCAGTTAAATACTCAAAACAATACTGCCGCGCTGTTCACTTAAGAACTCTAATGAGAAAAAAAAATGATTGAAATGCACATAAGGATTTACCACAAGCACGCGGTTCAGAGGTAGCTTGTAATAAGCTGCAAGTGGTCCAGCCTGCAGTATGGTGACAAAACCAAGATTTACGACATCAAACCAATCTCGGTAAAGAAGATATCATTGACATGTATTGAACTAGCTACAATAGCATTCACAGGAACTGTATTCCCAACTTCCTAGTGAATTTTAGAACGACTACGAGCTTCTTCCCCTTCAAAGTCGACATAATTTTGCAAGATGAATTCACTCAAATGAATCTATGAACTCTAATAATAAA
>JBBPDI010000009.1:3769647-3783839 GCA_037974545.1 Cucumis variabilis | reverse complement strand
GAAAAAAGGGGGGGAACCGAGGAAGCTTTTTCTAAACCCCCCCCCCCCCCCCCCCCCCAAAAAAAAAAAAAAAAAAAAACTAATACAAAAACACAATCAATAAGTAAGGATATAATAAAATTATACCCATATGTATATATATGTGGGGGGGTATAGGGCTAACCTTCTATTATACACATATACCTATACCTATTCATTATGGCCATCACTATTCTAAAGGGAAAAAGGAAAAAAAAAAACTCCACATTCATCCCACCACCAAAAATTATTTGATATCTTAGTGCACATTTTTTCATATTGCAATTCATCATTCACCTTCTGATTTTCCCACAAGTCCTCCAATCTCAATGAATGAATAAAGTATGCCCTAATTCAGTCAACATTAATTAATCACACCACACACTTCTATATAAACAAATATGTCCAAAACTTCATTCATTTTCATCACCAAATCATATCAACAATCAACTCATGTCATCCACACCTTCAAAAACAATAAACAATTAATAATAACACTATCTTCATCCATAAGTATACGTACATGAACTCATATGTAATTAAATTACGTAACAAAAACATATGATTGAATATTTGGCAATGCAACCGTGTGAAAATTATAGGAGTATTGAAAAGAAAACAAATTAACTTTTTTTATTGTATGTGATCATTTAAATGATTCAATAGTCACTAAAATCATCTTGTTAACAATAAATTAATTTTAGTGACTAGTATGAGTTGTTCGTTAAACATAGTTTGATAGATAAAATATCGATTATCACTTTAATAGTATTTTTTTTATATTTATAAATTTTTTTTGTTTTATTTTAAAATGGGAGAGAAGAATAATATGACAATATTGTTGTCATCTATTTATGATGTTTTTTTTATATATATAAAAAATTGAATTCAAAAGGAAGAGATTACTCTTTTTTTTCTTTTATAAAAAGGCCAAAAAATTGGAATAAATTCACGTTATGTTTATTAAATTTAATACTTAATGTAAAATGACACATGGGAACATTGAGATCAAAAGAATAGTTCACGTGATCTATTTTTATTTTCATTTTGAAAAACAACAAAAACATTTATTCACTTAAACAAATCAACAATATATATCTCTATATATATAGACACACACAAATATATAAATTATGTAAAATTCAGAATAAAACATCATCACAGTCTTTAATGCTTGAATGTTTGTTCAACTTCTTGTCATTTGTGTTTTTCCTCACAGAAAAAAGGAAACATTTTTGTCCTGATTTTGGACTAAAAGAATAAGTTTAATCAATAAAAGCAAAAAAAATGCAAGATTGAAACCAGTATAGAGTCTAAAAAGAAAATAGAATTTTTTGGCAGTGATCTTGACATATCGGAGGTCGAGATGGAGGAAGTCTCCTTGGCCACTGGAATTGAGTTGAGTCTTCAACCCATTATTTTCCTTCCCTCAACCTCAAAGGTCAAGAAACCTAACTTTTCATTCAGCACCCCTTCAATCCTAATAATCTCACAAAGAGTTTTGTTATAAGCTATCATATTAAGCTCTTTTGAAAACAAAACAAAAAAAATTAAGTCCAACTCCATAAATAAAAATATTATTGTAGTTCCACATAAGATAAGGTTACACAACGTCGTTTCACTTTACGAGTTAACATCAGAGTGTAAACAACAAACAACACACTAATGTGTAACGTACGCCAAATACATGAATAAGGTCATATATGCATTATTTCCTGTCATCAACACCTCGTACACTTCAATTATTCAATTATTGTGTATATACTTCCAATAGACCTCTCTCAAAATTAATCGTTCTAAACAATTATTATTATTATTATACAAAACCACCTAAATAATTTTCAAAACCAACAATAAAATTTTATTTTATCATTGATTTATATATTAAAAAGCTAAAAAAAAGTTATTTAATTTTTTTTTTAAATACTTCAAAATGAATCGATATGTATGAATCTAAAATTTTGGTATATATATATATATATAATTACAAAAGGTGTTTAGAGATTAGAATAATAATTTAAATAGGGAAATAAGTGAGTGAAAAATGTCAGAGAAGAATAATTAGAATATTCATTTTCCAATAAATAAATAAATAAATAAATATATATATATATTATCCCCAACGGTAAAGGACAAAGGAAGCATGGTAATTAACAGTGGGGGTAATTAAGTAATTTAAAAAATAGAGGACGAAATTTCCCATTTCCCAAAGAAATCATAATAAAGTAAAAAAGTCATGGATTAACGAGAAGGAGGTAGCCGTTGCAATTTCAATCACCATTCACCCTCCCTTTTTTTTTGTAGCTCACCCGCAGGTCACGCTAAGTGCGTCACACCCACACCCAACTTAAACACACTCTCATTTTTCAAAATATTCAACCCTTTTAATCTTTTTAATTATTATCTAATTAATCAATCATCAAAGGCTAACTTTCTTGTTTTCCTTCAAACTATTGTTATCAATTTTAGTTGAGTCTCAAACCAAAAAAAAAAGTTAAAAAGAGTATAACTCAATTGATATGTGCTTTTCGAGTGAGAAAGCTAGAGTAATTTTAATTTTTATTAGTCCTATTAATATTTATCATTGTTAGAATATGATAAACGTTAATATAAGTCTATCACTATCTATCATTAATAGAATTTCAAATCACGTTATATTTTATAAATATTAGTTCATTTTGTTATATTTGAAAAAAGTTCCTTAAAAGATTCACGTAAATCTAAAAAAGTTTTTTAGGGAAAAAAAATTATGAATTTCGTGTCTAATAAGTTTGTAAAATTTATATCTATCAAGTCGCTAACCAATTCATCAAATGTACACACTTTAGATCAATCAAGCTATGCTCAAGTTGTGGAAGTATATAATTATTTTAAAAAAATGCATGTATTTTACTATCAAGCGATACGTGAAACACCCACTATCATAACTTCGTTTTCCAACTTTCGAGCTATGTAAACATACCTTGAATGTCGTATTTTAATTGAGCTATCTAATAATTATTTGTTATTCCACTTTAAAATATCAATCCAATCGTTACTTAATATATAAGATATCAATTATCATCTTTAAAATATTGATTTGTGTACACTAAATAACTATTTATATTGCTTTTATCTTTTATATATATATATATATATATATCATTGCAAAATTTATTATTGAATTTTTTTTCAATAGAACCTACTTGTTTTTAAAATGTCAACAAAGTGGAGAACACTTTAATCATAATAATAAAATTCCTAATTAAATCAATCCCAAAATTCAACAAATTAAAGCATCCTCTGTTGAAATCATACCCAAATAATCACATAAAAATCAAACAATGTAATCACTTAAAAGACATAATGAATATAACTTAATAATATATATATATATATATATATATAAGGAATCTTATAAAGATATATAAATTAAGCTTTGTGAATAATTATTATCAATCACCTCCTCCTAAGTTATATTTACGCCTTCATAAAGTACTTTTCAATTTAACTCAAAAGAACTTTTTTTTTCTTCTCCTTTTAATTTTAGCCATGACTTTTGTCTAATTCAATCCTTGTTTGTTTTTCTCCACTTTTTCCCTTTAATCCCTCCTCTCTCTTCTTTTAATTATCTTTTTAACTTTAATAAACTCTTTATAAAACCTTTTGATTAAGGCATATTTAACAATTACTTTTTTCGATATAGTAACACAAGAGAATAAAATGTATGGAATCCGTTAAATCTATAACGATATGATCGAATGTTGGTTAAACTTTTAACTAACAAATAGACAACTATACTCATAAGCTTAACACTTTTGTAAGAGTCTAAATGAATAAGATTAAAGTAATTTTAGAGCGTTGTTTTTATCAATTTTAATATAGAGATGAGTTTGTTACTTCAAAGATTATTCATGCATACATTTTGATACTTAGATTACTTTGAACATATTTTAGGTAGATTTGTGTATTTTTCAGTAGAGTTTTGTTTTTCTTTATCGCCATTGGTTATATATGTATATGTATAGTGTGCTCATGTGTTTTAATGTGTCGTGTATACAACTTAATTAGAGATTAGTATATATACAACTTTAATAGAAGTGTACTTCTAGTTTGATCAAACTTTAAGTTATTAGCTGCGAAGATTTCTTAAATTGTATTATGAGAAAAAATAAAATTGATTTTTATTAGAAGTCTAAGTTAAATTTGATTTAAACTTTAGACTTATTAGTCATGCCAAACAATTAAGACACTATATAAAGTTGTAGTTTTGTTTATGACCTACGTCTTCTAACCTAATATGCGGCCTTATTTTAAAAAAGCTATAAGATACAAACTTTCTTTTATCTATCGATGAAAGATATAAAATTTTTACGTGTTATTTGTTTATTTTGATGTTCAACAACTTACGAAAAGAAGATGTTCAAAACACTAATACGTTGATAAAGATAAATAAACATATATCTTAACTAGTTGAGTTGTGCTCAAATTAGCACATATCAAGAGTATTCAAGATTCGATTTGACTTTAAATATATATCAAATACGATCAAACCAAACCATAAATATTTAGTTCGATTTGTTATGTATTATATAACATAAGCTCAACTTGATTTTCGGTTATATATTCCCTTAAACAAGTCAAAGTTGAAAAAAGAACTTCTTATATTTTTAAATCGAACTTATCCAATAATGGAAAGAGAACAAAAATTCTCAATTCAATACGAATTTAATTTTTCATTTGATTCATTTGGTTGATTTGAATGTATTCTAACAACTTGCCTTAGAAACAAAATTTCTATAATGCCATAAAAATATCTCCCTTTTCTTTACCATTTTTCTTCTTCTTCTTCTTCTTTTATTTTTTACATATACTTTTCTTCTTATTATCTTCTTTAAGAAAAGTCCTAATATCAAAGGAAAGTTCTTTCCATTTCATTGTCCTTTAATGAGTTGACTATTTTTATTTAGTTATTTATTTTAGCTTTAATTTAACTTTAACCACTATTCCCTTATCCACATCTACTCTATAATTACCATCCATCTAATATGGTAGAAGAACAATTAAGATTTAAGATAAAATCATATAGTATAGTATAGGATTAACTTTTATGATTATATATAATTCATTGATATCATGATAATGGTTGTGATGTAAGCATGAAAAAGTTGAGGGTGGAGCTATAATTATGCCATATTTTATGAAATAAATATTCATCGACCTTTTTACTAACTTTAGTAACTAAATTAAATGACTAATGGTAAAATTTCTTCATTGTTTTTCCAACTTTCCACACTTTACCTTCAACTTTTGTTTCCCTTTGACCTAATTACAAAAAAAAATTCTTTGTTTTTCTTCCCTCTTTTGAAAGACTTCCGATGAATGAAATATACATAAATTCAATCCATAACAATAAAATTTACTTATTCTACTTTTTGTTGGTTCAAAATTCGACATATATATTAAAAGTGTCAAGATTTCTCACTTGTTGCAATAGTTGAGTGGTCACAATATCTATAGTTACGAAATCAACAAATAAAGATAAATAGAAAAACATAAATAAAAAAAACTCAATACACAAATTTATATAGTTCACTAACAGTGTGTTAGCTATGTTCATGAGATAAATAAATAACAAGTTTATTAGAAAATAATACAAAATAAAGACGCCTTTAGAATTAGAGAGTTTATATAACACACTTTTCTAAATTTAAAGTAAAAAAATGTAAATAATACATAGACGACAAATAATAAAAAATAACGATTTTAATTAAGAATAACATTAAATTTAACGTTCTATATATTTCATATAAAATATCATTATAGGAATCTATTATGCACAAAATTTTAGACTATATATATGTCAAACGAACTATACTATATATATGTGAACTTAATAAAATTGACTCATTAAAATTTTCATATACACTTGAAATAAAACATTTGAATTATCAGTCAAATAAAAAGAAAAGAAGAACAAACCTAAAAAAAAACTAAAATTTGGAAACTAAAAATAACTTAAAAACCTAATAGATGAATCTACTATTTGCAACTTAATTTTTTAAAATTAGAAGGTCAAATGATCATTAAATATGACCTTCCATTATTTCAAAATTTAGCCTTTTTAAAGACTAATGTCTTAATTGATTAAAATAAATTATTAAATAATAGAATAAATTTTAAAAAAAATAGTAAAAGAAAGAAAGAAAAGGAAAATAAAAGGCAGCTTTAAAGAAATTGTACTTTGTTTCCAGATTTTAAAAAATAGGTAAATTATGTAAGATATAATAAAAAAATAGATTTAATTTTTAAAAATAAAAAAAAAACAAAAACAAGAAACAAGAAACAAAATGAATTTTAAAAAAATTATATCTTTTCAAGAACGAAATGATTTGAGCTATTTAAAAAGATGATAACTAGTGAAAAGTGGAAGGAAAAGTGAGGGTAGAGGAGGAGAGTAGGGTCTGTTCAAATGATCGATAATTTGAATGATTTAAACTATTAAGTTTAATTTGAAGTTGATATATGCACTTTTTTTTCTTTCAAATTAAGTTTAATTTCACTCAAATTTAACGTCTATGTATACTATAATATAAGTTAAGGTTTTTACTTTTCACGTCTCTATCTTATGTATTTGTAACTTTCTCTCTGTCTAAAAAAATACGACGATCCAACTCAATCTATAATTCAACATTTTAAAATATTGGGCTGAGTTGAATACCACATTCAGGTTTTTCGAATAACCAACGCAACTTATCTATGTACACCCACAAACGAGAGTACATCATAAAAACGAGTGTCAAATTAATATACAAATAAAAATAGTAAAAGCAATAAACGATTAACCAAATAAGTTTTAAAACATTACATTTTGACCACAATGTCACAAATTCAATATTCTAACCATATTACAAATGTTTTTCTTATATATAAATTTTACCACAATCTCACCAAATCTACAGATTAGATCTAAATCACATATAAAAAAATTTCCTATAAAAGCAAGATTAGTACTGAACGTTTCAATACACACGAAAAAAAAACTTCGTATTCCCTAACTCCGTTGTATATATCTATCTCTCTAAGTAAACTTTATTTTTATTCCCTTCGACGAAAGGTTCGTTCAACAAAAACTTAACATAAATACGTTGATACAACAATCAATTTGTTCGACACTCGATCTCTGGAATAGGTATTAGGAAGAGGAGGGAGAAGGGTAGAGATGTAGGGTTAAGAGAAAGGGGAGAGTACACCCGTGAGGGCATGAAAAGATGATCACGTAACACGAGGACACACACAATCACAACTAATGCTTCGGACTCAATTCTCCATTCATGAGAATCCAATGCAAAGTCTTTGCTTCACCAACCCAACCACTTTTGCTCTATTTTTTCATTATCACATTTCTCAATCATTCAAATATCATAATTACCATCAACTTCATATATCTCTAATTTTTTATTTCAACCTTTTTTTAATGCTAACAAAATTCATCCCTCCAATACATTCTAGTTTTATATTATATAAATTTTGAAGGTTAGATTTTTTTCAAAAGTTAAATTTCTACGATAATCGTAATCGTAAGTTTTGAGGGTCCAAATTTAATGATGCTTATTAAAAGTTTAAGAATGTTATTTTAAATTTTTCATAAACTTATACATATAATTAATAATGATAAAAGTTTAATCACTTACCAAGTAAATATAATAAATAAAAGTTGTCACTTTGTAAACTTATATATATATATAATAATATTTTTTAGATTCAGTGAATTAATTAAGATAGTAAATCGGGTAATAATATGTTAAAATCAAGTAGAATGAGTACAAATCACGATGACATTAATTTTTTTTCATCGTATAGCTTATAATTCTTTTTGGAGTTAAAAACTTTGATTTTATTTTAGTGTATTATCTTTGTACTCTCGATAAATTTTTAAATTAGTTTGAAATAGTTTTGTAGAAAATGTATCGTAGAAAAATCAAATGTAATAAATTTTATTTTAAATTTAACGATTTTAGAATGTAAATAGTTTGTAACTTTTTCTATTTTTTAAAAAATCTCTTGTAAATATACTATTAAATTAAAATTTTGTAAGGAAGTGATATTTGCTTTCACAACAAACAGCTTTTAAAAAGTTAAAACTTGAATGTGTCTTGAGAAGTAATTTATATTAATTAGTCCTATCAAATATAGAAAATGTTAAGACTATTTTTCAACAACTTTTTAGTACTCTCAAAATCAATAATACATACATATGGATAGGTCAATGAATAGATGTAGAGAACTCATTAACACATTTATATATCAGTTGAATTATATTCATTTTGTTAGTTTGTGTTTATTTTCTTCTCTCCCAATCTCACTGTAAAGGTTTTCGTCTATTTAAAATGGAAAGGTGTTGTAATACCTCGTTTGGTAGAAGTTGTAGTCATATTTCTCACTAATTTTAAAAAAATGGTTTTATTTTTTAAAACATTGGTGAAACGTAAGAAACCGATTAGTAAAAGTAATTTTGTGATATGGAAAGAAGATTAGGAATATTAATTAAAAGGGAGGGAGAGAAGATGATGTTTAAGAGAAATGTAATGATGAAACTTAGGATTTGAAGATAAATTGTTAGATGGGAATGTTATGTTTGGGATTGGCCTAAGAATTGAGACTAAAAAACCTATATGGCAAAAAGGGTAAAAGGTGGAATGATAAAGATGGAATTTTGGAGAAAAAAGAGCAAAGATTTTGACAAAAGGAAATGATGAGTAAAGGTGTTGGAGCATAAATGCACAAAAGGTTCATAATTGATAAAAGATTTGATTTCATGCAATGTTGTTGTAGAAATCACAATTCAATATGCCAATTTAAATTTAATATATATGACTATTTAAAGATAAAGTGTGAATGGTAAAATTTAAATTTTAGTCCCTCCACTTTTGAAATTTGCAACAAGATAGGTTTATGAAATTTAAAAGGTATCTTAATTAGGTATCGATTTCAAACCACTTTGATTTTGGCTTTTTTTTTTTTTTTTTACAATGATTTCCTTATCCTTTATTATGTAACGTTTTTTTGAAATGTATCGATATTACGCTAGAGTCTTTGTAACTAAATTTCTATAAACCGTATTTTTTTCAACACATAGTGTGCAAATACAACTCTCAATTTAGGATTTTGAAGTCAAATCAATCACACTATAATATTACGGAATTCTTCGCTTTCCCTTTTCTCTTATTCTTCTCCAGTATTGGTTTGATTCTTTTACGGTACTACTGATCTTTAATTATTTTTCAGTTTTCAGTTTTGTTTCCATTTCCATTTCTCTACGTTTTTTCTGACTTCTTTACTGCATTTATTTTCAATTCGTATTGAAAAGTAAAGAAATAAACTGTTAGTAAGTTCTATACATTTGTTTTTGAATTCATATTCAAAGTAGAAGAGTTTGTTTGAAAATGGAGAGTGAGAAATATAGAAAGATTGTTTTAAAAAATTACAAAAAGGTGAAATACGGATGAAGAAGATACTAACTCGTTTAAAATTTGTTTGATGGTGTTGAAACAATTTTCCTCTATTTATGAAAAATTAATTAAAATAGTAAGATTTCAAGTGTATTGCAATTATTTACTTAGTTCTTTACACAATTGATAGATAACCAAACAATGTTATTAGATATAACATTGAGTACACTTATCTCTCATAATCTTTCAAGAAATCAATATTTATTGTCTCGTGAAAATTTGTAATCAAACAAACGATGGATTCTATGCTCGAGTATTTTTCATTTAAAAACTAAAAGCCAAGCGATCACCAAATAAAATCCAAACTTTCCATTTCATTTAAAAGAAATCTTTATATACACACACATGTGTGTATATATATAAAACGTATGCATGTATTATAAATTTTAGTGCAAATATCAACTTATATCTATAGGGTTTTGGGATCCTAACTTAAATTTGTAATACTCATCCTAATCGTATGTGGAAGACAAAATAGAATGGGCCAAACAAAAAAGTGGGCTGTTAGCTGGGCTTTGAATGGATAGAAAGAGTCAGCCCAAATTAAAGCATAGGCCCAATTTTGGCATTAAGAGATAACTGTGAAAATAGTAAAATAATAGAATATATTTGGGAAAATAGCAACTATTCAAAATAATTTGATTTTTAGCAAAATCGGATAAGATATATTTTTTTTGAAGATTTTTCAACCGATTTTACTCCTTGATAAAATGAATATTATTTTTGTTACTTACAATGTATTTTTGTACCGTAAAACAATAGAAAATAACACGAAATACGATTACAGTGTATTTGCATTTTATTCTATTTTATATTAATATTAAATAAATATTTATTTTATCTATTGATCTCATTTAATGAGATCATGCTAGATTTATGCCTTAAATTCATATCATTAAATCATTAATAACGCCATTGCTTCATTGTCGTTGGAAGATTAAAAAATTTGTATTTAAAATAATACATTTTACCTAAAATTATGCATTTTACATAATAACTTCATATAAATACTCTATCTTTCCTATAATTATGCAAGCTACACGGTATATTCCATAAATGGATTGACATATTAATAATAATAGATTGATAAGCATTATTTTATGGAATAAAGCTTAATATAACGGTAATGCAATCCTTTTATGGGAATAAAATCCTTTTATGTAATTATCATTAAATAATGTATATTTTCTATAGATATTATTTACTATCATTTAAAATTTGATTTAAAATTTTTATTTAAAACAAAAAAAACACTAAAAAAAATATTATTCAAATGACAATATCCCATTAAAGCTTGAGAATAATTTCAAAATATTTATTTAGGATTATCTTGTTAATATCCTTTATCTATTTTCTATAATTTCAAAATAGATTTTAAATTTCGATTTGAAAGCGCCAAAATATTAAAATTGCTTTGAAAATTTATAAAAATAGGTATTGTTAATAATAATTTGAATATAAAATTTTATCATCCCTAAAATCGTGCTAGATTATCTTCACATCTCTAAAATAATAGCAAACATAAATTTAATATTTTTGAATTATTTATATTCCAAAATATTTATAAAAAAAATTGAATATTTTATTTTTGGAAGGAATTAATTGAGAAGAGAATATTTATTTTATTTAAATTGGAAAAGAAAAAAGAAAAAAGAAGATATTTAAGGGAAAAGAATAATATAATAATATTTATTATTATTATTATTATTATTATTAATAATAATAGATATTATTACTATTCATCATCTTCTTCACTTTCACCAAACCCTAGCCGACGACGACACCTCCATCTCCATCGAGTGTTCTTCGTCCAATCGAGATCTCCACCATTGTAGCCATCCCCTCCATTCTGTTGACTGAGAACTAAGCTGCAGGAAAATGTCTCCTCCGCTGTACGTCGCTAGTCGCATGTTTACTTCATCCGAAGTCGAGCGCCTTTGCGCCACTTGTTCCTTTGTGCATCGCACGTCCAGCCGCGCCGGTCTCTTTCATCTTCATTTGTTCACCAATTATGCCAAAATTCCCAGCCACCGTCAGTCGTTGGATTTTAGTGACTTTGAGGTTGTTGGAGTTTCGTTGTACTTTTTCTTAATTACCTTTTGAAGTTAAAATAATATTAATTTTTAGATCTTTTGGAAGAGATCAAAGAGGATAGAAGCGAAAAGGGAGAATACAAGGTATGTGGTTGATGTTTGATATCAAATACAATGTAAGGATGTAATTACATTGTATCTGTTCTAAAAATCAAGTGGTTGAAGAAGCTCACATTTGCGCGAAACGAAAAAGAATCTATAATCGGTTTGATGAAGAAGATGGTTGTAATCAGTTTGATGAAGATGATGGTCGACAAGAAGAAAATCCTTTGATTTGCACTGAATTTATGAAGACTTTGAAGGTTTCGAGGAGGACGAAGCTTGAAGCTTCAATCTTTTCTACAACTGATCGAAGACTTTGATGATTTGGTAGAATCTACGAAAATGGAAGATAGTGAAGTTGGATTCTTTTCGGCTTTGAATACTGCACAATTTCAACAAGCATGTGTTATTTAATTATAGAGTATTTGGGTTTTAGGTGAACAATTTATTTAGAACTGTTTTTTAACTGGATAGGAGCATTTGAGACATTGTTCCATTTATTTATTTTTTTCAGATTTTTCAGTTTTGTTATTTTCTCAAAGTAAACCTTTTAACTTGTCATTCTTCTGCTCAAGCCCTTTAAAAAACTTAAATGATCAAATTTGGCTATTTCAATAATTATTTGAATTTCCAATAAACAAAATTTATATGATTTACTTGATATTTTTAAAATCAATAAATTTATTGGATTTTTTAGTAGAAAAAAGTATATTGTTTTTAAGGAAATAATGAAAAATAAATAAAATAACACAAAACACAATCAAATTTAAATAATGTTATTTAGAGAAAGAAAGTATGGTATTGAAAAACTAAGATGCCAACATAATTAAAATAAGCATAGTTTAATGACATTTGATATTTACTAAAACCTTGAGGTCAGAGTTCTTTCTTTTTTTTTTTTTTTAAAAAAATATACATGTCGAGTCCATAATTTTATGATAATCAATGTGTACTCGTTTATTTAAAGTTGGAAATTCAAAATTTCAAATTCAAATGACCTAGTGAGAATGTGTTGAATTCATGATAAATATAAATGTTGTAGAATCAAAAGTGTTGTGCATACAAAGTTCAAGTCTCGACTGAAAATAGTTGGAAATTAAAGAGAAACGTTCAACTTTTTGTCTTTAAACTTGGCAAGACTAGTTAGTTTTCACAATCAACGTTTAATTTTGTCAAATTGGACCATTGATTTATTAAGTGTTGTATACTACATTCAATTCAAATATTTTTGTTATTAGTTGATATATAATTAAATTTACCTTTATTTATCAGCTTATAATTTTAAATTAATCGATAATTTAAGATAGTATTACAATAAGCTGGTTCAAGAACTATTGTATTATTAAATTTGTTTTTATTTATTAGCTTGATCTTTTCAATCTATTTCTAATCATAGATCAATTAATTTAATCACTGACTTTAACAAAAAAAATAAAAAATAAATCAAGATCGTGAAAAAAAGGATCAAATTAAATCTTACAATTTATCAACAAATTTCTCAAAAACTCATCAATTTCGTTTTTGCATGAAGTTAGATCAAGACCATGAACTTGTTAAGTTGTTTCAATTGTACGATAATATTTTATTTCAATGTTTGAAAATTAAACTTATCAATACTATTTCAATCTATGACTCTGTTGGTTGTATTGGTAATGTTGACACTAAATTTTGACAAAGAAAAAAATACATTTGACCCTCGTACAACACCAATCTATGCTTCAACTTAGTCTCGTCTAGGCATTGGTATTGGTAACCTCAGCCTAGATATTGGCACTCTTAGCCTTCGATCTTTGCTTTAACTTGGTTTTGTATATTTTTTTTTCCTAAATGACCCATTCCCAAAATTAATGCAACTCATACAAATTTATGAAATCTATCATTCTGCTTACGTCATATTGAACTACTACATTTTTATAACATATCATGTTAAATATAACTATGTCTATCAAAGCCTAATGCAATGACCATCTTTATTCTGATAAAATTTGTTTCACAACAAACCGTAAGAAAATGGAGAAAACACATTTTATAACATATCGTGTTAGGGATGACCAATTTAGCCTTAACACAATCATAATCTCTACCACAATCTCATTTTCTCACAAAAAAAGTGAGAAAAATGGAAAAAACACATCATAATTTTTTTTCATGACCATTGCGTTAGGATAACGATATAAATAATCATTCCTAGGATACATAATAAAATGTGGTAGTATATTATGTTGTAAATAGAAAGTATATTATGTTGTAAATAGAAAGTTAGATTTCATACGTTTGTGAGAGGTACATAATTAATTATAAAGTAGGCTAAAAAAAGAAGAAGAAAAAACTCATTTGATTTGAACGTTAAACAAGCTCGGTTCAAATTTAATTGTTGTATAAGTTTTAAATTTTTGTATAAGTTTGAAGATTAATTTTATTTTTGTAATATATCTAAAATTAAACTTTTTTTTGTTTGTTTGTTCTTGTTGTTTATTGCTTTCACTAAGCCAAAATTAAACTTGTAAAACAATAAAAATAGATACCATAGGAAAGTTGAAAGACAAGA
>JBBPDI010000009.1:3649164-3660917 GCA_037974545.1 Cucumis variabilis | reverse complement strand
ATGTGTTATCCTCAACAAAAACTTTATCCTCAACTACTATGCACAATTCAAAATCACTACTACAAAAATTGGATATTTTATAAATGAAGAGGTGAGTACATTTCTCACCAAACATAGAGACAAAGATAAAGATCTAAAGCTCACACTTGAAAAGGCTCCGTGTGAATAAGCGAGACCCTCAAGCCTTATTGCGAACTTAACATCACACGAGCCAACAATATTTTGAATCTTAAAATCCTGCATCATATTAAAAATACATGAGAATGTACACTAAATAAATGAGAAAATAAAAATTCTTATATTGAAAGATGTCCTCATTTTTTCTTTTACAGAAAGGAAATCTAAGGGTAGTTTCTGGTGGCAATTGCAGGGCCCTACACATGAGGGGGATGGAAGCATATACCTTAAACTTAGCAGGAAAACCAAGTTTTTGGATAATACGGGCATACTGGAAAGTGAAAACCTGATACAATAATCATTAAAAGAATTCATATTAGTTTTTGTTATAAGCTTCATATTAAAACGAATGGGTGCTATGGAATGAGACGTCCAACAACTTTAAGAACAATAAGAAAAACAATAAATCGAGCATCAATAATCTTGAGTAATGGTTCCCTGTGACAATTTAATCTCAGATGATGATATATCAACACTTGAATAAGTAAACAACTATTCTTACATACATTTTTTTACAACAAGATGTAAAGTCAAAATTACTTTCAACCATCAACTATGCTCAACACTCTAATACCTAACAACTATATCTCAGCTCATGCCTCTAATTTTTTGACACTTAGAAAATGAAACTTGACATATTTAAGCTTTGGAATTCAAATAGTCACTGAATTGAGACATTACAAAACTAGTCAGCCCATTGAAAAGTTAATGAACCAAATGATAACAGTTTAAGATAGAATTAAGTAGACCTTCTAAAGCTGCGGGATTCTATCATTGATATTCTAACAGCCAATCTGTAGAGAGAGGATTTGACAACCTCCTTACACTAAGACAAAACAATGGAAAGAAAGTAAATACCTTTCTTGCAGCTAATTTGGATTGTTGTTCACCCTTACCTCCAGTACATACCTACACCACATCATACATCTGAATAGCTAAAACAAGATACTCTTCAAGTACAACAACTAGTTTACAAGGAAAAAAAGAACAAGATCCCTAGAACTTTAGAGAAACATCAAGGACACATGATTTCTCGCTCAATTTAAATTTAAATCAAACAAATTTCATCAAGTTCCAATTCATTCTTGTCTGTTTAATATGGTTGCATGAAAAGAATATTGATAGAATAAATTATTTACTCTTTAGTCCCATTAAGCTTGTATCAACATTGCAAACCAGGCATGCTTTATAACCTTTTGTCCTCCAACCAGATAAACCACCATAAGCTGAAAAATCATTTGTTATCCACAACTGTGTAGCACGGAGTTGAAAGAAAGAAGCACTAAAACTACCGTACGTTTGAATATCATCCACCCACAACTCATTTAACTCATCTATTTGTGGTTGTAAGTAAATATCAATTTTTTTACCAGGAGACCTTGGACTAGGGATGAGTAAAGATAGCAAAGTGAATGGTGCTTTCATACAATTCCAAGTTGGCAAGTTGTATGGAATGAGTATAACTGGTCACATGCTATATGATGTGCTCATGTTTCTAAATGGATTAAACTCATCAGAAGAAAGTGCTAATCTGACATTTTGAGCGTCTAAAGCAAAACAAGGATACTGGTCATCAAAATATTTCCAACCCTCAACATCATTAGGATATCGAAGTATGCTTTTAGTTTTACACCTCTTATCTTTATGCCACCTCATATCTTCTGCAGTATGTTTTGATAGAAATAATTTTTGCAACCCTACCTTTAGTGGAAAATATCTTAACACCTTATGTGGAATTTGTTTTCCCTTCCTATCATTCAACCTATATCTAGACTCTCTACAATGCGAACATTTGTCAGGTGATAAATAATCTTTCTAAAATAAAGCACAATCAAAATTTGCACACATGAATTGATTCATATCACATCCTTAGGTCACGTAGTCTTTTCTTAGCTTCATAGTAGGAGACAGGTAGCTTCACACCATCCAAAAATGCTTCATTTAATAATTCAAGCAACAGATCAAACTATTTGTCGCTCCAAAAAATTAAATGAAGTAAACTTTAGACATTCTGGATATAACTCCTTTTCTACTTCAAGAAACATTCAACTTATTCTATCAGACCCATCTTGATTGTTTGATTCTCAACATTCATACTATCTTCAACTCTGATATTTTCTCTAAGATTTACATTCTCTACTCTACATTCATTTGAATTGGAAAATTATCTTGCACCTAGAAACCTCTGAAAAGTGATAATGTTAAATATCCTTTAGCTATATCATACTCATTTAACTAAAGGATTAACTAAAGGCATACAGAAGATAAATAATGCATTACACTTTAGTAACCCAGTTCGGCAAATATGGCCTACATCTGGGGAGCTTCTCTGCTCAGATCAGGAATATTATTAAGATTCATCATAAGTAATATATTTCTCCAGTTACATAAAATAGTTATCACCATAACTAAAATAAACTCAGACTCCCCCTGAGTATGAACAGAATCTATTTGAAGGTAAGGTCAGGCTCCCCCTAAATCTGTAAGTTGATCCCTCAACTCAATTCTCTTCATATATATATATATATATATATTCCTTCTCTTCTCAAAGAAAGCTACACTCCATGTAGAACAATCACCTTTGAATACTTGATGCTATGATAAGTGCGTTCAAAATCTCCTTTGTTAATTCAGTTTTCTTTGTCAACCACTATCATCATCAAGAGGCCACTAATATAACCTCTTTTCAAATCTTTTATCCATATCACATTTTCCCAAATAAAAGGAAACAATTTTAAACCAAAAGTCCTAGATAATAGGGAGATTTGGAATTTTAAAAATAGGATTAAAAAGAATAACTTATTTGACAAAAATAATATCCCAACAAGCTCCCTCTTTATTTTTCAAATATGATACAATTCTTTTTGTGATCAATCATAGCCATATCAGCAATCAGACAACGAAAAAAAATTTACACCCTAGGAAACCCACACCAGAATATGTAAACTCCCCAGAGCAAAAGCCACACCCAAAGGCCAATATAAACATTCGTTCAGAAGACAACACAAAGTTAAACCAGAAGTCAAGCACAAAAACAAACTAGAAGTTGCAAGCCCATATTCATTTATACTGATTAGCTGAACACAGATTATACACCACAACAATTCAGCAATATATTTACCAACCACAAACAAAACTAATTTACCAATAGCCTAAAAGAACAGTCCACGGGCCAGCAATTAACAACCAAACCAACCAGTCTAGCAAAACAAAGTCAGTGAACCAAACCTCCCCTTTGATCAAAAAAGAATGAAGAGAACAACTATGATGTAGCTCCCTCAGAGGAAACCGATTACAAATAGCGGATAAGGGCATCAATTTCCACCTTTCTATCTTTAAGCAGAGAAATGGATGATCCCAAAGCCCAAGACTCAGCAAAAATAGAGTTTAACACACAAGCGAGATCACTACCAGACAACCCTGAGCTCACAAAAGAACTAGGAGCATCAGAAGAGGAAGGTGAGGAGTGTGAGGAGGATAGCCTATGAACTCAATATCAACCACATGAGACCCTTGAAATAGTTTGTAGCTCAATGATAGCGTGCAAGGACGTGGTCCAGGAGCATCAGAGTCACCAAGTATATTAGGGTGCAACTGGAGAATCAAACTCGAAAAGAACTACGACAGGGAAATTGAAATTTTAACTCCAAAAGTGCCAACATGCCAAAGTAGTTGAGTGTAGATAAACAACCCAGTGTCAAAGGTAGATCTTGTGCCAATCTGAAATAGAAAAGTGCCTAACTCAACAGAGACACTAGAGGCATAGGACGATGGAAACCAGTTGGCAATACCGATTTTATGTAGAATTGCATACTTGATACTCAATGAGGCAGCAGGAATACCTGAAAGGGTCCACACAGTAAGAGAACCTCTTGTCAATATAGAGGCTAAAGTGGTAGTGGATGGCGTCTGCTGAACAGAATCCAATGAAGTTGTGAGTCTAAGAAAGGTGTTAATCACCAAAGGAGACAGCACAATCCGTCGACCACATACATGTACAGACTAATAGTCAGCACTACTTGGATCATCAAAATCTGAAGGAAGATTTGCAATGACCTCCCTAATAAGCCAAGGATAAAATGGCCCAACATTTAGGATTGTGCGAGAGAGACCAGAGTAAGTAACCAAATCCATGATAGCTGCACACGACTGATGTTTATTAGACACATTCACTTCATCAACTAATCGTCGTTGCATAACATACTTCCAACGCTGAGCATTTTCTTCATGATGAAAGAAGATACCGTCTATGGAAACAGAAGGAATATTGCACGGAAGATGTCTGCGTCCAGTCTTTATTGTAACTCCCCTTGGTTCAAGAGCCTTAGTAGCTAGTCCGAGACGGAGAAGAAGACATTGGTGCCTCTTGTGGTAGGGGAGAAGGCACAGATGTCTCGGGAGGATTAGTTTGTGCGTCAGTCACAAGAGAATCTTGGTTTGACTGTGGAAGAGAAGACTAATGATCTGGCAAAGTATCGGAAGAACTACTAGAAGCTGTAGATAAACTCTGTGGTGATTCGAAAACCATCAGAGCTTTGCTTTTTAGAGATGATTCACTAGTTCCCTTTCCAAGTGGTTTAGACACACTCGGAGTAAACCAAAGCTTAGAATGCAATAACTTGACCAAAGGTACTTTATCATATGAATCTGATTCAACAGACGAACTCGAAGCCATAGCCACTGGTTCATCATAAGCAGACGAAGAGCTATCAGAGCTAATAGAAAGAGGAACTTTACCTCTGTCAGCAAGCCAAACGTATGGCTGGTGAACCAATACACTTTTGATTCTTTTACCTCGCATACGAATATCAAGCATGTCTGTCCGAAAGGTAGAATCATGAGAAGGAGAAGAAACACTAGAAGGAGCAGAAACCTCTTCATAATAGCCTCGTCTGGTACTCACTATTTTGATCAGAAAGAAGAAGTTAGAAGGAAGCAAGAACAACACCTAATTCTTGGAGAGCAAACCCTTCATCTCAAATGTACAGAGTTCCCGCCCAACAACCAACTGATCAAGAAAACAAATGGGGATTAATGTTACTGGGCCTAGTACAAGTGGGCCGAAAAAATGACATCACGCTTTGTTTCAATTGTCCAGGGCCAAACACAGGCAAATATAACCTCAGACGATTACGTTGACTGGCGACATACTCCCAATTCTACTCGTAAGTGCTCAAACAAAGTAGCGTCTAGAGGTTTGGTGAATAAATCAGCCACCTGAAGATTAAACCAAACGTGCATAAGAGATATAATTTTTTCTTCAACCAGATCACGTATAAAATGATGCTGAATATCAATGGCACTCATATTACCACAATAGGGAACCATGGTTTCTTGAGAAAAATCATACTCCCTTATCATTTGCTTCATCCAAATAAGCTGTGAGCAAGCACTTCCAGCTGCAATATATTCAGCTTAGCTGTTGAAAGTGACACAGAATTTTGCTTTTTACTAAACCACAAAACCAAGTTATTTCCCAAGAAGAAACATCCTCCAGATGTAGATTTCCTATCATCCACACAACCATCTCAATCGACATCCCAATACCAACAAGAGATGAATTTGTATCGAACGAGTAGAAAATCCCATAATCTGATGTACCATGAATGTACTTGATAATTTGTTTAGCAACTTGTAGATGAGAGTTGCAAGGAGAAGATTAAAATCGAACACACACCCCTACAGCATACGCAACATCAGGTCGACTTGTTGTAAGGTACAGTAGACTTCCAATAATACTTCTGTACACTTTCTGATCTACAGCTTCTTTCATGAAATCTTTGGAGAGTTTCAAGTGTGTAGCTGTTGGATTGAGCTTGGTCTGAGAGTTTTCAAGGCCAAATTTTGTAATCACATTCTGAGCATATTTAGTCTGAAAGATAAAGATATCATTCTTTTGTTGTTCGATTTGCATGCCAAGAAAGAAGGATAGCTCACCAACCATACTCATCTCAAATTCAGATTTCATGACAGCCACAAAGCTATTTACATTTTCATCAGGAAAACCTCCAAAGATAATATCATCCACATATATTTGAGCTACAATGATATTCTGACCCTTTCGATTAATAAAAAGAGTTCTATCTAAGCTGCCTCGAACATACCCATGACTTAGTAAATACTCAGTAAGTTGTTTATGCCAGGCTCAAGGTACTTGTTTTAAGCCATACAAAGCTTTATTCAATCTGTACACATGATGAGGAAATTTTAGATCAATAAAGTCTTTGGGGTTGGCAACATATACTTCTTAATTCAAATACCCATTTAAGAATGCGCTTTTGACATCCAATTGCTACAACTTAATCTTTTGGATACACGTAATGCTAAGCAGCAAGCGTATGGCTTCAAGTCTAGCAACTGGGACAAAGGTTTCATCAAAATCAACTCCTTCGATCTGAGTGTATCCTTGAGCAACTAAGCGAGCCTTATTACGGGTGATAAGACCATTTTCGTATGTATTATTTTTAAACGCCCATTTTGTTCCAATAATATTAACATTGGAAGGTTTTGATACTAACCTCGAGACATTAAGCCTTTAAAATTGAAGAAGTTCTTCTTGCATTAAGCCTTTGAAATTAAAGAAGTTCTTCTTGCATTGCACAAATTCAAAATTCATCTTTGAGAGCTTCTGTCACTGACCCTTGTTCAATACACGAAGTATAACACACATTTGCAATTAGCTTTGCATAATCAACTCGATCCTTCTTCCTGGTAGTGATTCCACTTTGTACATCTCCAATGATACCACTTGGAGGATGATTCTTCAACACATGAGAGGATGGACAAGTCTGCTACACTAAGGACTCATCAGTGGAGCTTGAGTTGTTTACATCATTAGAGACTTCAGGCATGGCAAGAGAACCTGTATATGTATTATTTTGATTATTAACAGGCATATCATTATTTTGTATTGGATAACATCATCATCTTGATCTGTGACTGTGACCTCTTTTTCTTCATCATCATCATTTACTACAATATTGATAGTCTCCATTAATAATTTAGTTCGTGTATTAAACACTCGATATGCACGACTGTTTGGGGAAAACCCAAAAATACTCCTTTATCAGATTTGGCATCCAACTTCTTATGATATTCTTTCTCTGCTAAAATGTAGCATACACTCTCGAAGACGTGAAAGTACTTCACGTTAGGTTTCCTGCCCTTCCACAATTCATACAACGTCACTGTAGTTCCAGTACGAATTGTCACTCTATTATAAATATGACAGGCTGTATGCATTGCTTTAGCTCAAAAGCTTAATGGGAGATTTTGGCGTGCAACATTACTCTAGCCATTTCCTGCAGTGTTCAATTTTTCCTTTCTACAACCCCGTTCTGCTGAGGAGTTAAAGGAGCTGAGTATTTGTGACTGATTCCTTCATTTTCGCAGAACGAATCCATCTCAAAGTTTTCAAACTCCTTACCATGATCATTTTGCAGCCTTAAAATGTCTAGCCTTATTCCCATTGCAGATTACGACAAAGACTTATGCATACTTTAGGTGTCTCAGATTTGTTCTTTAAAAAACGAATCCACGTAAATCGAGAGTAGTCATCCACATACAAAGACATACCTCTTCTTTCCTAAACTTTCAGTTTGCATTGGCCCCATGAGATACATATGTAGAAGTTTGAGAACTCTACTCATATAGCACTCCCTAATATTTTTATGAGTGGCACGAATCTGTTTACCTTGTTGACAATCTCCACAGAAAAACTGTCTTTTCACATCCAAAACAGGAAGACCCATAATAGCATCATGTTTAAGTGCCTTGCCTAGCGTAACCAGACTGACATGACCTAACTTCTTATGGCACAACTGAGTTTGTTCTTCTCTTGAGATTTTACACCCCTCAAGCTGATTTAAGCACCAATGATAACAGTTATCAGTCTGTCTAATACCTCGCATAACTTCGTTGCTTTATTCATCTGTCACAATACAGGTTTCTTTGCTAAAATTCACAGAATACCCTTGATCACACAGTTGGCTTATACTAATAAGATTAGCTGTGAGGCTCTCAACATATTGTACATCACTCAATTTAAGAAGATGTTGTCCGGCAATATCTCCCTTGGTTAGAATTCTTCCCTTATCACCATCACCAAATGTCACATGTCCTAAAGAACATTCAACTGAGTTCGTGAAATAAGAGTGATTCCCTGTCATATGTCTGGAGCATCCACTACCAAAAAACCAGTCCTCTCGAGATACTTGAACTGATGTGAAAGGTATGCGACTCTTTTTAGAGTGTTGTTTAATTCTCCATATGATTTTCACCTTTAGACTCCTCTACTTTCCATAACTGAGCTTCTGAGTATGTTTACTATTTTCAACATTTGATGTCGTTCTCCATTCATATCTGCCTTTGTTCAGCATCTTGTAACAAAATGGTTTAAGATGACCTTTCTTTCCATAAAAGTGACATGTCCATGTTCTTGTGGAAGATAGAGAAATTCTACTGCTTCTTGGATATGCCCATGTACTTATAGCATCGTCTTTACGAGCTGGAACAAACACAATCTTGCTCTCTTGTTTCTTCAGATTCACAGAAGCATTATAACCTAGTTCATGCTTACATGAATCAGTTCTTCCCATGAATAATATCTAATCCAGACACCAGTACCAAAATTTAACATCTTCATAAACTTCTCTAACTGTTTGTGGCCCATTTGAGCTTCTTTTAATTTCAGTTTCAGAGATGATATCACAGAGAGAAGTCATTCATTTTCTACCATTAATCCTTGAATCTTTTCTTTTTGAATGGCCCTGGCCGTGGAATTCTCTTCCCATAATGATTTCATCTTCTCATAGGACAGGTTTTCTATATGTTGAAGTTTAAGTCAACATCTGACTGATATCATGAGTCTTCTTCACTGTTACAGGCAATATCGATAGAAGCATTAACAAACTCTTCTTTTTCAGCAATTTCTTCAGATTCCTCATCAGAAAATGTAGCCCCAAAACTTTTATTCTGTCTTCTCAGATAGGTTGGACATTCAGCCTGATAATACCCATGGCCTCCGCATTCCCTACATTTGAAGGATCTGTTATCTCTACCAGTTAAACGATCTGATTCCCTTGTGTTTGAACGATCAAATTCTCTCCTTCTAAAGTTATTCTAAGATTGGTTATTGGATCTAGAATTGTTAGAGCTATTTATTTTCTTGATCACATTTAAGAATTTTTTGGTCAGCATGACAATTGACTCATTTACTTGATCATTATAGACTTTTCCTTTTTCAACGAATTCATCTTCCTGGATAGATGGAAAAGAAACACCTTTACCTTTATTTTATACTCATTCAGCTAACGTGATTTTGTATGTGAGCAATGATCCAAACAATTCATCAAGAGAGAGTGTAGAAACATCATGTGCTTCCTCAATAGCGTGACTTTCATATCAAACTTCCTAGGAAGGGATTGCAGAACTTTTCTCACTAGTGTAGCTTCAGGTATTTCTTCACCAAGGTTAAATGACTCATTAGCAGTTTCCAGAACCCGTACGTTGTACTTGGTTGTGGTTTCTTCTTCCATCATCTTCAAGGATTCAAATTTGGTAGTCAGCAAAAGGAGACAAAATGTCTTGACTTTAGTCGTTCCTTCAAAGGCAACTTCAAGTTTTTTCCATGCATTTTTTGTTGTACCACTTAAATTGATCAGCTTGAACATGTTCAAGTTAACTTCATTATAAATGGCATTCAGCGCCAGAGCATTTTCCATATATTTCTGCTCTTCAGCTTCAGTCCAAGTTTCTAACTTAGGAACAGACTTTCCATCTACTGTCATCATAGGTGGAGTCCAACCCAGTTTAACTGCTTTCCAGGCCAATGAGTCCAAGGATTTTAGAAATGATATCATTTGGATCTTCCAATAAGAATAATTTTTTCCGTCCAATATGGGTTGTCGTGTAGTTGCCGCACTTTCTCTTGGTGTTTTCATGAGTATCAAACCCGCTTTGATACCAATTGAAAAGTGATAATGTTAAATATCCTTTAGCCTCTTTTCAAATCTTTTATCTAGATCACATTTTTCCAAATAAAAGGAAACAATCTTAAACCAAAAATCCTAGATATTAGGGAGATTTGGCATTTTAAAAATAGGATTAAAAAGAATAACTTATTTGACAAAAATAATATCCCAACAACCTCGAATTAGATCTCAAAAATTGAGAAAGATCAACAGTATCTCCATGGAATGTCCATTGCCTATAAGTTAGGGACATATCATATTTATATAGTTGACGTTATACCACATCTAATCTATTCCAGTTCATGTTTTCATAATTTGAGCAAGGACATCTTGTTCTTTCCTCTTCGTCTAAAAAATAGTTGCAGTTTTGATAAAGTAAGCAACACGATTAAAATATTCATTAGAAGCTCAATCTCTTAAATTTATCCAACTCCGATCCTTACTAAGTACAATAATGTTTAAAGCACCTAAGTTAGAAATTCATATGTTAGAATCAAAGCTAGTAATATGTAAATTACAAAATAATGGATTGAAGCCAACAACAACTAATCTAGATATACATCCACATGGCAGAAGCTTAAATAAGGCAAAAAATATGTGATTAACTTGAAATGTTATCCTCAACAAAACTCTTTCTTATTCTCTAAAAAAACAGAATGGTTGGAACCTCCTTAAGAAAAGAAATAGCAATATATTTAAAGCTTTATTTCACACAACAATGAGTGGCACAAAACAAGATACAATGAGAAACTAAAAAACTAAATATAAACAATATATCAAGACTTTAAGACTTTCACAATATCAAAAAGAAGAATTACAATCAAACAATGCCTTCTGAAGGAATACAGGCTTAAAGACCACACATTTTCAAATCCAAATTAACCAAAACAGTTTATCTTATTTCAAGAATTTCTAACAAATAAAAACTTAAAGCAACAGCAATCTACTGTGAAATTTGAGGTTGACAATCCTTGGGTAGCGGCCAAAAATGAAACGGAAGAAATCTTTTCGTGGTAGCCAAAACGAAAACAATTTTGAGTCAAAGAGCTTCTTCGTTGTTGTGGGTTGTCGGCAGAAACGGTAACAATTGTGGGTCCCGGTGGAAACGGTGTGGGACACATTAAAATTTTGGTCGCCAATGGAAACAATAGGGCGCGTCGAAATCATAGGTTGTCGCTGAAATTGTAGGTCATCATCGGCCAAATACTTCGAAAGAAATATTGACCGTTTTACCCTTAGGTTTCCTCTAATCCTTAAATACCAGTGCTCCTCCAATGAACAACCTGTTTATGGTCCTACCAATAAACAGAAACCCCTCTTGTGCCATAGAGAGGGTAGGACCCTTTGTTCAAGACCTGAAGACACAATTTAAGGAAACACTCATCTACTTATCCTAAAGTAGGAAAGGAGTGAATTCCATCTTGTGTAATTATGTTCTCAGCTCCCCACTAGGTCTTTTCCCCAGAATGATAAGCTTATTGAGTTGACGATCTGGCCACTCTCACCTGTACAAATCAAAGGACAATAACTCGCGAACAGGAGTTCATAACACACTCAGGATTAAGACTAAGTTACCTAGGTCATCCTAGTGAAATAGAAATCTAA
>JBBPDI010000009.1:3485405-3498406 GCA_037974545.1 Cucumis variabilis | reverse complement strand
CATCTAAGAACAAGATTTAGAAAATATTTATAATAGATTTGGTAGGAAAGTTGATTTTAGGGGTATTGGTTAAGATAGCAAAACAAATTAAAATATTTACAACAAAATTTTGGATTTTAACAACAATAGGTACTGATAGACTTCTATCATGAGCTATCAATATCTATTATTCATAGAATCTAAAAATTTTGGTTAATATTTTGTTAAATTTGTGATTTTTTTTGTACATTTTATTTTATTTTATTGGTTTTAAATTTGAAAAAAAATTATAGTAACACGTTGGAACAAGTACCCAGGTTAGTTCTAGGGTTATATGTTGTAATAAATGTTACATTTAAATTATTAAATAATTTTTTTAAAAAATATTATATATGTTGAATGAAGTTTAATTCTTTTTAACTATTTATTTTGTTTAATGAAAATAGATTTGAAAAACAATACTTTGGTTTAAATTAAAGTTAAACAAAATTGTTGAATAATAAATTTTGAGATAAATCACAGATTAATATCAAAATTTATCAAATTAATGATGAATAGTGAAATAATTGAATTTGAGACTAATTAAAATTGACATGTGTCAATTGAAGACATAAGTTAGCTAATCCTAATAATGTCACATGTTTTCATCCTAACCGTTGGATCAAGTTAATTATTTTGATTCAATTAAATATTATTTACCTAGACTAAGTTTAATTAAGCCAAAAAATAAGCTTAATTAAGTCCAAAAACTAAATATAAGTCAAATCCATGTGGTTAAGCCCATGGATCTGATCTATAGATCAACCAGGCTCAAGCCCATAGAGTTCACCAGAAAACTCTATAAATAGAATAGTTCTCTTCACTTGTAAAAGGTTGGAAATTTTTTACTCTAGAAGGTCTGGAGAGAATTCTCCCAAGAGCTAGAAGACTTCCCTAACTCTCCTGAAGTCGACCATCCTCGAAGATTGAAGCTCTTTTGAAGATACAAACTATCTTCCAAGACTTCAACTTAAACTATCTTCCAAGACTTCAACTTCAAGAACATCATATACTCCACTTTCTTAAATCAAGCGTAGACAATCAATTAACTTGAAGAACATTGCATGCTCCACTTCCTCAAATCAAGTGTAGATGTTCAACAAACTTCAAGAACATCACATGCTCCGTTTCCTCCAAATCAAGCGTAAACAATCAATCGAGAGAGAATCAGAGGATCAAATTCTAGAGATCGAACCACATCGCATCAAATCAACAAAAAATACAACATCAACATTAATTCAACACCACGAATCAAATTTCTTCGAAAATCTCGTGCGAACAAAGATTATAATGAAATAAAAAAACAATACTTTGATTTAAATTAAAGTTTCAGTTTAAGAGAATAATCAACTATACAATTCAAAATAATAAAAAAACATAAAAATATTTATAGTGGCTTACTAAATCATCCAATATATATCTTTTTAAATATGAGAAAAAATTATCACAAAAAAAATCTCACTAAAATTACTTCATGTTAAATATAGGATTTTTCTTTAAAAAAAATATTTTTGTAACTTAAAAAAAAACACAAACACACACATTCCTACCCATGTTTGTCATTAAAAAAAAGTCATATTTTATCTAAGCTACATTGAGTTAAATTTTTAATTTATGCTACGTGAACTACATATGTATATTTCCAATAACGAGGAGTTATAGGTTCAAATACATCACTCTCAAGTGTTCTTAAAACTTAATTTTTTTGGTTAATTTAGTTATATCATTTATTATTATTTTTTAAAAAAAATTTGATAACTCACACTCCCTATTTTTTTTATTGTAGCATTAAAGTATTTTTTAAATATATTGTTAGCATTATTGTCATTTTTGTGTGTGTGTTTTTTCCTGTTCAACTTGCTAAGTTTTTTTTCTTCTGCTTCATTATAGGAATAAGCATCACTTTTTTTTTTTAGAAGTAGCAGCTCACACTATCACACTTTTTTTTATTTGTTTAATGTAGGTTATACCACAATTGAGATTTTAATTATATAGTTTTTTTAAAAAAATATTCATTTTTTAAAGAAAAACTAAGTTAAATAAGAGAAATAAAAATACTAGAATAATAGGTTTTTATTTCTAATAGAAGTTATTAACTTTTATTTTGAGGTTTTATTATTATAAATGCAAGTATTATTAGTTAGTTTGTTTTCTTACCATGGAAGATTTAAGTTAAAGAGATAAAAAATTCTAATTAGAAAACTCTAACAATTTTTTTTAAAGATAGATTAACTTAAATTTCTTCTTAATAATATGAAACTTTTGGAAAAGAAAATATACCTTCTTAATTTTTTTTAAAGATAGATTAACTTAAACTTCAACTTATACATGTATATTTTATTTTCAATGTTACAAAACACATGTAATGTACGTAGTTCCAACTAATAAAAATAAATTGATATACTTACTTATAGTATATTCCAATACTTATAGCATGATTAATGTCATTTGATTCAATATTGGGTTCTCATACAATTAAGTATTCACAAAGTTATTCACTTGAATAAAAAAGTAAAACAATTATTTATGTGAGTAGAAAATAAAAAAAAAAACAATTATTTATGTGAATAAAAGATAAAATAATTATTTCACATAGATTATAAAAAAGTTATTCAATAATATTGGGTTATTCATAAGTAACAAATGTGGAGTTATTTGTTTGGTTTAAAAATATTATTTTAAAGAGACATTTGTAAATCTAGAAAAATGAACATAAATATATACACAATATAGTAGGAATTTAGATTATATCAATAATAGATACCAATTATAAACTTCCATTTTAATAATAAAATTTGAAAGCTTACTATATTTTGTAAATATTTTAAACGTTTTTGTCATTTACAATAATTTCTCTATTTTAAACGACATAAAATAATTATTAAAAAAGATTATAAATAATTATGCTAAAAGTGTAGGTGGAGTTTTGAATTGTTTTGGAAACTATGGGCCCGTTTGGTAACGTTTCTGTTTCTTGTTTCTTGTTCTTTGTTCCCTGTTTTCCGTTTCTTCTTTTTGATAGTTATTTCTACCTCTTTATTCTTGGAAAAAAGAAACAGAAATAGAAAATGTGTTTGATAATTGTTTCTTGTTTCCTTATTTTATTTGAGATTTATTTTTTATTTTATTCAAATCTAATTCAATTAAACATTACACTACTCACTTTATCAAACCTAGATAGGAAGGTATTCTAGTAATCTTATAGAGATCAAGATGAAGGTTGAGATCTGAAGGACAAAGCCGGTGAGGAAGAAGATGAAAACGCACGATGAAGAGGAGGACTAAAATCCATGACGAAGAGAAAGACAAAGATCCACGGCAAAAACCCACAGATTTAGTGAAAAGCCACAACGAAAACCCAGATCGATACGAAGAGAAAGCCATCGTGTAGAGGAAAATGATGAGAGGAGTGGAGGGAAGATGGTGAAGACAATGAAAGGAAGAGGAAGACGATGGTTGTTTGGAGAAGACGATGGAGATAAGAGAAAGAAAAAGGAAACCATGGAAAGAGTGGTTATTTGGAAAAGAATATGAAAATAAGAAGAAGAAAAAGTAAATCAAGTGGAAAAATGGAAAAGGAAAAGAAAATATAGAAAAATAATTGAGAAACAATAAAAGGAAACCAATAAAAAGAATTGAGAAAAAATAAAATGAAACTGATAAAAATAATTGAGAAAAAAGAAAAGGAATCCGATAAAAATAATTGAGAAAAAGGAAAAGAAAAAGAAAACCAATAAAAATAATTGAAAAACGGAACAGGAGAAACTGCTTTTTTTTTCACAATAATTTCTTATAAATAGAGAAATGCTTCTACTTTGTTTTAGAACAAGAAATAAAAAACGTTACTAAACACCTCTGTTTTTTTTAAAATGAAAACAGAAATAGGAAACAAGGAATGAGGACGTTACCAAACGGGTTCTATGTGGTTGTTGGAGGTAAAAATGAAAGGATCGAGAAGTGTAATATTAGTTATGTATCAATTTGCATGCCTTTTTGTTTTTATTTGTTAGTGGTTGTTGGATGTAAGTTGTAAACCAAGAATAATTACATCTCAATTTGTGATTGTTTTCTCCAAGTTCATTTTGATTATTAAAAATTGTTAGTCCAAGCTTAATAATAACAACAACTAAAAAACAAAAAGTCCTCCTGTTCCAAGAACCTACCTGATTACGACTCTACAAAGCAGGGGAGCAGTACTAAAATTTGATTAGCTTGTTTGAGAACAATAGTTGAAGTAGTGATTTTTAGAACAAGAGATTTATGTAATTGATTTTGTAAAAGTGATTTTTTAACAATCAAATTTCTATTTGGTTACAAACTTTTAAAAACGATTTTCAAATACTTAAAAAATGACTTTGAATTATTATGTTTGGATTCAAAAGTGATTGAAAAATTACTGTAATATATTTTATGTTTGAAAAATTATTTAATTAATTAGTTATTTAATATTTTTTTCATTTGCTTTTAAAATTATTTTTATATAAAAGTTGGTCACGGGTGGTCTTCATAAAATAGTTGTTGGAGACTGTAGTCGAAAGGGGCTGGCCACAATTGAAAAAAATGGTGATCGAAGGTAGGCAATAACTCCGTTACTTGGAAGTTGGACGACAATGCGACTGTTGAAAAAAAAAAAACAGTAGCCGAAGTTGGTTGCTTGGCGTTTACTCGATCCACAACTTTGCGTAATCATGTGTTCTCTTGAATATCTTGTTGTATTTCAATTTCAAATATCATAGGTAAAATTTTCGATATTTCATATCGAACAAAGTTGAACTTTTCCACTTTAATAGAAACAATGACATTTTTACTTGTGCTTCATTATTATCGGTATATAATCTATATATATATATAAGCAAATAATGACACTCTTTCATCAATGGTTTTAACATATACACAATTAATTATTACATTTTCATCAATTTTCTTTAAAAAAAAAACACCTTTTTTTAATTTTTTTTTTAATCAAACATTGACCTTAGAAAAGGAAAAAATAAAAAAAATATATATAGTGTTTGGCTTGTTATCCAACCTACTTAATTGAAATATGCTTTTAAGATTTCAATAGTTTAATTATCTTACAATTCTTATAATATATTGTTTTCATTGAATTGCTTAGGTAAATTTGTTCAAGTTTTGTAATAATAATCTTTTCATTAATAATTAAAATTATCGAATAGATTAGCAAACTATAAAATAGTCATATTTTTTTTAATTCTTCTAGCTAAAATTTTCTCCTTCAAGACTTTTCTCTCTCTATATTTATTGTTTTCTCTAAATCCACTTTTTTGTTCTAGTTTTTCTCAATCTAACTTTTTCGTTTTAAAATTCAACGAGCTAAAGAAGTATGAGTATAAGACAAATATATAGTGTTATAATCTAACTGAATATAGTTACGTTGATTTCTTTTTCAAATTTTACTTATTTTTTATAACACGTCTCTTGCTAGATTTATTTACTCTTTAAAATTTTCTCACTTCTTGTAAATTTTCCTACTCATGTGGTTGCTAACGTATTTTTCGATCCCTCTCTAACTTTTTTATTTTCTCGTCTCTTATGAAAAATAAATAATAGCACACAAAAGTTTAAGTGATTTGAATTGTTTATAAATACAAAAATATTTTTTTGAACTAATTAAGCCTAAATATACAAAAGTAATTATTTAATGAGTCATATTGATTTAATTTTAAATATAATCAATTCACAATTGTTAAACAATTAAGGGAAAAATCACTACTCTTATAATATAAATCACCATAAAATCGTTTTATTTTGAAGTGTTTAAGATTACCAAAATTCGAATAGACAAATTATAAAATTCAAGATTGTTCTTTATACCTTATAAATTTAGAGTTCAAATATATACACACCATAAATTTAACCATGAAAAAAAAAACTCAAATATTAAATAAATAAATAAAAAGAAAAAATAAATGATTGATAGAAATGAAAAGGTGGAAAAATATTAAAGTTTGGTGGAATTATTTCATTTTGGTGCCTTGCAAAATAATCACGTTGGAATTATTTCATTTTCATTGGATTTTTTTTTTCATTTTTCTAAGACCCCATTTCTTTTTTCTTTTTTTAAAAAATGAAAATGAAAAAAAAATATTTTTTAATATAACAAAATATTAAAATGGTATTTATATTGATAGATTCTAAAATTTTGCGATATTTGTAAATAAGTTAAAATATCATTTTTCTTATATTTTAGAGTTTGTTCAATTTTAATATCTGTATTTTTAGATGTTTAATTTTAATTTAGTTTCTATACTTTCATTAAATCTTAAATTTAGTCCATACGTAGATTTTTTTTCATTACTTTTTATATTTTACCATCATTTAATTTTCACTATAAGTTTTAAAAATATATTCATCTTTGTATGAAAACTATTGCGATTATTTAATCAATTTCAATAAAAATTAACTTCAAAGGACCAAAATGGTATTCTAACATGATAAAAGAATTTCATCAGTATTTTATAATTTTATTGAATTTTCAAATCACAAACCAAATAGTCCTTAATTTCACCACTCTCTTCTTTTAAAATGTGACATTGACTAAATTCAAGGAAATTCCAAGTAATTTCTAGTCTTGCTTTAATAATGCAGAGCTCACACATATTTTCATACCATGCATGAACAAAAGAAATTATACATATAGAGTAGTATGAAAATTACTTGGAAAATGTCTAATAATTCAAGAAGAAATTCTCCACTTTGAAATAAAAACTTGTATTTCAACCACAATATATATTGTTGTAGCTTAACCCTATGCTCTCACATTTTTATTATTTTTGTAACTAAAATTTTTTTATATACATACCTCGATCTCAACATTGAATCATTTAAAATTATTATATTAATTAAAACTCTAAAGTTTTATAAGAACCAATAATTTGGACTTTTTCTCAGTGGATTGATTATAATCTTTTCCTTAATTCTTTTTATGAAAAAAATTCAACTCATAATCATAAATAAAACTCTATTCTTTCTTCCCATAACCAAATTAAGTAATAACTAATAAGCAACTAAACAACTATAGTGTAAAATAAATAAAACTCTTGAGCCTATGCATGCATGTCAATATATATGGAACAAAAAAAAGTTTAATAGTTAATTAGGAAATAAACATTCAAACTAATTTATTAATATTTAAACTTTATTTAATTTAATTTATCAAAATTACATAATATTCCATATAAAATTTGGGTCAAATTACAAGTTTAATCCTTAAACTTTCAAGTTTTTGTCTATATGATATCTGAAGTACTTTATAGAAAATATCTAATAGATTTTAAAATCGACTCGTTAAAAGTTAATAATCCTCGTGATTGGATTAGATCCTATTTTAACAAGAAAAATGAGATATTCAAATGAATTCTTTTATATATATCACGATTAATCATCTATTGTATTTTTCATGTAAATAGGGGCAAGAAAGCTCTATGGAAAGAGACGGACATAAAATAAATTCTTAATTTATTTCAATTTTATCAATAATTCCTTAATGGTTTCAAAACTTCTTAGCATTTATGGTTACAATAGACAAACGATAATTTCGAAGTTTATTTTATTTTTTACACTAAGATCCAATTTTATATATTAAATAGTTTAATTAATATTAATTTTTTTTATTGTACACGAAATTGAAAATTTAGAAATTTATTGAAATTTTTTTTTATAAATAAAACGAATGTTTTTGATAATACGAATTCACAATTCCACACACTTAAAGATACAAATCCACAATTCCTACCACATTTTATGAACCATATTAATGATTGTAATAAAACTAAAAAATACATTTAAATAAAATGTGATAGAATCAACAACGTTTAAACTCAACTAGCATCTATATATATTTGAGAATTAAAAGAGTTCAAGTCCAATAATCTCTACGCTCTTAATTTATATTTTAAAGAATTAAGAAAAATGATGGAGGATAATATATAAGATTGTGAAAGTGGAAATTAAACTTTGTTCTATTTTTGGTAGACAAATCCAACTTTGGTTTGACTTGTATATAATCATTAGGTTTGATCTCGAAAGACCTAATTATTGTTAGGTCAATGTGTATTTTCTTAAGATTTGTATAGGTTAAAATATGTTGGTTGTTTTAACTCAATCAATATGTGTGGTCTTTTACGACATATAGAATATAATAGTTAATAATTATAACGTCTTTTTTTTAAATATGTGGATTTGAAAATAATTTTTTTACAATTTATCAAAATAAACTTAGTTTAATAATAGTTAATGCTAAAATGAGTCGAGCAGGTGTTTAAGTTATTTCTTAAAAGATTAACTTGATTTTTAATATTAAATGATTTATGTTTAAATTTCTATTCGTATGTAACTCTAACCAAATTTAGGAAGTTATGGTGGGTTTATTTGGTAAGTGTTTAAAGTCATTTGCATGATCTTCCTTAGAGGTGGAAAGTTTGTTCTTTGGTATTAAATCAATAAGATTACTTTTAAATTCTCCATATAATTTAGATTTCACTTTTGAATAAAATTAATATGTATATTATTTATCAATATTTTTCTCACAATCAACATCTATGTCCTAATTTTTTGTATGTTGAATGATATTTTTTCTCTTTTTTTCAGAATTTTTTTTTAAAATAAAGGCATACCATATTATTGTGTGTGTGTTTTATAATTAAAATCACTTCTCTTAATACTTAGCCATTGAATGTACAACAACAAAATTAACATTTAAAATTTTATTTTAAAAAAAATTATATAAAAAATTAAAAATAATTTTATTTTTTGACTATTTTTAAATATAACAAAATGAACTAAAATATTTATAAATAGAGCAAGATATCATTAATAGATACTGATAGGCTACATCATTTATTATTGATTGATAGATGTTGATAGACATTGATAAATGTTTATATGTTTCTATCATCACTATTTATCACTTATAGACTAATGAGATTTTGCTATATTTGCAAATATTTTTAACAATTTTGTCATTGTTGAACGAGAAATTTTGGACTAATAACAAATTGTTATGTCATTTACTGAATTAACAACGAAAAGAAAAAAAAATTATTGAATTTGGGATTAATCAAAATTGACATGTGTCCCAAATTAAAATTGAAAACATAGATTGGCCAATTTTTTTATGATGCCACATGTTTTCATCATAACCATTGAATTAAGTTAATTATTTTGGTCATCCAAAAATAAGTTTAACTTAGCTTAAATGCTAAATATGACTCAAATCCATGTGGTTGAGTTTATAAGTCTAATCTACAGACCAACTAAGTCAAGTCCATAAAGCCCACCATATTAGAATTCTATAAATAAAGGAGTTCTCTTCAACTGAAGGGAGATAAAAAAATTTAAATGATAAATAGAAGTCTAGAGAGAATTCTCCCAAGAATAGAAAATACTCTCTAACTACTAAAGCCGACCATTCTCGAAGACTGAAGTTCATTTGAAAATATAAGCTCTCTTCCAAGACTTCAACTTCAAGAAAATCATGTAGGCATTCAACCGAGAGAATCATAGAATCAAATACTAAAAAACGAACTACGTCACATGATAATTTACATCAACACAAGTTCAACTCCACGAAACACATTTTTTGGAAACCTCGTGCAAACAGTCATTTAAAATATTTTTTTTATTTTAGTTATTATTATTATATATAAAAATATAATAATTTAATATTTATTTACGAAATGCTATTAACAACTTGTTCAAATCCAAAGGTAAAATTACTAAACACTCGTTTACTTCATGTTATATCTGTGTTATTTTTGCTAAAGTACAACCACTAAATATTATTTTAAAAGTTACAACAATTCAAAACTAAACTTTTAGTCTCAACATTTTATTAGAAAATGATACAAAATGATGATTCATGAGAGGAATGATGAATTTTCCATTGTTACTATGACCTCATTTCTTAATCTAATTCAATTTCGGGTGATAAAAATTATTGGAACTTTGAAAACAGTTCATAAGCTATTTTTATTAGTTGTCAAATACTTTTTTCTTTTTTTTGTCAAAGTATTTTTTTTTTAAAATTAAACTCTTACAAATTTAAACCGAAACACTATCCCACGGTGTGTTCATTTTAAACTTCTTTGGTTGGTGCCATTCTACACATTTATTGTCATACCTTTCAAGTCACCTTTTTTTCTAATCACCTTATAGCTCACCAAATTTGACATGAGAAAATAATGTACCATCATCTCTTATGAACTTTCTATCATCTATTTTGAACCTTAAAAATATTATCTTAATTTTTAAATTGTGTTGAATTATAAGTTTAGTTTTGAAATTTTCAGTTGTGTTTCTTCATTTCCTACAAAAATTGATTTTGGTGTTGTATTCACATGGTTTGTATATTTCAATTTTATGTCTAAAATATTCTTGACATATAAAATGAATTAATTATTTCATAAACTTTTCGGACATAAAATTGAAAATTTGAGACTATATTTAGACATAAATTAAAATCAAATTTGATATCTTTTTGAGTAGTCGATTCTTGGAAATTTTAAAAATTGTCCATATAACACTATTTAGCTAGACACGAAGTCGTAAATTTTGTCATTATTTTTTAAGACACTTATAAGATTAGGGGTCGATATTTAGATACAAATTAAAATGACCTAAACTTGTAATTTAACCTTAAACCCTTTATCTACGTGTTTCATAAACCTCCTAATTAAAATCGAAACGTGTTCGATCTAAATAAATTTCAAGTTAAATTGTGCAATTTATTTTCGTTTGGTGGTACCTATTTAGTTCTTAAATTTTAAAATATTTTAAATTAGTTTGTCAAAATCTTTAAAATGTTCAATTTTTTACAAGTGGAAGAATCGTATCTTTAACATTGAATATATCAATAGTAAAAGTTTTATTTGTTACTCGAGTTGAACTCATTTCACTCACACCATGTCAAAATTTAAGCAATATAGTTCAAGATCAAATCTATTATAATCATCATAAAAAAATTTAAATAAATTATCAAAGTTTCTTAAAATTTTAGGATATCAAACTTTAAAAAAGATGAACTCTTTTAAGTAAGTGTAAAAATGAGTATAGTTAAACTAACATATCATAGGAAGGTTTAATTTCTCGTCTCAACAGTCAAAATTTTTGTAAAAAATTATGGTAAAATTGAGAAAAAGTATATATGTGTATATATTATACACTTAAATTTTGGATATTATGGTAGGAAATTGGATCGGATTATTGTTATAATAATAGTAATTAATTAGGTCAAATGGAAATTGGATAATTCAGTTGCAATTTCGTGAATTTTAAGTTGGAGTAAATTTGAAATTGTCAATTTATAATTTAAAAGAAAGTAAAATCAACGGTCGTGTCTTTAGCTTAGAACATAATCAATCAAGAGTTTATTCAAACCCATTATGAAATATTTTTTCACTTTTTAAATATTATATTTTCCAATCAAATTTAGTTTTACGTTAAAATAAACATAATTCAACTATTGATAAAATTAAACCGCTTAGTTTTATATAAAATATAATATGCACTTTAAAATGATTTATACTAACGACGATCTTAAGATTAGAGATATATTTGATAACTTATACCAACGATCTTGAAATTAGAGATTTGACAATTTAGTAAAACATTTATTTTCTACTTAGTAATTGAATCTTCATTTAAGACCAACCATGTCTTCTTCTTTTTTATCTATTTATTTACTAATTCGAAAGTTTTAATCCATAAATACTTCTTCCATTTATAAATTTATCATCTATATTTTTTTTGGTAAAATTATATTAAAATATTAAGAAAAACTTATTTTTTAAAAATAAAAAACTAAAGGGTTGAAGTTTTTTCAAATTCTTTAGAATTCACTAATCTACAAAAAATTAGGAATTTATTATGTACAAATTTCACCTTTTTAGCAAGTAAAACTAATTAATTTTTAAGAGTTTGAATTTGTTATATAGGTCTAACACATGAATTTAAAAG
Organism: Cucumis variabilis; assembly: GCA_037974545.1. Lineage (NCBI taxonomy): Eukaryota > Viridiplantae > Streptophyta > Magnoliopsida > Cucurbitales > Cucurbitaceae > Cucumis > Cucumis variabilis. The sequence continues at coordinate 3,486,412 of JBBPDI010000009.1, read as the reverse complement.
ATATATAAACTTCAAAATTCAAATGCTAGATTTATAGTTCAACCCAAAATGTTATTCGTGTCACTTGTTTTCAACTAAACAGTTGGAAGTCTGTGTACCTTAGCTTGATTTTATCATATTAAAAGTATATGTTGGATATTAAAGAATTCTTTTCACAAAATATTGTATTTAAATTATTTAGATAAAAGTCATTTAAAATAACTTCAAAAATATTTCAAAAACTACTTTGAATATTTCTCAATATGATTTACTTTCAAATTTGAACACAAGTTATATTATGAACACACCCCTGGAAAAATGTGTACTCTCCTTTGGTCATGTTTGATGTTTGCTTTTTAGGGTACTTTCATAGATTAGTTTATGAATTAATTAGGGCATTTGAATGACTTCATCCACATCTCTTTCAGTGTTTTTTAAGTTGAAAGATTAATTTATTAATTATTCATCCATTAATCTTTTTAAATTTAGTTTTGAAAAAGTATTAACCAAAAAATACCTAAGTTGTTAAACTCTAAAGTTTAATTTAACAAAATTAAGTCTAACGTTAAAACTAACAACCAAGTCAAGTCAAGTCTCTTCAAAGAGTATAAAAAATAGAAAATCTTTATTTTATTTTAATTAGTGATTTTCTTGACAAAATAATTAATAATAATAAATTTTGTTAAAGGTAGATTTGGACCAAAAATATAGACCAAATTCCAAAAACGGACTAGACCATTTGGAATTAAAGTGGATTATGAATTCGAATAAGGATAAAAAAAGAAAGATAAAAGTGAACATTATTATAAGTTTCATATCAAACAATTCGAACTTTCGACTTTTTTCTATTTTATAGTTTTTTTTAATATTAAAATAAATTTTCTCTCTTTTTATCATCACAATTTTTTTTAATTAAAATTTAAGTTAATATTGAGATTTTTATGGCCATATTTTTGGTCACACCAGCAAACTTTTAAGAGAGTGGTTCAAAACACAATGGAGTGTTGAATTCTTTTAGGGTTTCCATG
>JBBPDI010000009.1:3428404-3440565 GCA_037974545.1 Cucumis variabilis | reverse complement strand
AAACCCAAATTTCTAATAGTGTGTAGTACTATTGATATAATGTGTTAATAATAAATATGAGTATGACTTATAGGACACGCACCTTTACATGCATGGGTGCACACACTAAATTTTGCCTACTTTTGATGCCATGAGAAAATATTATTGAAGGTGAGATTAATATATGTAACTGTTTAGTTTCTTATTGATTAATTTCTTATTGATTAGAATGTTTGGTTCCTATTGAAAACATAACCTAACATTTGAAAGATTTGAGTAGTGACAGCCTAAAAAAGAGATTTAAATATAGAGTTTGGGATGAACAAGTATAGTTATTATTTTTTTTAGGAAATTAGAAAGATAAGAGAATTGGAGAAATGAGCTTCATCTTCCATATACGAGAGGTCATCTGCAGTTTTATTGTTATCATTTGCATCACGACCACTCGAGATGACTTGATTTTTCTCTTTCATTTTCGAAGTAATTTTTTTCTATGAAGCTACAAATTGTGATGATTTGATGTTACCTTTTGGCAATGTAATTGAAGAGATTTTGATGATTTATTGTTGAAGCTACAACATGCTTGCTTGTAAAATGTGTTAGTTCCTGAACTACTGCAAGCTCAATGTTATTCCTTTTTTTTTCCAAAGGTGACTACAAATGCTTTGGTGGAATGGTTACAGACTCCAACTTTCTAAAGCATTACTTGAGTGAAAGAATTTTGTGCTTTTTTACTAATTTTTGTTACTATACTTTTAAGGTTCCTTTTGTAAGGCAATATGGATGGATAATATTCCTTTTGTTACTATAATTTTTGGACTTGTCTTCTTCTTCAGTTGTTGGTTCATAAGCATATTATGGTAGTTACTGCTAGTTGTCTTGTGTATATTTGCACTTTATCCATGTCTTTTAATGACTTCTGCTTCTTCTATGTTTTGGAGTTCTTTTGTTTCATATGGGCTAGGGTATTTTGTATATTCTATATATTTCAATACTAGTTCTCTGTTTGAACTATTTGCATTCCACAATTGGTGAAATTTCTTCAATATCAGATAAAAGTGTCGTGTCAAATTGGTGAAATTTCTTCAATACCACAATTGTTTGGTTAGTTGACTGTATTGGTTAATGAATATGGTGTCTCATGTAACATTCAACGATTTCTTAATTTAGGTTTTTAGGATTGGTAATTGATGTATCTCTATGGTTTTCATATGTATTATCAGACGTCTAATGAGTTCCTTTCCACAAAGTTTGATGAATTGCTTACACTTATGATTGAAGTGTTGCCTTTATGCCACTTTTCTGCCAAACGTCGATTGCCTATACTTTCTCATTGTCCAAGTTGCAAAGGTAAGTATAGTAGACATTCTATTCTTGTAGAAGAGTATGCATTATGGCCTGTTAATACATTTCTCCACCAGTTGTGATTTCAAATTTGTTACTTTTTATTACCTCAGGTGGATTTATGGTCCAGGCGGGATGACATCATTAGTTTGTTTTTTTACAGAAATAATACTTGCCCTAAAAGAGGTATTCTATCTTTTCTTTCCTATTATAATATTTCGTTGCTTTCACTTTTAATTGAATTATGTTGTTTTGTATGTGTTGTTCTGCCTTTTTCTAGTATTTTTTTTTTCAATTTGATGGTGTTAGAATGTTTTTTTTTGGAGGGGGGGGGACTAATGCCAGGTTTTTTATGGTACTATTTCAAACTTTCTTCTCTTCAATTTTGTATGGCACCGCTGTTTATTTCATTTCTTAGTTAGTAGATTCTTTGTTTCATTGTTGCCTTTCTAGAGTACATTTTTCATTAATTTTCTTTGTTTATTCTTCTTTTGTTCTGTCTTTTCTCTTTTATTTAACTCTCCTAACAATTGTGGATTGTGTTTGTGTATTTGGTACATTTTTTTCTTTCCTTCTCTGTTTTGTTCATATTCTTGGTATAATGTATTTTGATTGTGTTTGTGTATTTGGTACATTGTGTTATGGTATTGATTGAAGATATATGTTCTATGGGTGCCATTTTCACTGCTTTTTTATTGTATTAGGAGGGGACTGGAATGAAGGGTTGAGAGAGGGGGGGGGGGCTGAAAATGTTATCACAGAAGTTTGGACACTCTAGTTATTCTTCTATAATCTCAATATTGTTTTTTTTCAATCTTATATCAATGAAGTATAACCTCCTCATAGGTAATATTCTTTAGTCATACTCTAAATGAGATTTTGTTTTCTTACTAGGTTTGGAAGAATCCATTTGGAGCATTGAAGCCAGTTTGGAGCAATTGATTGATATAACATCTTTTGTATGGTTGGTAGCAAACTCTTACTTGCAATGTATTGATTTTAGGCTTCTTGGTAGCTAAGGATGTCAATGTATATTATTTTTCTATGGAAACTACTTTTGAACTAAACAAATGATTATTAGTTAATGGGTGTACGAATACTACAAAGTGTATCATTATGTATATACATATTAAAGTGTTGACTTATTGTTTTCATATGGGTGTGATGTATTATTTTTATTGTTATTGAAGTTGTTAGTGTAATGGTTCAACGACAAGAAAAACAGGAATTGAGGAATACACAACGGAAAAAAATGTCGTAATATATTAATTCGTGACATTTTCATAACTGTCGTAAATATTGAATCAATGACAATTAAATTTTACAAAAAACTGTCGCGATTGACATATTCTTGACAGTAAAAAAATGTCATAATATAAGAATTCGTGACATTTTTGTAACTGTCATAAATGTGTAAATGGTTACAGTTATTTTTTGTTATTAGAAAAAAATGACAGTTATTTGTTGTCATAAAATACTAATTAATGACATTTATTTTTGTCATGAAAACACATATTATGATAGTTTTTTTGGAATTGTCATAGAAGGACTTTCCACGACATGCGATACTATGACTATAAATAACTGTCACAAATTTTTTCGCGATAGAAAATAACTGTCGTCGTAGATCATTTTTCTTATAGTGATGTAAAGTCTTAATTATTTTAGCTTAACTATAATATGTACATTTATAAAAAACATTCATTGATAATTTAGGAATCATATTCGACCTACACATGTTGCTAATTATTCGTTTGTTAACATGGTAGAGTCTAGCATGCCAAGTATTAAAAGAAGACAACATGTATGAACTCTATTCATTTCATGATTAAGTTTATATATTCATAAATTGCATAAACCTTTCCCATAAAGACATTATTCTTTGTAAGAGTAAATAAATCTACTCCTATAGTCTGAGTGAAGTTGGCTTGGTTGAGGAGATAACTCGATACTAGATACATCCTTATTTCTGGAGTATGCAAAACTTTCTTCAATATGAGCATCTTGCCAGAGGTGAACTTCAGCTCTACTTCGTTGATTCTAGCAACCTTAGTTGTCTGGTGATCCCCTACAAGTATTTTTCTATCCTTAGTTTCTTTATAGTTTTTAAAGAGGTTAATGTCATGACAGACATGGCGTGTGCTGCAAGTGTCTTGCCACTAACCTTCAAAACCCCCAATCACATTAATTTTTGTGATCATGACACAGATTCCTACAATTTCTAGCTAAGTGACCAGACTTACTACAATTGTAGTAGAAAATTTATATCGAACTTCTAGATTGGAGTTTTTGATTCTTTTGGTGTTTCTAGTTGTTGGGATCTCAGTTCTGAACCTTCATTTTATATTCCTTGGCTTCAATTCAAGTTTTAAAATAGCAGCAGAAGTCATTGCAGGAATGACGTTCACCTCCTCCTTTTGCTCATGTTTTTAGGCTTCCTTATTAATCCTCAGGCAGGCAATCTAGCTTTCTAGGGAGAACTCTTTCATTTATACCTTAGGGTATTTTAAATTCCTTGTATATATGAGGTAATTTATTGATATTAACAACAACTCGAAATTATTCATCTAAGTCATACCTTCACTGATTATTTTATAAGCAATTTTCTATAGCTCATGGAATTATTCTTCTACATATAAGATGAAAATATGTAGTTTAAAATAAGATTCTTACCAACAAAATCATTTTCCTTCCATTCATAAAAAATATTGAGTTGCTCCTCGGTTGGATTGGTCTTTGGGATTTTTGGGCTTTCAGTAGTGCAAGTGGCGACAACTTTCTTAATAGTTAAGAAAAGTAGCATCTTTTGTTTCTACCACTTGAAGTGTGCTCCTTCGAACTAAAAAGGACGATTGAGATCAGAAGAGAGAAAACAACCTTGAGCTAAACTGACCATCATGTAGTAGAAAGGAACGTCTTAAAATTATTGGAGCAAGTATTGTAAGATGCAGTAAAACGAGTATTAAAAGCAACAATTGGGCATGAAAACCTAAATCAAATGAAGCTTGGAGCTTGGAGCTTGGTCACCTGGTGTGAACTCCTAAACTGGTGAACTCTTGGTTGGTAGACACCTAGGTTGGACGCTTAAATGTTAAACGCCTAACTACAAAATGAAAACTTATTAACGAAAAGATGTGTTATGGATTACACTCTCTTTGATAGGTTGAAATAAAGAAAATGCATTATGCAAGTAGCTAGCAAAAGATAAAATGCATGTTTTTTTTTATAGTTTTTATTGTCTTAACGCAAATTTTTAACGAAAAGAAGTGAATTTGTGAAATGTACATCGGATGACCTATGCTCGCATCAACCAACCAGGCGTCAAAGAGAGTCACTCTAGGAGATATATGAATCACTAAAAGATAAAAGAAGTTAGTGAGATTATCAACTAAAGAATAAAAAGACGTCACGATGCCACATAACAGTGATCAAAAGTCAAAGGATATGGCATCCCATACCGTGTCCCAACAATTCAAGCCTAAAAATACAAGTCCATCTCTTTCATTTTCATTGTGTGTGAAAATTTGGAAACAAGCACAGCTTCATCCTTACCTGTCTTATCTTCTTTAGGTGAGAGCATAGAATGAGAGATGTAAAGAATCCAAATTTCACTTCCTCTCAATGTAATAGGCAAAAATGGAGTCGAAGGATATAAGAAATTGTGTTATGAGGCTTGGCACCTTTCAATTCTCTACCATTTATAACTTTCATTTATTTTGTAATTGTACTTCAAACCTTGTGGCCGAAAGGCCTAAAGTTTTGTTTACAAATACAAAACACTATCACTTTCACTCTTCCATTCCTTTAATTTTCAATTACATATGTTCCTCGTGGTGTGTGATGAATGCATAGTGGAGTTAATTCATATGGAATATGGATGTTTGTATTATTTATATTGTTTAGTTAATGTTTGGTTGTTAGTTTGGACTTACTAATTTTGTGTGTGTAATGCAAGTGTAATACATCGCCAAGTCAGGTCATCGCGTGTAATGCGCTCATCGTAACTCACTGTATAGCATGCTTTGATTCTAAGCGATTTACCTTCCTCCCATTTCTAGGTTTGAAAATGTGGGGAATTAAATCCAATGAATAAAAATCTATATTAATTGGAGGGAAAATTTCATTACAGAGGTTTGAGAGACTTACCAATGAATCCAAAACCTTAAAGCGATGGATTAGATTTCCACCACTTCGCAACTTCAATTTCTTCGTTGAGACCATGGAGGAGATACTTCGTGAGTCACAAACATACACCAATTGAATCTATCCCCAAGCTCGACATGTTTGGTTGGAGTTTTGGATTGTGTTCTTTGCAGCACTATGTAGATTATTCTTCTTATTTTTCTTTTCAAGATTTCCAACTAATTTTGATGTTATATACTTATATTTATTCATTTACAGTTTTTGAATTGATTGCAAGGCTAAAAATGGAAGCTCTAGATTTAGATAAATGTATTCACAATATTTGATATGGTTGAAGTAGCATGGTTTTCATTGTTTAATTGTGTGTGTGATGTCTTTCATCTAAAAACTCCAGTCCTTAATGCCAAAGTTGTACAAAAAGGGTAAATTTTGGTTCCTAATCTTCATCATTTGTGAACCTTCCATCTTGTAAGTTTGATTGCTGTTAGGGTCCTGATTGGATCTTGGCTTTGCCCTAGTCTTGAATTTGTTGATTATTTATGTTGTTGATTTTGTTATATTTTTCCACCAATTGCTGTGAAATTGTTTTCGCGTGTAATCTTTGGAATGTCAATGTCTTTATGAATTCTTTTTGGTATTTTTTATAGGTTTTTCACAGAAGAAGATTATCGATGTTTTAGAAAAGCAAACTCAACCTCAAGCTTTACCTTTTGGAGAATCTTTCCTTACCGCTTCTCAGACGACATGGTATACAAATTCTTATGCAGGTATGCTTGTCAATCCATGTTTATAACTCTAGAGCTAGTCTACTATGTAATTAGACTAGTTTTTGGCTTTCTTCGCTGTTTTCTTCTTGTTGGAACTATTAGATAATTTTTGAAGTTTTGACATTCTTCATTGTATTTTTTTTTAAATCTTTAATGGCATAAGGACTGCAACTATTTGTTATAATGTTGCTATGTGAACCCATTTTAACTTGACATTGTTGTATTTTGGTTTAGGTTATGGAATACAAGTTTGTATTTGAAGCCAAGTTCATCGAGTTTCAAGCTTCTTTAATTAAGTTTGTATTTCTTGAACTAGAATTATAGTCTTATAACTTGGAATAGCATAATTGGATTGGTTTTGTAATTTTGAAATTATCGTATTAGGTTGGGGTTGAATGAAGTAATGTTTTGTATACGATAGTATTGAACAAATATGTAAAGTTTTCGAAATGTTCATATATATGGTGAAATATTAATATATGTTAAAGTTTTAAAATTGTCCTCATGCATATTTATGAAATTGTTGGACCATACTACAGAGATTACAGGGGCAATACTGAAACAAAAATTTAACTGAATTACAAATTTAAAACAATCTGAAATAGGCTTGACGTTTTTTAAATGTCATAAACAAGTGTATTCTTAACGTTTTTCAAATGTCATAAACAAGTATATTCTTAACACTTTTCAAATGTCATAAACAAGTACATTCTTGATGTTTTATAAGTGTCATTAACATCAACATACTTGACTGTTCTTACATGTTGTGAACATTTGTATACTTGACGTTTATAAAATATCAAGGTTTATTATTCTTGACGTTTATTAATTGTCATGAACTTTGACTTTTTTAACGCTGGCTTCAATGATAGTTTTAAATTCGTCAAATGTAATAATTCTTAACCATTGAAAAACTTGAAGAGAGTTTGTTTTGTAGTAGTAAGTTTCTAATAATCAATGTGGACATTTACTTTATATTATAGTTTGATTGAAGTAAATTGAAGTTTGAAATATGAAAAATAGGTATTAATGTTTGGTAAATAAATACTAATTAACTTGTTGTAGTTATAAAAACTAAAATGAAATAAAGTACTTGACAAACTTTTTATTTTAAAATTTTAAATAATTACTTAGAAGGATCAATTTCAGAAATAGCAAAACATTTTGAAATAGCTAAATTTATTAATATAATCTATTAATTTTTTTTGCTATATTTTGTAAATAGTTTCAATATTTTGCTATTCATAACAAATCTTCTACTTATAATGATATATTCAATTACTTCTTAATTAATTTTTAAATATTAAGAAAATAGTTTAATCATGGTATAATTGTTAAAAAAATAGATGCATTCCATTATGAAAATAAAAAATAATAGAATTGATTAGGTGGGAAAAACAATAGATAGAAAACAAATCTTAATATTAAAAGAGAAAATTTCAAACATAGCAAACTTTACAAAATATTTACGACCTATAACAAATTCTATCACTCATAGTCATTGATATGCTATGGCGATGAAAACTATAAGTGATAGAATCCAAAATTTTGCTATGATTTGTAAATATTTTAATTTATTTTGCTATTTTTAAAAATACTCGATTTTAAAAAGTAAATTTAAAATTTATATCGATTTTAATCGATTTAATCTCAATTTATTTTACCAAACATTTAAAAATTTTAAATTTATTTTTAGTTTAAATTATATAAAAAAAGCTCGTCAACTTCATGGTTTGTGTAAAAAATACCCATAAACTTTCAAAAGTTTAAAAAATATCTTTGAACTTTTGAATATGGTTTAAAAATACTCTTAGCTTTAGTTGTGGATGAAAACAGTTAAATTTTTGTTTCAAAAGTGTCATTGAACGATTAAAAAGTTTCATAAATACTCTTAAACTTTAAAAAAAAGATATTTTTAAAAATAGGAAAATAAATTAAAATATTTACAAGTTATAGCAAAATTTTGGATTCTATCACTCATAGTCTTCTATCACTATAACATATCAATAACTATCAGTGATAGAATTTTCTATAGGTTATAAATATTTTATAAAATCTACTATTTTTAAAAATTATCCAAAAAAAAAAGAGTCTCATCAATCCAATTTTTACACTCAATTTCTTAGCCCAAAATAAAAACCAAAATTTTAAGTTAAAACCATAGTTCAAATTTACATCGATATGTTGATATTGATGGAAATGGTAGGTATGCGCAGATCAAAGTTTACTCTAATTGCATCTAATCTAGTTAGAAGTTGTTAACATGCATGCATCAACCTAATTAAATCAAAACTAGGGTTTAGTTGAATATACTTCCGTAGCTCTTGAGTTGCTCGTAATCTTCTCATGAGCATGAACGAAACCACCATTAGAATTGACCCAATATTTTTTGAACTTAGAATCGGGTGGTGGGACATGATAAGTGAAGGATTTATGAGAGAAAGAGAGAGATGAAAATTGAAGGATGGAGATGGGACATAAATTTTTCTTTGGTGAACAACTTTTTTGAGATCAAAGTAAATCATAAAAGTTCCAAAAGTCTTTAACAATTTGGAAAACATCTCTTAAATAATCCAATTACATGCAAAAATGTATGTAATTGGTTTACCAAAGCTCAACCCTCTCAATCCACTAATTATTAGTCGCATTAGTAGGCTTGATGTCAACATCTCATGTAACCATATAGTCTACTTGATTTTGTCAAAAAGTAAAATGGTCTTTTCACTATTTTAGTGAAAGTCAAACTTTGACTATTCAACCAAAAGTCATTGTAGTGAATTTTTACCATTTTGTTTTTCTTGACTAATTTCGACCTTTCAAACATGAATCCACATTCTTTTTTCTCAAATCCAAATCATATTTGAATATAAAACGGATCAAAATTTGACTTTTCAAAGTCAAAAGTGAATCCTTTGACTTTTTCAAACTTTGACAATTTCCATCATTCTCAAGCTTTTAAATATGAATTCACATTCATATTCTTTAAATTTAAATCACATTGAAACATAAAGGTCTATCTCTTAAATGATAATCAATAGTTATATCAAATATACTTGTCGATTTTTCTCTTCTTAACTAATCCGAACTAATCCAACATACTGTTCTAAGTTTATTCCATATGAGATAGCAGGGAAACCTAATGAACCTATAGAGTGTGTGATGTTCTTAACAAAATTTCAAAGTCTAAAAGTACAATTTCACCTTACGAAGTCTTTAAGAATAAGAAACCAAAGTTGTCATAGTTCAGAACTTGGGTATGTATAGTCTTTGTTAGAATTTCGATCCTAAGAGAAGAAAACTTGCTAGTAGAGCCTATGAGTGTGTCTTCATAGGATATGCAATCAATCGTAAAGCCTATATGCTCTATTATCTAGTAAATCAAGTAATGATTATAGAATTAAAAGATGTTGATTTCTTCGATGATAAATTTTCTTTTAAATAAAGAAATAGTGGGGGCTTGAACTGTAATAGCCTAATTAATGGGGGCTCATGTTCTAATAGTCGATCTTTAGTTAGAACTCAAACTTCAAATGAAGAAGTAGATTTTAGGCCTAGAAGAAATAAAAGAATTCGAACCATTAAATATTTTGGAGAAGACTTTGAAACCTACAATGTAGAAGAAGATCTTAAAGGTTTAACAGAAGCTCTATCCTCTGTAGATGTTATTAGGTTTTATGTCCTAAAACTCTTAAATAGAAAATGAAATTTTTTTACCATTAATAATAAAGTATTATTTTTCAATAAAGTGTTATTGGTTATTTGTTTTGTCTTATAACCTAAATCCAATAAATTAACATCCTAAGTTGTTCGATGAGTCTTGAACTCTATGTAGAGACATACAAGCATGAATGTTCGAGATACATCTTAAATAGTCTATAGTATAAGGATAAGGCTTGGATCTTATCATGTCCTAATAACATTATGGATACGACTCACTTTGTATTTGATACAAACATAATGATTTAACCATTTGTATAAATGACATGTGAGTAAGAATATCCTATGTAATGAGTTTGCATAAGATTAACTACAAAATAGTAACCACTAGATGTCGTAGCTCCGTTATCTAGTTAGATTTCTATTTCATTAGGATGACCTAGATAATTAACTTAGTTTTAATCCTGAGTATATTATGAACTTCTGTTTGCGAGGAATTATTTTCTGATTTGTATGGTGAGAGTGACCAAATTGTACATTCAATATGTTTATCATTTTGAGGATAAGATCGAGTGAGGAGCTGAGAACACAATCACCCAAGATGGAATTCATTCCTTCCTGACTTTAGGGTAAGTAGATAAGGGTGGTTAAATGGTGTCTCCAGGACTTGAACAAAGAGCCTGAGCTTTTCTATCGCACAAAAGGGGTCTTTGTTTACTGGTTGGACCATAAACATGTAGAGGAGCACCGGTAAAGAGCTAGAAGTAACTCAAGAGTAAAACGTTAATTCGACCCACCTGGTGTTACGAACACTTATAAAGGACTAACTTAATTTTATTGATCTATATCTGTGAACACATAAATATATCTACACTAAGATGAGTTTAGCTGTGAGTTTTTAGTGGAATGTACACAAAGTTAACTAATATAGATTAATGTGGTTAATGAGTTTAGCCAATTAATCTCATACCATTTTAACTTCTAATCTATAGGTCCATTAGGTCTCATTTTTATCTTGTAAATGAAAATAAGGTTAATATATATTGATTGTAATTTGAAATGTTCACATTTATTTTGGAAATTAATATAATGTATGAAGATGCATTATAATATGAATTTTATATTTTAATTTAACTTTATTATACAAATCTAATTTTGGATATGATTTAAAATTAGTTTATGAGAGAATAAAATATTTGAATGAGTTCAAATATTAATTTAATGTAAATTAGATTTATGTTAAAACTATAGGTTAAATTTTAATGCGTATATGATATAAATTAAAACTATAGGTTATAAGAGAAATTTACATATGAATATGATTCTAACTTTGGATTAAATTAAATATAAGATATTTAATTTAGCAATTAATTAATTAAAGAATTAATTGATATTTTATTTTAATTTTATTTAATTAAATTTGATTATATTAAATTAATTAAATTAAAACTATAAGTTATGTGAGAGATATTCATTCAAATATGATTTACAAGAAATATTAATTAAATATTAGTTTACTATCAATTTAATTTAAATAAAATTAATTTATGACATTACACTTTGAAATTTACCTCTATATATAGTTTATACTCCTTTCATTTCAATCATATAAAAATACTTTTCTTACAATTTTTTCTCAACTTTTCTATATGTTACTATTTTTCAAGCAAAGTGAATAAGAGTATATGTTACTATTTTCCAAGTAAGATTACAAAACGTTTTAAAGAGAACATGATCTGCGATTCAGCCTTTAATTTAACAAGTTTCTTTGTTGTAGTTAGGCGTTGAGGCCAAGCGTTCAGCAACTAGGCATCTAGACTAGACGTCCACCAGGCATTAGTCAATCTAGGCATCCATATTAGATGACCAAGTTTCAAGCTTCATCTGATTTAGGCATCCGAACTTCCAAATGTCCAATTGTTGTTTCTAGTACCTGCTTTATCAAGTCCTTGCTCCAACACCTCAGTCATTCTACGCACATCTCAGCCTTTCAATCATCCCGATTACATTACAATCTTTCAAAGAATTTCTAAACTTTTAAAACATTTGTAGATACAAGCATAATTGAAAGCAGCTCAAGAACTTCGATATGTTTTTTCTTTTTACAATTTAGTCAACATTAAAATAGAAAATAAAACAAGACAAGAAAAAAAAAAAAAAGTAAGTGGGAGGAGGCATAGCAGTAGGTGTTTACAGGAGGGGAGGGAGGAGTGGGGAAATGGGAAGGGCAATAATTATAAATCAATATCGTCACGTTAACTGAGCCGTACT
>JBBPDI010000009.1:3351308-3361817 GCA_037974545.1 Cucumis variabilis | reverse complement strand
AGCACTAGATGCATTGTTAAAGTGTTGTTCTTGAAATCATAGCATTGTAATTATCAACTGTTTCATGAGCAATATACGTTCTCTTATATGGGTCAAAGTCCCTCCAGATGTAAAAGCATAGTCATTGAACTGGGTTACCAAAGTTGTTTGTGTCCTTTGTTTCAGTTTTTTTAGTGTTCCTAGTTGTTCCGTCAGTTAATTAGCTTAAAACACATATGTGAATATACTTTTAAATGAGGGTATTTTTATCATAAACAATAAACAATTGAATGATGGTTAAGTTTTTTTTATGCTTAAACTATGATATAAAATGAGTTCAAATATATATTAAAAGTATAAGACACCTAGAAGGAAATAATATTTTTTTTAATGATATTTACGGTGAAAACTATTTTATTGCAACACTTATATAAGTTTAGATTAATTTAATGAAATTAAAACTTTATTATTAAATTTAGTTGATATTTTAAACATAGGTTTATGATTAAAAAAAAACAATAAATTTCTATGTGACTATTAATTTGATACGTTTACTTTGTTGTGAAATATTATTTTAGTTCTAACATCAATTATTTGAAAAAATAAAAGAAGAGATGAACGAGATAAAGTGATTTTAAGGAGAAAAAAAAACTATGATGGAAAGGACTAAAAATTGTAATGTAATCGGACGTTTGAGAAATGTAAAAGTCTTGTAAAATCATTTTGATTCTTTCACGTTTAAAAAGAAAAATGTTCAAACTGAAAATGGAAGTCTACTTTTTCGTCGCTTGGCTCTAAAATAGAGTGAAATCAGTTCAGTTTTGTTCGTTTGGACCCTTTTTGAAGTCTATTAAAACAAAACGAGATCGATTGATTTAAAAAAAATGAGTTTACTATAGCATTTTTTTTTGGTGAACGGTGTCATTTGTTATAATTTTTTTTCTTCAATTTTCACTAATTCTAATCTATGGTTTCTTCTACGTGTTTTTGTCCACTTATGATTCTTCACCATCAATGTGTTTATATGTTATGTGGGTTTTGTTCCGTTTTTCTCAATTTCGTCATAAATATATGTGATATAGGTTGAATTTGCTTTATGATTTTATTGTAGTATGTTTTAAGTTCAAATCATTTACAATCAATCAATTTGATGGCAATCCTTTATAATCAATTAATTTAGTTTATTTTCATTAAGTTTTACGGCTTCCATTTCTTTCCTTCGTCATCAATAGACTCGATAACTTTAACTTATATCTTGAATCTATCACTGACACACTTGTATCATATTGATAAGAGTCTATGACTAATATATTGATATTAGTCTATGACTCAAATTTTAGTATATTAATGATATTAGTTTATTACTAATAGACTAAATTACTTCGACTCATTGACTTATATCTCGATATTAGTCTATGACTCAAATTTTAGTATATTAATGATATTAGTTTATTACTAATAGACTAAATTACTTCGACTCATTGACTTATATCTCAAGTCTATCATTGATATGCTCACAATCACTCTGTTGATAAAAATATCAATGATAGATTAAACTAAGTCTTAGTGATATTTTAGTTTATTGGTGATATTAATCTATAACGGATAGACTCATATTTTATCTATCACCAGTAGTTTTGATTTTTTATTATCATGGATGAGAACTATTTATAACCTAAAAATACAACCAATATTGAAATTCTTTTATTTTTAAGTGATATGATCCCAAGTTTTCCAAGCTATGCTACTTTCCATGAGAATATATAGAACCAATATTTGTGGAAGGAATGATGCATAATAGACTTTGTAGAGTGAAATTTAATTGGAAAAGAAAAGCAAGTAGTTAGTCTATTAGTGGGCGATGAGCTTGTTTTGTAGGGCTATTTTGGTCTTTTACTTTCAGATGTAGTGCAATATTGCCATTTTTGCAAAATTGTAAAGTTTTTGCAATATCCTCAATTAATTTGGACTAAAATACTATATTTGCAAGTAGAACAACCATAAAATATTTTATAAATAATCACTAAAATATTTAATAAATAGTTTGTGAATAGGCTTCGTCCTCGACCAAGGATACGTCTACAATCCCCAGTTTGACACATCCAACTTAGGGACCCGATCTCGCGGGAATTTTGGCCAAAATTCCTAACTTAGGCTTCCAAAATTGAACTCTCATTGCTTACGCAACAAAACACAGATAAAAGTCTCACGACTCAATTTTTGTATGAGAGCCCCTAATTACAACGTAGTTTAGGTTCCTCCTAAGTTTGAGCTTCATTCACATTCATATGAGATCTTATACACCATCGAATCTTATAAACACCCGTTAGGTATGAGATAATCTCTTAAAATCATTAATTGACCTAAAAGCTTTAGCTAAGTAGGTAAAAACAAATTAAATTATATATATCACTAATATAATCTCAGTATTTACAGTGACATACATGCAATATGATGATTACAGTCTAACGTAACTTAATTAGCATAGAAGACAATCAAAAACATCCTCAACAACGATGTGCACAGGTCAAACTCTCAAACCCTTTAACAACCACACTCTTCAAAATAATTAAAAAGGGTTAGCCCTAAAAAAATAAACAAAGATCACTATGTTATGTGATGGGGAATAGACAATGCAAATCCACTAAATTATATGGCTCTTAAGAATCATTTCTTTTCCTCCTAAAAATTCGATGGATAATTTGGTAAGTAACCATTAAAAATGAAATTTGGAAATAATGTAAAAGCAAGGAGAATTATAAAAAAAATGTGGAAAACCTTTCATTGGTGTTCCATACGTGTAGTATTGGACTATCCAAGTTGCAAAAATGGAGTCGAACAAAAACAACTTAATGGCTTTGAGAAAAAAAAGAAAAAGAAAAAGTAAAGGTTCAAAGTTATGGGTCTATTTCATAAAGGAAAGTTGTATGTTAGGTTATCGACTTAGAAATTAAATTCAATCTTAAAATTTCACGTTGAAAAAATCAAGAATATTTAAAATATTTTTTTTATTGTAATTAATTTTGAGATGGAGTTTTGTACTATCAAATTGTGTATTTATGAGCTACCAATACAATTAATTGTAGTTTTGTTTAATGAATATGAAACCAACATGTAGTATATGTTAAAAAATTTGTACATTTTTTTTAATTTAATAAAAATGAATGAGTTATAACATAGAATATTGTATTGGTTGATATTTTCATTTTAAAATTTCAAATTCAATATAGGGTTGTTTTCAAATATAGTAAAATAAATAAAAATATTTACAAAAATATGGTAAAGTTTTATTATCTAGACCACGTACGATAGAGTACTTGTGTCAAGATAGACAAGATAGTAGTCTATTGAGGTTTATCACTGATAGACTATAGACCAGAACAGTTGTATATCGAGGTTTATCGTAGATAATATGTCAATATTTTCAGCAGTTTTGTCATTTAAAATATGAATATTAAGATATAAAAGAAATGTTGCATGGTAATTTAACAATGTGTACTATTCAAATCACAAAATTAAAAAACATCGAAAATAGAATCTAAATTATCTACCAAACATAGAACGACACTACTAGAAATTTGACATTCTTTGATGTGCAAAGCACGCGTCAAAAACTGTCTATCTTGATGGTCTTTGCCCATCAAGTAAGCAGACATCAAGAAAGCCCGATCATTAAGAAAACTAGTTTTCTTGATAGTCAAAACATGTTATCAAAAACTTTTTCTTGATGGTATTGACTATCAAGAAAGAAAACTTCGATGTTTTTTGCCTATCAAGAAAACTGAAAAAATCCATTAAAGAAAATCATTTTCTTGATGACCAACAAATGTGACATAAAAACCCTTTCTTGATGATATTGGCTATCAAGAAATGAAACTTTGATATTTTTTGTCCACCAAGAAAATTGAATAGTCCATCATGGCCAAAACATGTCATAAAAAATCTATTCTTTTTTTCTATTTTAGATTTTCTTTTCTCACACCTACCTTAGCTCCATGCTATTTGGCATCTTCATGATCTTGATTCTCCTCAATGATTCTTGTCCATAGGTACAAACAGAGGCAAATTTATTGAGGGGCCAGGGGACACGTGCCCTCCTCACATTTCCGTTTTTTGTATTTAATATTAATTTTGAAGTGTTAGATTACAATATATGTTTAAGTAATGCTTTATTGTTATTAAATTTTGCCTCTGATATAGTGGTTGTGCCCCCCTTCAAAACCCAAAGGCCTTGGGTTTGAACCTTATCTACTACAATTACTGATACATACATGTGCTAGTTGAGTTAAGCTGATGTTAGTCAACTTTACACTTCTACAAATTTTAAAAACCATAAATTACAAACTTTCAATTCAACTCATTGAAGTTGAACACAATAACTAATCTAATTTTGATAAAGTCACTTATTTCAATCTAATTATAATTACAATAGTTAACTTTAAAAAAAGTAATATTGTATTATTGATGAATAGAAAGTAATAATTGAAAAAAAATAGTAAAGATCTAAGAATATTACTGAGGGATATCATGCTTTCTGAACTCGTTAACGATGATCCTGTTGGAATTTTTTGTCCTAAAACTCGTAGTTTGTAATCATATTCTGTTCAATAAAGTCATTATTAAGAAATTGAATATTATAATCTTAAATCCAATAAACTAAGTCCCGAGACTATTTTTGAGTAAATTTGAACTTTATGTGGAGACATAAATGTGGATCAAGTTTGAGTAAATAGTTTAAAATAGTTTATAGTATATGAATAATGGTTGGGCGCCTTATTTAGAGCAACTATGGATGCGGCCTGCTTTGTAGTAAGTACAAACGAGGTGATCCTAAATCGTTCATGTAGAGACATGAAAGTGGAGGCATCGTATGTAAAGTACTTATATAAGACTGAACCATTAAATTGGCACTTTTATGTCATAACACTGTTTACTGTTTAAAACTAACTATCTCGATTATTGATGATCTAGGTAACTTAATCTTAATCTTGAGCTAACTATGAACTCCTATTCACATGGGATTATCTTTAGATCTGCATAGGTGAGGGCAACTCATCAGCTTTGGCCCAATAAACCTCCCATTTTGGGGTTAAGATCAAGTGGATAGCTAGGGACATCAGATGCAAGACGAAATTCACTCTTACCCCCGTTTAAGGGTTAGTAGATAGGTTGTTCTCTTAAGCATGAATCCAAGTCCTGAACAAGGGGCCCCATCCTTTCATTGGTCCAAGAGGGATTAAGTTTATAGGTTGGACCTTAAACCAATTGTTTAATAGTGGATTAGTGGGACTTAAGGAGCAAGATGTAGTCTCGGAGGTAAAATTGTATTTTGACCCAACCAAGGTTACGAATAACCTGTGAATGATTAACTTACCTATCATGGTTTTATCAAATGAACACAAATATATTTATAGTGATGGGAGTGCAACTGAGGGATTTTAATGGAATGACCTGTTAGTTAACGAATGTTGATTAACTTGGTCTAAAAGAGTTTAGCTAGTTAATCTTGAATCATTGGAGCCCATGATCTATAGGTTCATTAGGCTCCCCTGCTAGCTCATATGGAATAATCTTAAAACAGTATGATGGAACAAATCGAATTGTTCGAATTGAGAGAAAAGAGAGAAATCGACAAGTATATGTGATATAGCCGTCAAATTTCAGATTAGAATAGAGCTTTATATTTAAATGAGATTTAAATACTATAAATATGAATACAGATTCATACTAGGAAGCTCGAAATTGATGGAAATAGTCAAAGTTGTAAAAAGTCAAAATGTTACATTTTTTTACTTTGAAAAGTCAAACTTTGATCGGCCTTATATTCAAATATGATTTAAATTTTAGAAAAACGAATGTTGATTCATGCTCAAAAGGTTGAAATTAGTCAAGATAGACAAAATGATAAAAAGTCAAAGTTTGACTTTGACTCGAATGGTCAAATGACCATTTTACCCCTTGACTAAAGTTTGTGGAAAAATCCAACATTTTGTTGGATAATTCCACTAACTCTTAGTGTGCTATGTGGAGGCTCATCGTAATGACACCAAGCCCATTAATAGAAATCGAAATGGTGAATAATTCCATTAAAGGTTAGTGGATTGTGAGGTGTTGAGTTATGGTGAATTAAATTGCATGCATGCAACATGTAATTTCTTTATAAATTAGTTTTGATTTTTTAGTTTAAAAAACTTTTGAAATTTTGAAAAAAAAAATTATCCTTTACTAAAAAGTTGTTTTACTTCACCTCTCTCACACCAAAAAGAAAAAAAAATTCTCTCCCTTCCTAATTTGAGATCTCTCTCAAATCTCTATCCCGGTTCCTTCTTCAATTGGGTCCCACAACTCAGTTATTTGTCCAGAGGATAGTAGGTGACTACTAGTGGTGGTCCGTTCGTTTTAGTGAGAAGTATAGACGTTCATATTCGAATAGCTACAAAGGTATTTATTTCCTAAACCCTAAAATGTTTAGTATTTTTTTCGATTCCTTTTTCCGCTGCGCATCTCTTTTTTCAGGTATGAATGTCGTCCTTCATGAAAACTAGTTTTTTCTTGATGGTCAATGTCCATCAAGATATCATTTTTCTTGATGGACCTTGTCCATCATTATTTTTTTTTTTGTCTTTGTTCATCAAGAAACTCTAGACCCTCAAGAAAATTATAAACCCATCAAGAAGTCCAAAACAAATATATTAATTTTTTTCGATGATGGCCATTGCAAATCAAGAAAATTCATTCCTTGATGAGCCTCGTCCATCAAGAAAACCTAATTAACTCGATGTAATGTTTATTGTCCATTGAAAAATAGTTTTCTTGACGTTTATGAACCATCAAAACAAAACTAAGGGAACTTTGCCCATCAAGAAAATCAAGAATCTACATTTTTCTTACGTTTTTTCGTATTTCTTCAACAAAATAAGAGAAAATTTTCTTGACGTACATGACCGTCAAGATAAATATTGTATCAAGAAAAATATTTTTCTTGATGCTTCTAATTTGTCATGACCATCAATAAATCAAAATTTAAGTGTGTCAAGAAAAACCAAATTTGTAATAGTGCAAATCCAAAAAAAATTATAAAACGGATTCTAAATGGTTTGCCAAACAAATAATTGATATTAATTTCTCTCTCACTCCTTTTTTTTTTTAAAAAAAAAACTTAAAGATTCTCGATCTTTATTTGCAAGGTTCCTATTATATATATTAGATGGGGCCTTAGATTATGTAGAAGAATTTGATACAATTAGTGTACACATCATTCCACAGAAACTCATGCATGTGATTGATATATATATAGTCGGTGAATTCGAACCCTCGACAAGATGATATATATCTCTTCCAAGAGCTCCCTAATCTTTTAAGCTTCATATTCAACTATTATTGAAAAAAAAATGTAGGGTTATAAGCTACTCATGTTAATTAAAGAAAAATAAATTGAATATTTTATCGTTCTAACTTCTTCTTTCTCTCTTTAAGAGTACATTCTCCATCTCCAACATTGACATAGTAGTTCATTTAGAGTTGCCGTCATGTGTTAGTAGTGTACAAACTCTTCCTTATCCAAATTTAGACACACACATATATAAATGAACAAAGAAGAAAAATGAGAAAATGATCCAAGATTTGAAAAGGAACTGATGTGTTTGTGTATGGGGTGTGTCAAGAGGGTAAGAGGGAGTAAGGGGGGAGGTGAGAGGAATGTACCTTTCGCCCTTTCACCCTTTCACCCTTTCACCTAACTTGAAAGAAAACCGGATAGCGTCTCCAAATCCAATAATATAAAAGAAAAAAATACAATCAAACTCCACAAATCACGTGCCTATTTTACTACTTTTTCAATGTCTCTCTTAAATTCTAAATTCTCTTTTATTCTTTTCCTTTAATTATTTAAAACAAAGTAATACTACAAAAGGAAGTCCTAATCCCCAAAAGAACCCACCCATGGCCATCCCACCATCACCCACTCTCCTTTGCTTTCATCTCAACCATCTGAACATTTGTTTAAAATGCATCTTTTCTTTTCTAATAAAAATATATCTTTTTAAATCACTTATTTTGATTAAAAATACAACTAAAATTTCATGTCATCGATTAAATAAAATAATGATCACGACTAAAAAACATTTTTTACATCTTTAAACATTAATTAAGAAATAAAATTATTATCAATTTGAGGTATTACAGACTAAGTTCACGATGTAATGATTAAAAATATATATAGTTTTCTTCTTTATTAGTTAGACTTTTGAAAACCAAAATGTGACCAATCAAATTTATTCTAGAAAAAATTGGAAAAAAGTTAAACTAACTAAAATTTTAATTGAATTTGAGTTGGAGTGGTCAACATTTTTATGAAGGGCACATTGACTTAGGGTTGAATATTTTCTTTTATATATCTTTTAATTTACTAGAAGAACCCATCTTCTTTGTTCCTTCATTTGGATTGGATTAACACTGGTTGTATATTATATATAGTTTCAAAAGTTTTTTTTAATTTATAAATCACACCTTAGGCCATGTGTTTAATTAGGTTTAAGAATTGTGTAGCTTTTCATCTTTGAACACACTTTTTTTAATCTTTATTATATATCATATCTTTTGTCATGTCATAAATAAAACCGACCAATAGATAAATTGTAAAAGCATAAACAATCAAGATCTTTCATAGAAATTTACGTAGTACATTGTGAATCCAAAACTTACGGGTAGCCGAGGGCATAATTTCATAGTAGAAACTCACCAATGAAATCCTAAATATATGTTTACATATAGTTTCTAAGCTTTAAATAGTGTACAATAAGTCACTAAATAGTAAGTAGGTTTTATTGAATATTTTCTTTTGAAAAAAATCAATATATTGTCGATTATTAACTAGATTCAGATTTTGAACTCAATTAATACAAAATTATTGTTATTATTATTATTATTATTATTATATATATTGTATTGCCGATATTCATGTGTAAAAATAAAAGAAATTTCTATGTTAATTCTTTTTTTTTTCTATAGAAATACAAATTTGACTAGTTTTAAAAGAATAAATTTCCAAGAGTAGGTTTAAAATCTCTTTTAACTTTTCATTACTCAACTTTGAAAAGCCTTGTTTTAATTTCTTGATAAAGTTAGTCACATGGTCAACTTAAAGAGTTCAACTATCCACCTCAATCAATAACAAGATATATAACTTAATTTGAAAATGAAAAATATGGGTTAATTTTAAAAATTTTAAATATAGATGGGTAACTCTAATACTATATTAGATAATTAATGAAGTTTCATCACAAAGCTAAAAGACAATAGAGAAGTAGTAATTGATATTTCTTATTATTGGGTTTGGACACAATGTTAGAAATTCAATTGTGATACATCTAAAAAGTTTAAGAAAGTGATAAGTTCCAAACACTACAAAAAAAATTGAAATTGTGAGCAATCAAGATTTATGTCACTGGTTTCCGATCATCCCAATTGAAAGCCCTTCAGGTTTGATATACTACCTTAGTAGTATGAGTCATACACTTCTTTGAAAGAATGTTTTAGTAATTGGGGTACAAAAGCTTATAGATCGGAGTTTTTTCCTCAATTTGAAGTTTTTCAACGTTCTTACAAAAAATTTGAAGTTTCTTATAGTAATAGTCTTTTTAGGAGTAACGAATGGCTTACGTTTTAATTAAGTTGTCCAAATACATTTTAACCGGAAGTATGCTAACTTTATTTGAATTCCTTAGAGTTAATGACGAGAAATACAAAAGCTATAAAAGAGTACCCTTGAAATCAAAATTGAGGAGAAAATTATTCTCCTTAAAGTCATAAAATCAAAGTTAATAGATTATAAAACAGGTAGATGTTTTTCAGTGATTAGACTCACATAACTTTTTAAACCAAACAAATAGTGAAATTCACAACTTTAAGATTTTTTTTTTTGGAAAGTTTCTATCATACTTATAATGTGAAATGTTCAACCTAAGGTACGTACGAGGCCTACCAAAGTGGTTAGCTAGCCACGATAAAAATGGATATAAGAAAGAATAGTGAATTAAAGCACGAGTAAATTAGAAAGGCATTATGACACGTGACATCAAAATGTGTTATATAGACTTTACCCAAATATTGAAAAGCAAAAGAAAAAAAAAAGGGACAAAATGAAAATCATGAATTGCCAAACCCAAAGCCAATCATCCACGCGTCATCCCTCGTGTCCCCACGCGTTCCGCCCTTTCCTCACTCGTTCAACGCGCCTCCCTTCTCCGGTTCAAAGTCAAATTCCCTTCTCTGCCTTATTTATACCCCTCCTCTTCACTCTCTCCGCCGCAATCCTCCTCTCTCTCCGCCGCAAATCTCAACAAACAAACAACAAATTTAAATTATAAAAAGAAAAAAAAGGAGAATTTTGAAAATTAAAAATCCCAATTTTCCAACCCACCTTGTATGACGAAGCCCTCCTCCGCAGCCGCAGCCGCCGTTGACACTTCCGATTCACGTTACAAGGGAGTACGCCGCCGTAAGTGGGGCAAGTGGGTTTCCGAAATCCGT
>JBBPDI010000009.1:3329916-3340318 GCA_037974545.1 Cucumis variabilis | reverse complement strand
ATCAATGTTTACTTTGTGTACACCACATCCAGTGATGGTTGGTATAGACTCATATGCCCAAACCTATTCCATAATCGTCAAACACAATTTTTAGCAAGTATCTCAAGATATATGTATTTAAAAATGTGTGCATAAGTTTGAAGTAGGAAGTAAAGTAACATACCTGTAACGCATGTGGAAATCCCATGACAGTATATTTAGGCTTAGTGGACTTCTTCTTTCCCTTGGCATATTGCATATCCAAGGCTCGTTTTAAGAAACGAATCGTGCGGCCAAAAACTAACCCTCCCCAGTCATAACTGTTAAATATGTTCCACTCATCTGCAATCTTAATTAAAGTTCGGTCCACTTTGGTCCGCCTATCTTTTCCTAACAAAGACAACTCTATAAAGTACACTAAGACTAATTTAACTATGTCATTGTCATCTTCCTCATATTCCATAAATGTTTGCTTTAAGTCACTTACATAAATACACTTTTTTCCTTTAAAGAACTTGTCCAACAATCTACTATTTCCAACTAATTCAGTAGACTCCGTTGGAGAACTCCATAGACCCGTTATAATGTTAAACTCTCTCCTACTGAAAGTACACACAACTCCACCTATCATGAAACTTATATAGTCCTTCCCTTCATCTTCCACCTCCCTTGGCACCGAAGTTGAAATGTAAGTGAAGTTGAAATTAAAACAAAGAATAGAGAGCCGTGGGGAGAAAAAATGGAGGAAGAGACGTTCGCCGGAGGATGAAAGTTGCCGACGTGAAGAAGTAGAAGTCGAGAAGAATGGGGTATTTTGTTTTTTGTTTTTAAGTTGAAGAGAAGAAACGGGGGAAAAATTAAAAGGGGTATTTTGGACTTTTCCCCACTCATTTGTCTAATTCTCAACTTTTTAACAATCAATCCTAATTTTCATTTCTTACCCCATTTTTAGCCTATTTTTGTCAATTCCCCAAGTATTTTCCACTATTCTTTTTGAATTTTTTGTGATAATCATTTAAAAGAGTAAAAACATTTTTTTATTGGAATGATTTGACTATCTTCATAATTTGGAATTCTAGTCTAAATCAAAACATTATTTCTTTTATAAAAAGAAAATGTTTACTTGGTTAAAAAAATTATATATCTTATTTTAAACAATTCTTTTTTAACGGAAAAGAAGAGATACTTTGATGTAAAAATTTGAAAATGATGTCTATTTTTTTTTTTCTCTAAAGGAAGTAGAAAAATCATAGACGACAGTAATAACTTTTTTTTTTTCTAAAAAATAAAAAACTGAACACATCCATTGAATACAAAATTCACTTACATTTGTACATTCTAGCAAATTGCAAAATCAAAAATCATAATTTATCATGTGATACGTTATGCTTTCTTTTCTTTTTCTTTTTTTTAATATTTTTTAAAATGAGTGATAAGAGGAAGAGATGTCCAAAGATGGATGATATTGAGATGCATTCAAATATTGTTCGATAAAACAATTCTATAAATAAAATTAAAGCAAAGAATTCAAATATATACTATAAAAAAATAAGAGAAAAAATGGAGTTTAATTGAACTATTCATAAATGAAATTTAGATTTCAAATACTAAAAAATTATCTCATATAACTCTCAATTAGTATTTGAAATCTAAATTTCATCTATGAATATCTATGATTTTCTATTTCACATTTTCATAAAATGCTAGAAATTTTCCAATTACCTCAAAAATTTTCTTCACACACCTAAATGCAAAGCCTATTGAGTGTTGGAAATGACTGTCATGATTTCTAATTAATGTTACAATTTAAATTCAATCACTTTGCAAAACTCAATTCATCTTTATAGATCTAAAATTAATCTTTATATCGCTTTTTCCAAGTTGTTAGATTTTCTCTTAGCAAGTTTTATCATGGTTTCGTTCCTTTCTCTAACAAGTGCACATTTGAAATTAAACGTTGTGTTAATTTTGGAAAGCAATTGACACAACCGATTTAGTATTGATGTTGAATTGAGTTTTACTTTTCAATTCATTGAAAACATATTTTTAGGTTCATCGAACACCAAACAAAATTCTAGCACGTCTAGAATTTGTTGATAGAATTTTTTTTCACACAAGAAGTTAGCAAGAAAAATAAAAAAAATGATGGATAAAATGTTTAACTGATGAAGAAAAAAAATAAAAGAAAAATAAATAAGGAAACCCAAAATCGAGTGGAATCTATATATATAGCCACTACAATTATTTTTATTTAACATGGGATTATAATAGTATCTCATCAATAAAAAATAATATTAGATATTGTCGTTTAACTTAAAATCACATATGAATGCAGTAATAACTACAAAATTTGTGGTTTAAATCTTCCTATCAGTTGTTTGTACTAAAAGAATGTAAAAGAGAAATTAAAAATAAATTTGATTTGATTTTAAAAATATGCATTTAATATAGTAATTACTCTTTAATGAACCTCTTTTTTTCAATGATAATTGTTGCAATGGTTTGAATTCGTTAGGTAATATTGAGAACAACCAAGTACACGGTCTCACTGATTAGTTTTTGTATTCAACATATGTATTATTTATAACTATTTACGATTTTAACCATAGAATTTAAAAAAGTGCAATATAAACACTTTAATTTAGTAACGACGTTTGTATTGAGACAACATTTTTTAAAATAATATTATTTTTTATATGTCTTATAGACGTAGCTAACACATTTAGTAAAACATGTGTTTGTGTGTCGATTTTTTTTTTTTTTTGTATTTCTTAATTGATATTTCGTTATTAGGGATTGATTTTAAAAAATAATAATAAAATAATTGAAAGTTTCATCAACAAATATAACTCTACACATTAAACTTTTTCAAAATTAGAACCTCTTAGATGGAAGTTATTGAAAAATTAGTTCTAAAAGATTTTAAATTGCACTAATGTTTTATTTTATTTTATGTTTCTAAAGCATCAAATACCATATTTGAAGTCACCCCTTATAAAAATTATTATTATATCAAATAGCATATATTTATTTAAAGTGATTAAATTTATATTTATTGAGTAGATAATACATAATTAGAACACAAAAGAACATAGTAAAATCAATTTTTTGATACATTCAAAAGAATCTTGGTTGATTTTTTTCTTTTACTTTTCTAAAATACTAATTTTCTTTTTGTCTAAATCATATAATTGCTATATTATTTTGCACATAGTAATATATTAGTCTTAATAAGATCGATAAATTGAGCCCTAGCTAGACCAATGTTCTACTTCTAGTTCTAGCCCAACACTAAAACATACTTCCTTCCTTTTGGGCTTTATCATTTGATGGGCTATTGACATCAATATATTAGGATAAGAAGAAGAATAGTTAAAAAGAAAAAAACTTAAAAGAACCCAAGAAAATGGTTGAAATGTTGTAGCAGTTGCAAATATAGCAATCATTAGATCGCTAAATAATCATTAGGATATATAAATATTCCACAAAATATGCTTCTTAAAAAATCCACATAAATAAAGTATATATACCAAAAAAAATTTCATCTTATAGCAATTTACATGATGTACTGTATATATACTTGAAACACATCAACATAGTAGTTGTATGAATATCAAAGACTAACTATGTATATAATACTTATTATTAATTATATTATACACACAATAACTACTTTTCTATATTTTAATTGCACTATTCAAAGCAATAAATGTTAGGTCTATCATTGTATGGTATAAAATAAGAACATTTTTAAAAATAATAAAATAAATTAAAATATTTACAAGATATATAAACATTTATAGATTTTATGAGTTCATTATCATTTATATTAATAAAAAGAAACGTTTTTACATGGATAAATTATTATTAATTAAGATATTTTTATTTATCTAAATTAGCTTCTATAAAAAATGGTAATTCTTTGATTTTTTTTTTTTTTGAAGTTATTCTTTATAATACTATGTTGATAGTACTAACTCTTTTAAAGTACTATGTTGTTAACGTATATTTCCACATGACGAAACAATTATTTTATATCGATTTGTGTTTTCCAGATTTAGTCTGCATTATTTATTAATTATTTATAAAAACTAATAAAACGTTAAATAGGATATAAGTTGTTTCATCCGTATAAATTGATATTCTAGTGTAGTTTCACAGACTTAGTGTTAGTGAAATATTTTGATTTTGAGTTGATTTTATATATGTTTGAAAGAGAGAGTATTGATGGATATTGAGAGAAAGCATATAGGTACGTTGGTGCTTTGAATATATTATAAAAACATGGGGACAGCATGGAAGTACATATCTTTGATTGCTTTCCAATGCAATGCATTATGCTCATTTCTTGCATCTCTGCCTTTGTACAATTCTCTTTTCCAAATAAATAATTTACAAATAATGCCAAAAAGAAAGAAAGAAAGAAAAAATACTCATATCTACAATATACACTAAAACAACACTTTTCTTTTTCTATTTTTTCAAAAATAAAAACAGCAAAGTTTTCCATTTTAGTTTGTACCATTGTCTAAATTTACTTGAACCATATCAACTGAAATTACACATTTTTAAAAAGATAAAAGCAAACAAATAAAGTTGAAGTATTGGAATAAAAATGATACTTTAACCGTCAAGGACTTGTTTTGGTGTAATCCTTTTTTTTAATTACTATGTAATTGTAACTCAATTCATCTAGAATAGTTATAGACTAATATTTTTTTGTAATGAAAATTTATAAATGTCAATGTGACATTTTTGTGCTTCTCAAAGGCATTAGGGAAGTCTATTGGAAATAGAAAGTTAAGACACAAGCTTTCTTAAACCGTTGGATGTCTAGGCAGTTGACGTTTAAGGATATGTCTCTTAGTTTAGAAGTTGAGAATTTTAAAGTTTATTTCTTTCATTGAATCAATGGAACATTCAAAAGCTATGAAAAAATTTTATGCCTCAGGATGTTGACGAGATTGTTAAAATCTCATTAAGTCGTTTCCAAGTAGGGACTGAAGATTGTTAGGTTTGACATTTTAACAAAAAAACGGTGATTTTTTTAGGTTAAGTATTATGGTCAGTAGTTTAGGGTCTGACGAGTGTACTCTTTGGTGGAAACACCTGTGAAAGTTAAAGCTTCATAATAAGATTTTCATTTTTGTATGGTGATAGTGTCATAATTTCCTTCATACAATGGATTCTTAGAAGGAGAAAGATTGAGGCAAACCTTTTTTGGTGTCTGTGTCATAGATCTAAATTGGAATCGGCAGCTCATGCTTTTTTTGTTTGTTCCTTGTATGAAGTAAATTTTTCTGGTGTGTGAGATTCTGGTTGTAAAAGGCACGATCGTATAGAAATTTGGTTGATGCTCGTTGGCCGGCCGCTTGAGAAATGAGAAGCTTGCCAAGGCTTGTATAATTGTTTGGAGCTATCTGAAGATCGAAATAAAGTATATCTACAGTCCAGTATAATGTTCCTTCATATGGAGGATCAATGTGAGTGGATTGTTGGTTGTGTATGGTAGAATTTAATGTTTTGCCTAATTTAGGAATATAAGTTTTCTGTTGGCATGAGTTGTCCTTCGTATGACGATCTTTAGAGGAATTTTTTGAGTATAATTGTCTTTGTGGATGCAACTTATTCAAATTGAGGCTTAAGGGACAAGTCATGACCACTGATCAATTAGAGGTGGACACATATACCAGAAGACTTGATGTATTATTCAATCTAGTTTCTTTTCAATATGTACCTCATGATTTAATTTACAATCATTCGGACCATACTTTGGCTTAGTTTGGGTGTTGCGAGTTTGACTATTTTATGGGTTTCTCACTTTCTTCATGAGTTGTCTCATTATATTCATATGTGATTTTACTGTTATTGTTAGTTCATTCTATACCTTTTAGTTTTACTTGATTCATGGTACAAAAAAGAAAAGCTAAAAGGGTGGATTATCTTCTTAATCTTTGAAGTTTGGGCAACAAATATCAATTTCATTGATAGGTTTTAAAATTAGACATTTAAGTTTCAAATGTCTAAAAATTATTATAATTTAGTCCATGAATTCAGTGTCTCAATTAAATATGTAAAAGAGACTATGATATTGACGTTTTTTGTAATAAATATAATAACAATTTTTGTTTGAAAAAAAATTCTCTTATTTATCATATGTTGCTACTTAATCTCCACACTCCTAGCTAAATATAAAACACATACTTTGCTCCATGACATATATTTAATGTATGATGGTAGTTATAATTACACGTTCTCAATAACAATTAAGTCTTTAATTTTTAAAAGTATTAAAATTGGACTCTTTAGCTTACAATAATCATACCCACGAAATGATAAAAATTGAATTCTCAAACTTATATATTTATATAACTATGTAAGTTTGAGGGTTCAATTTTATATTTTGGATAAGATTAAGAGCGTTCATTTTCTATTTTAAAAGTTTACAAGTATAATTGCAACTATCATCATACTTTATAGGTGGATTTTGCAATTTTTTCAAACTAATTTATATAGTTTTATAAAATTATGGTGACAAAATTCTAACTATAAAAATAGTAATAATAATAAAAAGTTGAAGTAAGATAATTGACATCATCAATCATTCTAAAATAGAAGATTTTATCCTCTATCTTTATTTTTCCTCTTCAATTACAGAGATAAAAATAAATTATCATATAACAACTTATAAATTAGCCATTTGGATGAACTGTACAAAGATAGTATAGATAAAGATAGTATAGATGGAGCTGCATTTTGTTTAAGTGAAAGAGAGAAAGAATTATTGACCAATGTTACTTGTCATTTACTCATTTCTCTCGTGTGATTGTGGATGTATATGTGTACCTCAATTCTAGGGAGTCTACAAAAGTCTACATGATAAAATACACTATTTTAAAGCCACTTGGAAATTTTGAATAATATTTAATTTTCTTACATATAAGAAAATAATTGTGTGTTGTCTCCATCCACATAATTATCTAATTAAAAATCGTGGTAAAATCATGGTTAGCAGTATATTTAATGGTTATTAAGATACAAATCACATCGTCTTTATAACAGTGTCGTCTGAATAATTTCTTTTTGATAGAAGTCAAGAGACGATGTTCTGCAACTTTTTTTTCTTCTCAAAAGATAGTAACTCTTCTTTGACTTATAAATATTTATTTCAAAGTTGAGAGTTCTTTCTTACACATGCATAGAATATTATTATGATGTATTTAAACATGTATTGCAATTTATGAATTTTTTAAATTAGTTTAATACGCATAGTAATGAAATATTCAAAATTAGTAACTCTTTTGAATATTTGATTACAATTTAATATTATAAATAGTATTTACATTTTAATAAAAGTAATGAAGTAAATAAGGTATATGATATATTATTATTTGATGAGACATTAAAAAATGTGTATAAATTAAAATAGTTCACTTTAAAATTAGTCTCACATATTTATTTATTTTAGTACAACAATTCTGGAAGAGAAATTAAACCTCCGATCTTCAAGAATATAGATTATGGTAATACAATACAAATAAACCAAACTTACTTTGACCCACCTTCTAAAATTTTAAAATGTAATTAACCATTCGATATTTGATTTTTAGTATTTTGAAATTAAATTTATGAATAGTTTGTAAATTTTTAAATGGGAAAGTTGAATTCTTAACCAATTTAAACAAAACTGAATTCTTAGAATCCATGATTTTAGTTTGCTTAGTTTAGTTTGAAATCCATCACAAAATGTAAATAATAAAACAACAAATTTAGATGTTAAAATAGTAACGTTTTTATAGGTTTAATTTTGAAAAATTATTCGTTACTAAACAGATCAATAGACTGAAGTTAGGATAAAATAGACCAAATTCTAATATAAAAATGACAAAGATTATTTTTGTTGAATTTTGGCCCCCAAAGATTTTTTCAACCACCATTTAATTAATTTGGTTGATTTCATGGGTTTTGTTAACAATATGAGTTTTCAAACAAATAGTATTGTATGCTTCACATCATTATTATTATTTGTGGGGTTCGAAATTTTCTTTTGTTATTGTTTCAAGTGGGTTGAGACTGACCAAAATGGGTATCATCTTTTTCGTTTTTTTCTTCTTCTTGAGTTATATGTATTTTCTTCCATATTTACTTCGTAGCTTTTTGTGTCTTAATTTATTTGGTTGTGTTTAATTATGCTTTGCTGCTTATGTCTTTACATCGAGTAGTCATCATGTCTTCATCTTACTCGCAATCAGCATATTTTTTTTTTAAAAAAAATAAGTTTTCAATTATCTTCACAAAGTGTGGGATTTTTATATATAAGAGATTAATCACTCAATTAATTAATATTAGTTAATATAATTATATTTTATATTTTTATATTAAAAATTGTCATATTTTGCGTACTTTTATAAAAAAATCAAGTAAAATAAATTTTAGTTTTTAGTGACTCTATTTTTTATTTTATAGAGCGTAAATAATTTATCAATTTATTTTATTTTTGAAAAAATCTGCACACAAATATATTAACTGTATATGGTTTAATTATTCAATATTATTTTTTATTATTTTTTTAATTTATTTATACTGTATTCAATGACTTTTGCTAATTAAATTAGTTAATTGTAATATATTATTAATATTATTGGTTTAACTCAACAATAAATATAGCTCAACTGACATAATTATATGTTTTTTTAGTACACTAACTATAAACATCTAAACTCTAGGTAAAAAGGTCATACTAATTATGTTGAGTTGAACTCACGTTGACAACATGAAAATATGTTAATAACTGTAGATTGTGATAATTTGAATTACTATTGTAACTGTGTTTGAAATGTAAACTACCGACTTATTAAAGTTTAAGCTCCTCCAAATTCAAATCAATACTAAATGATTAATTTGTTTACTATTGCTATTATTATTATTATTATTATACTGTGGAAATAGTATAATTAAGAAGAGATATATATATATATATATAGTGAAATAATTAAGAAGAAGTTGAATCAAGATTTGATCAATTATTCATACAGCAACATGACTTCTTTCTCTCCCATGAAATTGGTTAATTAATTCATTATTTAATATGAATTTTTTAGTAGACATTATCTTGAATAATTCACAATGATGTATGCCAAATAATTATTAGTACTCCAAATCATATGGCAATTTATAAGGTTATTATTTAAATGTATTTTATGTACGCCATCTGTTAATTTAATTTTAAGACTTTGAAAAGTATTTAATAAGATTATCGAAGCTTTACAAATGTCTAACTGAAGATTCCTAAAATTTTAATCTATTTTTATATTAAAATTTTTAAAAATTAATTTATATACTTGTGCATATTTAAATTCCATATCGACAATGAATTTAAAATACTAAAATATTAGTAAAAATTTAGTCAATGACACTTTTACCCAGTACTCTTAAACGAAATTCAAATGTGATGAGCTCTTATGATCTTGAATATATATTTAAGAAATTCATGATCTATAAAAATATAATTTTCTGGATAGGTTGACATTCATAGTGCTAGTTACCTTTTTATGATTTAGCTTCTGAGTTGAGCTCTTTGGTTTGGATCTTAAGTTGAACCTTTATACATAACTAAATAATCTATTTTTGAACGACACAATTTTACCCATAACAATAATAAATAACGTATAAATTATTTATTTATTTTGTCTAATAAAACCTTAAATTCTAACTTTTGTGTACAGTAGATATAAGGATGCTACTTATTAGAGAAGGAAAAATTAAAACTTCTAATATCAATTTGAAACAAAATTTGAAAATTTAAGCATCCTTTTTATAATTTTTCAAAGCCAAAAATTGAGTGTTTAAAGACCTATTAGTCATAAAATTTAAAGTTAAAATATAAACTTATAATTTATTATGGAAAGTTATTATTGACGTACGAAGCACAATCACAAATACAAACACAATGATTCGTAAGTCTTTTAAAAAACCGAGATATAGATATGTCGGACCTCTTAATTCCACTAAAATAATCGGATTTTAAGACTCCTTACTAGTGGTAAAGGGTAGATTCTATTTCACACAGTACAGTACTCGTACGTATGAGTATAAAATATATATCCAATATCAATTTTCTGACCGCTTTAAAGTGTCTCAACCTCATTAGCCGTTAAGACATAACAATACTAATAGAAAAGGTCAAACTTTATTTTCTTGGACAGACACAAGGTGATCCTACTAATGTTTGTGAACAACCTTCCCCTTGAATTAAAATGTATATTCTTAGAAAATACACCAATAATTAGAATTACAGATTATTATTTTTTTACTCAACAAAGAAGCTTTAAAGTATCCTTCATTTGAAAATTATTTTCAATATTATATTTAAAACTCTATTTTGTAGATGAGATAGGTACTTAAAACATTATATATATATATA
>JBBPDI010000009.1:3301772-3314916 GCA_037974545.1 Cucumis variabilis | reverse complement strand
TGTTATTGACGAGTCTATGGTTGTTCATGAGTCTCCATTAAAATCTTTCTCCAAAAGAAAAGAAACAAAAATTGAAAAGAAGTTCGATGATGAAGAAGGCAAATGACGAAAAAGTCTGATCGCTCCTACTAGGGCGGTAGATCTGACGGCAAAAGCCCGATCGTTCCGAGAAGAAGCTCAACTACGAAGAAGCCAAACGACGGAGAAGTCCAACCGCTCCTACTAGGGCGGTAGATCTGACGGCCAAAGCCCAATCGTCCCTAGAAGAAGCTCAACGACGAAGAAGTCCAACCGCTCCTACTAGGACAGTAGATCTGACAGCCAAAACTCGATCGTCCTTAGAAGAAGCTCGATGACGAAAAAGGCAGAGGACAAAGAAGGCAGAGGACAAAGAAGTCCGATCGCTCCTACTAGGGCGGTAGATCTGACGGCCAAAGCCCGATCATTCCTAGAAGAAGCTTGATTACGAAAAAAAAACAAATAAACAAAAAAATAATAATTAAAAAAAGTATAAAAGAGAGAGAGAGAGAGGAAAAGGGGAGAAGAAAAGTTTTCTATACTTTTTTGTTGCTGGATGTGAAATAAATGATAAAGGGTGGGTCTATTTATAGACCCAACAAATCTAATTCCTAAAAGGATTAGGAAAGATATTTAATCATTTTTTTAAAATAATAATAATAAAAGAAAACAAACTCTATTCCTTTTAGGAATATGAATGATTTTTTTTAAAGGAAAGATAATCCAATCATCTTATCTTATTTTAATTTTTTTTGGGATAAATCTCAATTTTTTGTTAATTTGAGCCTATATAAAACATTTAAATATTTCAACATTTTAAAAAAATAAATATTTTCAATTTTATAATTAAAATTTCGGTTATTCGAAATTTAAGTCAAATTAACTTGCATACATGGTCTCCTTTTTATCTCAAATTTAAATCAGAACCATAAATCTAACTTTATCTCAAGATTGAGGTCCTTATTTTATCTCAAATTAAAATTGGTCATTCCAAATTCTTGTGCATCCGAAAGACAAATTAAGGTACGATAAAAAGAAAAACCTTATCCTTATTATAAATTAAATTTTTTGGTCATGTTCCCAAATTTATTTATTTAATATATATATATATATATATATATATCAAATTAAAAATTTTATCCTCAAATCAAATTAAATCACGGATAAAACCTTGAACTTTTCTCAAATTAATTAAGGTTTGGTCATATTCCAACCCTTATTTTAAATTTATATCAAACTAATGGACTAAATTCATGGTTTGATTAATTTGATATGTTGAATTGAGCAAAAAAAAAAACTTGTATTTTGACTTCAAATTTATCTTTTTCGAGATTCATTCACCCATATACATGCATAAATCCCGAAAAGGGGGCATTTGTTGAATGAGACCAATCACAAATTGCCACATCATTTATTAAATTAACGATGAAAAGTACAAATAATTAAATTTGAGACTAATTAAAATTGACATGTGTCACAGATTAAAAAATTGAAAACATAAATTGGCCAATTCTGATAATGGCACTTGTTTTCATCCTAATGTTGATCAAATTAATTATTTTGATTCAATTAAATATTATTTACGTATGCTAGGTTTAATTAAGCCAAAAAAAATGCTTAATTAAGACCAAACACTAAATATAACTCAAATCTATGTGGTTAAAGCCCATGGGTCTAGTCCATGAACCAACCAAATCCAAGCCCATAAAACCCACCAGAGAACTCTATAAATAGAGGAGTAAGATGTGAAAATTTTGTACTCCAGAAGGTCTAGAGAGAATTCTTCCAAGAACTAGAAGACTCCAACTTCAAGAACATCACGTGCTTCGCTTCCTCCAATTTCAAGCGCAAATCTGTAAGCATCCAATCGAGAGAGAATCAGAGATCGAACCACATCGCATCAAATCATCAAGAATACACCAACTCAAATTCAATTCCACGAACTAAATTTCTTCGGAGATCTCGTGGAAACAATGATATATAATATTATTTTTTCATCGTGTTCTGAATGTATTTATCTTCAAATTGATTCAATAGTTCTTGAAACACGATAGGGGATAAAAATTTTAATGAAACGACATCAAGTTTTTGTTGTTCTTCAACCTAAATCACAAAATGTCCCTTCTTTGATCTCCACTTCTTATTCGACAACAAGTGATGCAAATTTTCTAAAATCTTCATCTTTACGAAATTGAAAATTAAATTATGAAGGTGTAGAAGTGGCTTTTATAGAAGAGATTCAAACTCAATATCTGCTTAAGATTCAAACTAAGAAATGATGGTTGGATTATTGATCCTTCTTATATTTGTTATGGGCCATTGAATTCTTTTAATTATCTATTTATTTTTCTTATTATTAATAATTATTAGAATAGTTGTTTTTAATATTCTTTTTTTTTAAAGAGATAAAATATAATTTTTTTTAAACAAAAATATTTCTCACTTAAATATTAGTTAGATTATTCTTTTGAAAAAATATTAATTTAACATAAAATATTTATTAGTTAGGCAATATTTCATTTTGATGATTTAATTATCTCTTAATGTTAAACTTCGATTTAAACAAATTTTTTTAATAAAAAAATTCATGATAGTTCTTTGTTTTTTTTTTTTTTATTATCCTCATATTTTTTAACTTCAAATTAAATCAAAGTAATCTCCTAGCTTTTTTTAATGGTTTGATTGTTTGTTAATTTCAAACTTTGATTTAAACTCAGGAAAATACAATAATTTCTTTATTCTCCTAATTTTAAATTTTAATTTAAAGCAAAATATTGTTATTTTCTTGATTATGATCTTATCTATATTCATTTTTCTTTTTTGAATTTTTTTTAATTACAACTAGTGTAGATGATTGGAATCTGAAACATGATGTCGAACAAAGAGATTAGTTAAACTAAGCTCATATTGATTATATTCATTTTTTCTATTATTGACTTGAATGATATGATTGTTTATTTATTTTAAAATTTAATTAAAATAAAATATCATTCAAAAATATAATTGATTATCCTACCATAATTTGTTTTATGCAAACAGAGTCCAAAAAAACTTAATCTCTTCTGATTTACAAGGATTTTTCATGATTTTAAATTTTATTTTATAAATTTTGTGTGTACTTACAGCAAAATTTTGAAAATAGAAAAAATGAACAAAATTATTATTAAATCCTAAACTCATTGGTGTAAAGTAAAAAAAAAAAAAAAATCCTAAAAAGCATTCAAACAATCACTTTTTCGTTATCATTTTGTTGACGTTCAAATTATCGAAATTTTAAGAAGTTTCTTGATTTATTTTCTCCCACTCTTCAACGTGTGAATCTGTAACGTAGAAAAATTATAGAACTCTATAAAAAATGAGATCATGCCTTAATCCAAGGAAATAAGTGATACGTTAGAAGAAAAATTAACTTTCATTAAGAATATGAAAAGAAAACATGGGGAACAAAGATTTGTCATTAGTTAAATTTAAATATATATATACAACCAAATATTTGTAAATCAATCTTTGTTTATAGCAATCTCTAATTTTAATATTTTAACTATTCATAATTTTTGTTTGTTTGTTTATTCAATAGAAAATAATGGAGAGTATTGGTGGAATGGATTAAATTTCAATCAAAATTTGTTGGTGGGATGGAGAGTATTCTTTTGATAAGAAAATAATATCATTAATTCAAACCAACACCAACAACAAAACAAAAAGTAAGTTCTCTAGTCTTTTTCCATCAATCCAATGGTGGAAGAAGAAGAACGAAGAGAAACTTAATTACTCAAATTCATTGGCCAACTTTATTACATTTTCTATTAGCAAAATTAATTAATTAAACTTCATAATATATCAGAGAAAATCTAATAAATGAAACATGATCTCAAATCAACGATCTCTCATTCAGCTGCTCCAACAATAATCCATTTCAAAACATTACTTAAGTCATAACGACACTTTAACTACAACTTCGAACAATCGCTAAAACGATGAAGGTTATGCATTTAACTTTTTTTTTTTACAAACTTTAAATTATAGGGACAACATTATATTTTAAATATTAATATAGTGTTTAATGACACATGCCAAAATATTTGTTAAGATATCTCTCATTTCTTTAGAAAAGTTTACTAGTGTTGTCAATCCATCATACTACTCCCAATCATCATTTGACAAGTTTTAGATGATATGTTGTATTTCTCTCTATTGTTTTGCCCATCTATTTTCTACTCGACAATCAAATGAAATCTAGAAAATAAGAATTTGTTTGGTAATCAATTGATAACAAAAATTTAACCAAAAAAATTTAAAGAAAATAAAATTGTATTTCAATGTATTTAGTAACCTAATAAAAAATCCGAGTACAATCATGTTTGATAATATATTTAATTATCAACCATAAAATTAAAGTTGTTTGAGCTATCACTAATATTTGGTTAAACATAAATTATTATTAACTAGTTCACGAATATGTTTTTTAAAAAATTAAAAAAAGAAGAAGAAGAAAATAATCTATACTATGTATAAAAAGGCTACATGAAGAAACTTTATCTCTTCCATTTAAGTAATTTTAAGTATAACATTAATGGTAATTTTATCAATTTTAAAAATTTGTTAAATAAAAATTTGAAAGAAATTTGTAAAGTCAAGTTAATTAACAATTAAAATCTAAATACATTAATTAGATATTAATTACACTTTATTCTTTTTAATTCCAAAAATTTTGTAGCTTCCTAGATTTTCATTCATTCTTTTTAAAAATAATTTTCATTAAAAAAAATTATCATTACAAAACCATCCACTAACTGTATTAATCAGACACTTCACACCAATATTAAATAAAGAATTTTTTACATCTAAGATGTTTCTCATTCTACAATTTTAATTCACTATATAAAGTCCATTATGCTAATTGAAAAATATCATTCTCTCATACCTGCTATGATGGACAATAATATAGATATATGTGAATGTTTAAGGCCACGTCATTGAAGCATCAAATCACATACAAGCAAGATGAATAGGTGAATCTATGATTTCTTTTTATTGTATTTCATAATCATGGGTTGTCTTTAAAAAAAATAGATAATTAATAATTTATGATTATTAGTATAGAAAATATTATTAGCAATATGTAAAAAACACACACAAATACTTTCAGCGTACTTTTTTTTTATTTAAAAATTTATTGTCATAATAATTTACTACTTTACTTTGTATTTGTACTCGATAGAAAATATTGTATTTGTACTATGTATAAAATATTTTATGAAAAATATAATTTAATAAGAACATAATGAAAAATACAATATACATATTTGAAAATATCATTTAAAATAATGTTTGATTTATGGTATATATTACAATATCTAATATTAAACAAATAATTTATTAGCACAACTTTTATGATATTTTTTAACTCTAAACAACTCTATAAAAATAAATGTAAATTATAAATATAAAAAAAATAAATGTTATAACTTTTGTTTGAAAAAAATTTGTTTTAAATTTTTAATAAAACCTTGACATTTAACTTGAAAAAAAGTAAAAATAACTTTAGACCAATTCTCTTGTTCCATTTTTATACTATTATTGTATTTTTTTTCCTTACAATAATTCCTATTTTCAAAGCTTAAAAATGTCAATAAATTTTTTTTGGATCAAATGTCAAGTCAAAACTAAATTGACACGTGTCCTAGTTTAGTGGAGAGAATTAAGGTAAGATTAAGGATCATAAGGAAACATTCCTTTTATATATCCCCAAAAATAACAACCAACTAACTAAATTCCCATTAAATTGAACCTATAAATTCTCTAATCCTTTCTCCCTAATCACTACAACTCTAATCTAACCTTACAAAGGAAAAAAAAAAAACTGAAAAAACAGAAGGTACAAAAGCAAAACAATGGCAAAATCTACCGTCATACTTATTTCAGCTCTTTGTTTCATATCGCTTTTCCATTTAGCATCTTGCAAGGATCAATTCTTCGTCGAAGGCAAAGTATACTGTGACACTTGTCGTGTCCAATTCTTCACTAAAATCAGTAAATTTCTTGAAGGTATATTAATCAACTCTACCTCTAACCCTAACTCTAAATTGGAATTTGAAATGTTAATTTGAATGTCGTAGGTGCAACTGTGAAATTGGAATGCAAAGAAATCGAAGGTGGAAGTGTGACATTGAACAAAGAAGCAGTGACAGATAAATCAGGAAAATACAGTATTGAAGCGGACGGAGATCATGAAGAAGAGGTTTGTGAGGTTTCTTTGGTGAAGAGTGTCGATCCAGACTGCAATGAGATCTCTAAAGAAGGGTATGGACATACTTCCAGAGTTACCATCACAAACAACAGTGGAATCACCAATCCTGTTCGTCTTGCCAATCCTCTCGCCTTTATGAAGAAGGAGAAGCTTTCAGAATGCAAGGAAGTTCTCAGAGAGCTCGGATTTGATGAAGAGGGCCTCCCCGTTTAAACTACCCCTCTATTTTACTTAGCTTTTTTTTCTCATTCACATCAATAATTTTGTCAAACTCATTTTTTAATATATCAAATTAAATAATATTATTTTCTTCTATATTTATGTACTAAGATGTAAATCAACTTTAATTTCAATCTAATAGTAGGATAACTATTTATATGCTTTTCGTTCTGATAAATATCCAAGCCATACCTAATAACATTAATCCAACACTTTGTTCTTAATGTTATTAAATGACTCAATTTTTTACAAGCTTAAGTGTGAATTCCTCCATCTCTATTTTTTTATTTAAAAAAATTCAATTTTCTAAAGAAATTTCTTATAAATTTTTTTCCCTAAATGTAAATAAAATATAGGCTAAATCAAGTTTTATTCATTATATACCCCCACATATATTCACTTCTAATTTTAGGAAAATTACCAATAAACAAATTTTTACACTTCACATTGACAAGTTCAAATATAAGTTCCATTCGAAATATATAACAAAATTATAACAAATGGACTTTTGTTTTATATTAGGTTCGAATTAATTTTATAACATACATAACTAGTTCGATTAGGTTTTGAATTCAATTTTGGGTTTGAAACTAAACAAAAATAAAAATGTTCATATTTCTTATAATTTTTAACTAAATCAAATCAAATTCTTAATAAAAGGAAAACTTTTGGTTTAGTTCAGTTTAACTTTTAAATAAAAAGGGGACAATTGTTAGAAATAAATTAATAATTAATAAGATCAAGTAGTTACATCTAATTATTCCAACTAAAAATGATATAATTTGGTCACCTAATTTGTTCTAAAATATATAATATATATATGAGATGGTATAAAACAAATTTAAAATTTAAAACACTACAAAACTCTCTCTATATATATAACTAAATTTATATTTCTTTTAGTTGAAGAAATTGAAATGTGAATTTTTCAATATTTTAGGAAAAATATATACATAAATAATTATAAAAAGTTTGAAGCTTAGTATATTATTTTGTCAAAACACACACACATGTGTGTGGTTAATTGAAAATATTTTTTTATTTTGAAAAGAAATAAAGTAATATTGTTTGAGTGGTTTAATGCCAAATTGATATTTTTCGTTAATTTCATAGAAATTCAAAGCCATATGAAACTCTAAATAAAAGAAACAACCAAACTGTCTTTTTCTCCTTTTTTTTTTCTTTCTTTATTTTATTTATTTCTTATTTTAAAATGTTACATTTTTAATCGTTTTAAGTTTCATCTCAAAATTTGAATTATATTCAAATTTTGAAATTGATTATTAGGATTTGAGTTTTACAATTTTAACCTCGAATTTTACGAACTCCTCCATTTACTATTGAGTGTTAATTTAATTAATTTAAAAAATTAAAATTTATAAGATTCACTACTTTTTATCATTATTAAAATTAATTTTAAAATATCAATTTATAACTAACTAGTCGTTAACACTTGTCATACACACGATATTTGAAGTGATAACTTTCCTTCCAACTGTTGTTTAAAATTAAATTAATAAATAATTTTAAAAAAATAAATTAATTTTATTACATTAGTTTCCTATACTAAATTCTATCTATAAACTTTTAGAAGAGAGAGTTAATAATGGAATAAAAATACAAATCAAGAGAAGTGGCAAACACAAAGTTTTCCTCTTATACAAGTACGTATACGTATTCTTAAACATATGACAATTGATGAGACTTTTTTAACTATTTCATAAATCATTACCAAATAGCTATCATTTAATGTTGTATTTTTCTATTAGTGAGTCTTGTTCTATTGTTGTTTGTATGAACCTTTGAATATGTCATAGGTGGATAGATTAATTAGACACTCAACAGTTAATGAATATATTCTAAAGTGCAATTTTTATATACAAACTTGAAACATTGATGAAATGCAAAAAAAAAAATTCGAGAGATATAATTTTAAAACAAACACATCTAGGAAAGCTTACAACAACTAAAATAAATAAATAAATAAAAATTAAAAAGAAAGAAAAGAAAAAAAAAGAAAAGGCTTACCTTAAAACTATAGGATTAGAAACATGCAATCAAACAAAGATATTTTCTTAATTGAACGCTATCCAATTTGTTTGTAAACTTGGAATGTAGAAAAATGAATTTTTATAGCCATCCAAAACTCAATTAATTGACACTATTTAAGAATTTCTAAAGGTTTGTTAATTATACTAGTTAACCGATTTAGTTATTAATTCTTTGCATTTAAAGGTTGGATAAACTTTTGGGCTTCCTTAAACTCATTAGCTACAAATTTATAGTTACCATAATTATTTAATAAGGTATTTATAAATCATCTAATTTTTTTTTAGCATAATTTCAAATAGAACAAGGTTAAGAGGAAAATGAATTTTTTATTATTTTTATTTTAGAAGTTGGATGAACTTTTGGTTTTTCTTGAGCCATGAGTGGTTCATAAGTTACAATTAACCTAATAAATTCATGAGATATTTATAAAATCATCTTATTATTCTTCAATTACCATAAAAATAGAAAAGTGAAAAGACAAAATTGTCACCAATGCAATAATAGAAAATAATATAGTGGAAGGACAAAAATGTCATAAAATTTTTCTTTCTCATTCAAGCTTTTATAGATTAGTTATAGGCAGACAACACCACGTAGGTGAGTATTAAGTAAGATTTTCCTATTAAAAGTACAAATCTTGAAATCTATTTGGTATAAATCTTGAAATCTAATGAATAAAATTAAATCAAAAGAAAACTCAATACTATTTTAAGTCTTGATACAGTAAATGTCAATGCTTCCACGACGTTTTGTGTAATTCAAAATTCAAAATTTGAAATAAAAATATTGTAATTTTAGTACAGCAATTACAATGATAAAAAATTGAATC
Source organism: Cucumis variabilis (assembly GCA_037974545.1). NCBI lineage: Eukaryota > Viridiplantae > Streptophyta > Magnoliopsida > Cucurbitales > Cucurbitaceae > Cucumis > Cucumis variabilis. The sequence goes on along the minus strand of JBBPDI010000009.1, from coordinate 3,305,548 downwards.
TTTCGTCTCATAAAAGGTCATATTAATTTTAGTACAACAATTACTATAAACCTTTCGTATCATCGTTTAAAATGTATTATCTTTTTAATAAATATGATTTTAAACAAAGAAGAAGAAAAAGATTGAAGTTAATTTTTTCTGTAAATTTCATTATGGAAAAACAAAAACAAAAATCTAAAATTAGTTTGGATTTTCTGTCACGTCGGCCACTTTGAATTCTTCAAAATATGCAATAAAAAACAAAATATTTAACACCAAACAAATTCTATCGTTTCTTACTATGCTATCATTATATGTAGGAACCACACGTTGATAGTTGTTGTATAGTGGAAGATTTACTATTTCCAAAGTAAAATCAGCTTTATTACTCTTTTAAGAATAACACAATCTTAGATTTTTGTTGTGCACTCGTCGGAATATGGAAAATGTTAAAAGAAAAAATAGTAGATTTAAAGAGAACATAGGAGGAAGAAAGGACAAAAAATAAACATTTATCTTTTTTTCCAAAAACTAAGATCACTTAGAAAAGTAAGGTCGGATTATATGAAAGAAAAACCGTTTTGAATCTAATTTTAGAACTAATTGAAATTAATTTATGGAATTACTCGAAGACAATTGATAATAAAACTTTTTTTTTTTTTGCTATGTTAATCATTCCACGCAAAGAGTACATATGAATAGATTAAGATTACATTATAAGAAGGGATCATAGAGATATAAGAGTATGATTATTAAATAACTTAAAAAGAATTGACAACTCCACAATAAAACTTGTTTGGTGTGGCCTTTTTAATCATATTTCTTTGAAGAAAGTGAGTGAAGAAGACAAAATAAGCGGGAAGAAATAAGTAATTCAAGACAAGAAATAATAACTTAACTTTGTTATGTAGCTCGAGTTCAAAATTTTAATTTTATGTTAGAAAAATATTAAAATTTTAATTTTGTATCTATTGAATTAGTTAATATTCACCAAGATTCGTAAAATTGAAAGTTTAATATGAATTGAACAATAATATTGATTTTTTTAAGGAAAAAAAAAAGGTTAAATTTGAGACTTAAAAAGCTCATAAAATCATGTAGTAGTTTAGAAGAAAAACAAAGTAGTGTTTTGGTTTACATTTGGTATTAAACCATACATTCATGCATGCTTAATTTATTTCATTCATTTATTTATTTATCTATGATTTCTTGCTTTAGTATTAAACTTGGGTAAAATAAAATTTCCATTATATTTCCATCAAAAAATTAAATATAAATATGTCATGAGTTATCCTTTTTTTTTTCTAAAAAATTAAATCAAACAAAATTTTGACAAAAAATGGTTTTCAAAGATTTTTCTTTCTTTCTAGAACTAGATTAAAAAACAAAATAAATGTGAGAGTTACAGTAAAATAAAATTAGAAATAAAAGTGAATTTTTTTCAAAAATATAAAAATTGATAAACAATTTACCCTCTATATAACAAAACTATTAAATTAAAAGACAAAATTTATCATAAATTAAAAGGTGGTTTGAAAATTTGTTGATGGGATTTTGTAAGCCAAATAAGTCTTCAATTCACATTTTTGTAATATCTCTAGTGTGATAAACATTAGTTTCTTTTGAAACTCAAAAGTCAAAACAAATCCCAATCTATCTTTGAATCAAACTCATCTAAATACAAATAAATGAACTTTTAATTATTGTAGGAGTTTATGTGTAGAGTATATATATATATATTAAACCACCTATAAATTTTATAAATATTAAATATTGCCCATGTTTTAACAAAGAAGTTTTTAAGTTCAACAATTAATTAAATATATATATTATTAAGGGTGATTTTAAAACTAAACGGTAGAAGCGAAATAACAAAAAATAAAAGTTATTAAGTTAAGAAACAATAATAAATGAAAAAGCAACTTACCAAGAGAATAAAATGAACTTAGAGAAAATGATTAAGTGAATTTTGTGCTAAAGGAGCTTAATCGACCTTGGTCTAAACCAAGGATGATGGTCGATGTCGACCCTCTCTGTTAGATGAACAAAGTGTACTATGACCTATTTGGACCTTGAAAATGTGATAGTTTAGTCAAAAGTCCAAACCAAACTCGATCGAGGTTCAGAATTTGAACATAGTATGTCAAATGCAAGTTATGACCCATTTAACTCAACAGATAATCTAAATATGACCATAAAACTCAAATAAGCATGCCTGAGTCAGAATAACACTATAATTAAAAACATCATTACGATGTCTAAGAAAGCTAGTCAAATCTAAATGCTCAAACTCTCACCTTATTATACATATACACATTTTAATTTAAATCTCAGAACGTCTATGAGACAAATATTATATCAATATACAGATTTTTCTAAATTTCAAATTTATCGTTATTACCACTTAAAAATTAAGTATATTTTAATCGAAATATGATATTCACACACATATTAAATTAAATAACAAAACGAAGTAATGTAAGAAAAAAATAGAAGCCAATCCAAGCATTTAAAAAAAAAGTTAAAAGAGCAAAAGTCTTCGAATATAGTATAATAGAATTATTGTTTTGATTTTTAATTGTACAAGTCACTCTTTTTTCTTTATTATTATTATTTTTTTGTCTCATTCCCACTAGCTTTCTCTAATACATGTTTTGATTATTAATCTATTCAATTTGGTCCCTATTTTCAAAAGAATTCTAATTTAATCCCTTCTGTTATATATATTCTTTTATTTACTTTGTTACTATTGATTCATGTTGAAATTTGTCGATAGGACTTTTGAAGATAACATTTAGTGAATTAAAAAAAAATAGAAAAGAATAAAACTTAAAAACTTATATGCCAATTTTCAATTTCAATAGTCAAATTTTAGATTCTAATATTGAATGTATTCTCTCAAAATTATTATTATTATTATTATTTTTGTTGGTAACAATAATTTTAATATAAGAAAATCCTACCATTTAGCTTAAACCATCATTTCTTTTGTAGATTAGAATAAAGATTAAGATTAAACAATTTAAAATATATAAATTAAAATAAATAAATTTTAAACTATATAAAGATTAGAGTAAAATATTAATAGATAACAAATTGTTATCATAATAAAATCAACAGATGATATTATAGTATTAAAAATTTCATCAACGCTGATATCTCCATCAATATTTTTAGGATGTTTTGGGTTCTATATCTAGACTAGAGATAAATATATATATTGTCGTGAAATCTACCAAACATAATGAAAAAGAAAGCTGTTTTAACTTTATAATATAAAGTATGGAAACTAAATTGATGAGACCAAAATAGAAACATTAGTAAATATTAAAGAATAGAAAGTAAAGAAATATATATATATTAATTTTACAAAGATATTATCGACCAAAGGAATCGATAAGGTTAAGAAGAAAAGGAAATCCATAGCCTCCGAAAAACAGAGCTTTTCACAAAAACAGAGGCCTAAGCAAAAATGGCAACAACAAACACCCTTTATTCTTTAATCTAACTTTCTTTCTGTCTACTTCAAATTTCATATTTCTTAATACTATTTTCGAGACTGCAACGCTAATCCCAGCCATGAATTCTCGCCGGCGTTCTTGCTTGTCGCCTGAGAGCTGCTCTGGTATGGCGTTCTCGGAGTTAGTCTGTTCCAAAAAAGATAGAGAAAAGTTAATGAGCCCATTCATATTTTTTGTTAAATTTTGATTCGATGAAATTAAATTCAAAGTTCAAATCCTCACCTGTCTTTTCTCTTCTCCAAGAAACGCTGAATCGAAGCTTTACGAGCCATCGGG
>JBBPDI010000009.1:3176194-3190186 GCA_037974545.1 Cucumis variabilis | reverse complement strand
TTTGTCAATTAGTATTAGGACCTTGTCAATTGATCCCAGTGCTGACTGTACGAATCTTCCTATTTCTTTCTCTATACAATTGCAATATATATATGTGTGTGTGTGTATAATGTATATGGTTGTACACATATGTATGTTGATATTACAACTATCTATATAAAATTTAGGTTAAGATATTGTTTTTTTATATACATCTTTGTAGTTTGTTTGGTTTTAGTTCTTATAGTAAAATTCAGTTGAATTCACTTGAATGTGGTATGTTGTGAATGGTTAGGTTTATAATTTGGAGAAGATGTTGCTTGAAAATTAAAACATTGGTGTGGCGGTGCATTTAATTTGCACATATGAGATGTTTAATTTAGATCTCAACATTATATTAAATGTTAGTTTAATGAGAATCATGAATTGAGCTTACTCTTTTACAATGTTGTTTAGATTTGTTTATAATAGAGTTCACTCTAGAGGGATATTTTATCCCTTTAGGGTTCGGAGTATACTTTCTCTTCCTATTTGAAAATCGAACATTCAAGGATTGGACTTGAACCACTAAGGATGTTCCATAATAGAGGATTGATCTAGGTCAATCACTCTTAGGAGATTTGTGGCCTCGATCTCAATCTTTGAGGTTGAGCGAGCCAAATGATTGCAGGGTCGGCTTAGTTGGTCTTGGTCAAGGCCTCTAAGGGGCAAGGCAAGCCCAGTGAGTCTAGAATCGGTTGTCTTTTCTCCTTATATTTGTTAGAAACTCTCTCAAGTATATAACTCTTTTGGATTTATTTTGTCTTTATTTTTTCTGGTTTAGAATGTAACACAACACTTTCGATTGGTATACCTTACAAACTAAATGAGATTAACCTCAAACTTTCAAAATTGTTCTAAATACTAACCTTTTGTAAATTCTTACTCCAAATATCGTTAAAAGAAACTTTTCTCTTATTGCAAATAATAAATTAAACATATGTATGATACTTGTAGAATTTATAAAATTTCAGATAAAAATAATATTATTATTTTTCTTGTTGATAATATTATCTAACAATTAATTTGTGTATTGATCAATCTTGTGAATTTTGTTGTAGCAAATGAGTTTATAAACATTTTCTTACATCGTATTTTATTAAAATTCAGTGAATTAGTAAAAGTTTAATTAAAGTAAAATCATTATACATGTGAATTTGAAAGATTGAAATAGATAGAATTCGTTATATTTTATCATTCTTTTCTCCTAAATTTAGATGGTAATTCAAATCAAAATATGATGGATATCTTTGAGCAATATCTATTAATTAGCTTTTTTAGATAATATTTAATGGTAAAGAAAGTATGTATAAAGTTGAATTAATTACTATTATATTATATAGAGTTAGGGATAAGGTTTAAAAAAATAGTATATTGTTCCAATAGTGGCCTTTGGGTTATCTTAGTTTGCCAATATGATTGCAAATAGTTATATTCTATTATTCTTTATTGATGGGGTGGAGAGAAACCTCCAATTGTACTTTTGCATTCACTTTTTTCCATCTTTAGTGACATCCAATTATTTGATTATATACCAAACCTTAAAACTTTAATTGCAAAATTGACTTTCTTGTCTCTTTCTTGATCAAGAGAGATTTTAATAGCTTTATGCCCATTTTATCTACATAATGTGATAAGCATTTTATGAAACCCTACAACTAAATAAACTTTAAATAATACGATCAATTGTGAATTTTATTGTCATTTTCGGAAGGAATCAAACAAACGTATTGATCTTAATTACGAAGTAAAAATTAGGAGAATCTCAAACTCGTGTGGTAGTGTTCTTGATCACCAATGACACTTCGATGATCTAATAATTAATATTCGTTTAGAGATCAACTAGCGAGTATAAAGTTTGTGATGTATTTTAGTGTCCTTTTAAATGGCATGAGTCATCGTAATTGTTATTTTATGATTGAACAATTTGGTGAAATATAGAACTACAAAGATATTTGATGTTCGAGATGTACTGAATATTTTTCTTGTTCTTATTCATATAGTTGATTAGCAAACTTTATTTTTTCCTTAATTCTTACTTCACAAACAAAATTACTTATATATGTGTGTATGTGTATATGAAAACCAAATCGTTGTTAATAAATTAACACACATTAGTTAGACAATTAATATAGAAGAATTGACAAACTATTTACGACTTATGGCAAAATTTTAATTCAAGCCCGAAAATGATAACTAAAATTTTATTTTTTGCTATAAAACGTAAATACTTTCCATTTCTTTTCTTCTATTTATGTAAATTCTCCATCATTTTATATAGATACATGATCTAACAAAATTCAATTGGCTAAAATTTCAAACTACAATTTTGAATTCATCATCCAACAACAACAACAAAAACACGCACATATTAATATAATTTTTTAAATTTGTTTTAAATGATAAAATTCTTATAAAATATTTATAAAGATAACAAAAAAAAATCACTTTCTAGATAGATTATTCTAGACAAAAAGTAAAATTTTGCTATATTTATGAATAAGTTAGCTCTATTTAAAAACATTTTTATAATTTAATAATTATAATTAGAGACATTTTTAAAAATAACAAAATAAATTAAAATATTTACAAGTTATAACAAAATTTTGGATTATATTAATGACAGTCTTTTATCACTGTAGCATATTAATGACCATCAATGATAAAATTTATTATAGGTTGTAAATATTTTATAAAATTTGTTGTTTGAAAATTTCTTACTTAGTAATTATAATATATTGTGACGAAGAGGAAAAAGAAATAAGAAATATGGCAACTACTTCACCCTCTTCATGGATTTTCACCAAACGAAAGAAGAGTTTCAAATATTTGAAAATTAAACACGTTAGTTTTGACCCATAATTATTATAATATTATCTTAGAAAACATTATTCTAGAATTTGAAAAAAAAAATTGGAAGAAAAGATTTATTCAATATTTGAATAATTTATATATTTTGATTTTTTTAAGGCTAAGAGTTAGCCTAACCCCAAAATTTATTAATTATGATATCTATTGACATATTAATATCTTCTCTCTCTCTCTCTCTCTCTTTTTTTTTGAGTAATTAATTAATAAATAAAACCCTACTTGGGAAACAAGTTTATCCAAAAAAAAAAGTGTAACTTTCCAACTCTTTTAAAACTCTAGAATTTGTTGGGTTTCTATATTAAGTAGGTAATAATTAGTGTAGTTTAATTCAAATCCTATTATCCTTTCTAAAATATTTCAAGTTTATTTCACTATAGGAAAATTGGTTTTATTTTGGTTGAATTATTTATGTTAGTTTTCTTAAACTTTCAGAAAGAAAAAAAATCGATTTCATCTTTTACAATATAATCTAACAATATCCACTCATTGAATGAATTTATTTTACATATAATGGAAAATCTTATGTTTAAATTCAAAATTTGTTAACTTTTAGTTGATTCACATGGACGACTAATTTAGAGACACTAACAAAAAATAGAGAGAATGAAGTTTTATACTATTTACAATCATTTTCAAATTGAACTTCATAATCTATGAGGGAGAGAAAAAGCTATTTTTAGTGGGTTTTTTTTTCTTTTTCAAGTAAAGCAATTTTTAGTGATTAGGAAAGAAAAGAAAAAGGAGTGGATAAATAGGCAAATGTATGGATGAATTATTAGGAAGTTTCTGGCTAAAACAAAATCTATAATTTAAATTCTAAAACTTTAGGGTATAAGTATATGAATAAAATAAAAAACGTGGGGTCAAATCTTTTGTGTTTGTTTATTTAATTACGTACAAAGACTTTGAAAGAAAGCTTCGTATTTCAAAATGAGGACAACATAACACTTCCGTGTCTTCCTAATACCTTTCTTTCTTTCTCTCCAAACCATAAAGGGGAAAGGTTTTTCTAATTGGGTACACACAATCATGGTAAATATGAGTTCGATATGTGACATGTGATTTAAGGTGGTTTGGATTGCATTTATAAGTAATTATTTTTTTTAAAAAAAAAAAAGTTATTTTAAAAGCACTTTAAATGGTTTTTGAAAAAACAAATTTATAAAATAATGCAATTTATGATAAACACTTACAATCAACTTTTAGAAAAATAAAATTTAAGTGTTTAATGGTTAGTCTTACTAATTTGTATGAAAAACTTCAGTCGCGACCTCCAACAATTCTCGTCGGTCAACTTCTGACAATTGTCTTCGCCAACGACTATCACTAGTGAACCTTCGACCACTATTTTCATGAGACTTCTGATAACCAATTTTTGTCTACAGTTTTTCCCACAAACTGCTTTTAGCCAACCTCTGACAATTGCTTTCCAACAATTGTCATTGAGCGAACTTTTGGTGACTGTTTCCTAGAGATCATTGATGAACCACTAACAATCATCGACCATTGTTGGCCTTCTTGTTGTGATTGTTTTCTAGTGACTATTGTCTGCTAACCTTCTATCACCCTTTTCTCAGCGACTATCGTCAGCTAACTTTTCTTTACCGTTTTCAAGTGATCGTAATTTACCATCTCCAACCACTGTTTTCGACTATCGCCTACAGCCATTTTTCAACCATTGTTTTTGCAAAAAAAAAAAAAAAAAAAAGCGTTGGTCGACATCCAATCATTATTTTTCAGTGATCACTATTATCCATCTTTAACTACCATCACTAATGATTGTTTCATGTGACCATTGACGATCAACTTTCAACATCTGTTTTTTCGTGATTGTCATGAGCCGACCAACTCCAGTCATCACCTCCATGAACAAAATCTTTATCAAAATTTAAAATGAATAAAATATTTTTTTAATATAACAAATCAAACAAACTTTTAACTAAAAACACTTTTTTTTTAAAAGTTATCAAACGCAAATGTGTTTTTAGAAGAAAAAAAATAAGTGAAAATGCAATTTTGAGCCTTTTTTAAAAAAATAATAATTTAATTCAAAGCACTCGAAAAACCTCAAACCCCACAATCTAATTTAAAGAAATTCTTATAGATATTTGAAATTATTCGCAAAATAGATTAAAATATTAAAACTAATAAATAATAATAGAAATAGAAAAAAGTGAAATTGCATCATATAAACATTTAGAAAAAAAGAAACAAATAAAATGACACATATTTTTTTTTCATATTCGTATTGCGAATATAGTAAAACTAGTGATATCAAATGGACTATCAGATGATTATGAAATTTTAAATTTGTTATTTTTCCAATTTAGAAAATATAATGACATAGACTCTATTAAACTCTATTATTATAATATATTTTTTAATATTTGACCCCACTCCTAGAAAAAAAATGTAAAAGTTAAGAAATACCTTATTAAATATGCATTATTCTGTTTTCACTCACTCTCTAAATCATTATTCACTCTACTTCTTACTACACCTAACTCTTGAAAAAGTGTTAGTATTAGATACGTATTGGATACTGATGTGTCTAGACTACACATAAAAGTTTGTGTCTTTGTTTTTTTTTTTTTAATTTTAATTTTGAGCCTGTGTAGGCACACATAGACACATCACTAGAGAAGAGAGAGGTAGGAAGGAGAAGAGAATAACACTAGAGAAGGGAAATATTATTTAAGGCTTGGGTTTTCTTTTTCTTTTAAATGGGCTTTTGGGCCTTATTGCATTCATTCCATGAGATATGGCCATAGCTTTCTTTTTTCGCTAAGAAATTTAGAGAAATCACATTCTTTCCTTACGATATTTCACACATGTTTTAAATTTTAAATTTTATTAATTATTTAATAATAATAATAATAATTTAAAAAATCTTAAATAATATTCTCTTAATTATTAAATATCATATTTAATTTATTTATTATATCAATTATAACTTATTATATATATATTTGTATTTATTATCTTTACAATAATTTAAATATGGAATAAAATTATTATTTTATATGATAATAATATTTTTAATTATCCTACAAAATAATTAGTTTTACTTTCATGTTCAAAACAAGAAGTTTCTCTTTTTCTCACGATCATCAATTATGATGTCGACTTTCTTCTTTAATTTGTATTTCAAATGATTGTTTTCTTCTTCTTTTTTCATTTGCTACTAGTCTTTTTCTTTTCCTTTCATTTTTTGTTTCGTATATTCTTTCTTCTTTCGTTACGTAGTATTTTTTTCCTTCCAAAATTTGTTCTTTCTTCTTCTGTTTCGTAGCATATATTCCGGTCATATTCCTTCTATTTTGTTTAATTTTTTATTCTTCAGTTCATCTTCCTATCATGTTCGACATATAATTTTTATTAAATGTTTCATCATTCGTATATACTATGGTATACCACTGAATAATAAATTTATGTATGTGATTTGTCACATATATACTACTGCATATATTCAATAATACATACACATATTCTTTTTCATGTTATGTGATTTTTTCTTGCTGCGTATATATACCAATATATATATACAGATTCTATATTCATTCATTTTCTTCTTCTTCTTACATTGAATAATTCATTTATATTTTGTGGTTTGTTACATATATACTCCTGCATATATTCAATAATACATACACTTTTTTTTCATGTTCTGTGATTTTTTCTTACTGCATTTAACATGGATTGTGTATTCCATCAGTATTTTTTTTTTAATTCTTACATATATACTATTGTGTAATACATATATCTTATGTGATTTGTTACATATATACTACTTCATATATTCAATAATACATAAATGATGTTATCTTTAATATACTCAATATACCATAATGTATTTCGAGTACAAAATACAAATTCTTACTAACCTTAAATAAACAATATAGAATATAATATACCTGTAATCACTATTATTTCAAACATAATTTATTATTTATTACATATAATATATTATTTACTATGTAAGATGTGAATATTTAAATAAAAATACATAAACAAATTGATATAAGAACCTTTCATTCATAAAATATACAACGTATTATTCAATATATACTATAATTACGTGAAATATATGAAAAATAATGCAAAATGAAAGAAAGAATGGACGGAGAGAGAGATTGGAAAGTGAGAGAGAGATCGAGAGGGAATAATTTTTTACCAAAATCACAAAAAGAAAAATAATTAAGGGACAATTTTTATTATAATGTTACCATAATATAATTAATCACTTACCATATTTACATATGATATCTAATAAATGTAAATCTTAATCATGGTTTACTTTCTTTTATATATATATATTATTAATAATAAAGATTGGCAAATTGATCATTTGAGCCATATATTTGTGTAAAATATTAGTCAATTTAGGACATTTTTGAAAAGTTTAAGAAAATTGGGTCAAGCTTGTAATACGATATACAATTTTAGGTCATTTCAGATATAAACCCTTTTTTTTTCTTACTTGGGTTTTTGTTTTTTTTTCTTTTAAATGTCCTTTTTATTCGTTTGTTATTATTGAGGTAAAAGTATCAATTTCAACCTTAAACTAATCATTGTATCAATTTAAAATATAACATTTAGAAGTTGCACTAATTTAGATTCAAAACTAACAATTGTATCAATTTAAACTTTAGAATTTATTCGGTATATCAATTTTAACTTTCATAAACATGTCCAAATAAAACGTAGTAGAGAATTTAAATTGATAAAACTATAAAAATTTAAGATTTAAATTAACATAATTATTAGTTTGATATTCAAAATTCATAAAAAGTTTAAATTAGTACTATTATTAGTTTATAGTATAAATTGGCTTATTAAAAATTAGACACGATATAAATTTATATTTATCATGTTGCTTAGAAAATGCCATTTTAATAATCAGTAGGAAAACTAGTATTTATTACTAAATAATAAAAAAAAACCAATATTTTATAAAATTAGTAAAGAAAAAAAAACTTTTAACATTTATATTCAGAAGTAACAGTAATGGGAGCCTATGAAGAATCTAAAGGATTTCATACAAATCCTAAGTTGAAATGCTAAAGAGTAAGTTGTATATGAGCTATTGGATTTTTATGCATAATGAAGTTCTTTTCCGCTAGCTAAACACACATTCTCCTAGGTGTAGGTTGATATTGCATCCATTTTTGTTATCAATCTTTATATTTCGTACTTTGTTACTGTGTTTAATATTAAGTTATTTAATTTATCAGTTATGATAATAGATGTTTGTAATATGTGTTAGATTCACTTTAGATTTTTTCTAATCCAACCTAAATTAGACGTTTGTAATATGTGTTAGATTCACTTTAGATTTTTTAAAAATATAAAACATCGATTTTTTCTAATCCAACCTAAATCCTTATGATATGTTGTCAGATTTTCTTAGAGTGGTAGGATATTTTAACACTTTTAATCAAACTATTTGAAAATAACAGGTAGGACCAACCATGATTTATCCCTTTCTCTCTAATTGTTTGGATTCACATTCAATGAAACCAAAACATTTAATTTGAGTATCACAAAGTATGACATAGAAGGAGAGGGATGGGATAGGTTCCAAGATGTCTCTATTATCATTAACTTATCTCTTTCCAATTCTCTCATTTCGAGGAAACAAAATTGGCGTTACAATCTAAAATTAAGTTTAAAAAAACTTTGATTTCAGACTTTCGTGAATGTAATAATTTTGTTTTTGTATTTTTAATTTTGTGAATTTAAAATATGAAATTGAGTAGGTGACAATTTAGTTTGTGTATTGTGTTTATCAAAATTAGATGTCCCTTCTTATTTTTTTTATGTAAGACTCTGTAATTTATAAAAAAAAAAAATTGACTCTCGAATTAATTTATCAATTTATTATATGATAAATTTTATTAAATTTTGACACTGTAAAGAGAAAAGTTTAGTAAATTATATAAAGTTTTAGTAATTAAATTGTTACAAAATTGAAAGTCATCAATTTCTAGAAAAAATAGAGATAGAGATTGAGATTGAGATAAATGTCTCCAATATTATTTGTGTGAATGAGACTGACAGAAATTTAAATGGAGAAAATACCCAAGACCAACCTAAAATAAATAATGGGTAAATAATCTAACATTTATCCCAAGTTTAAGATGTTATTTATGAAATGGATGATTTAAAAGTAAAGATTGATTAATCAAATATCAAATTAAACATATAAATCAACCCATAAAAACATGTTCTTTCCACAAAAATGTTAAAAGGATCAAATTCTCACACTATAGAGTTTGAATCGTGGAAATAATGGAAATGTAGACTAGAAATAAAAATTTGTATTTTTAAAAGCAATAAAATATTAAAATATTTATAAAATATAATAAAATTATTCAAATCTCTTTAATTCATTTAATTTAATTTACTATATTTTGTAAATAGTTTCAAAAAAAAAAAAATTCTGCTATTCATAACAATCTTTCTAAAAAAAGATTTAGAAAAATATAATAATTAGAGGCAAGCATAATAGATCAAAAACCAAGCCGATAATTTGGTTGGAAAACAAGAGAGATCAATAGAGGTAGGTTTCAAATAGTTTTCAAATTGAGAATTTTTAAAAGTATTTATAAGTGTTAAACTGACAAAAAAAAACGACCAACTTTTACTCATTTACATCGAAATCGGTTTGAACTTTTACTAAACTAGTTATGATCTGTTGAGAGTCAGTTTTGTCAAATAACCGACTCTAATCGATCGATTATCACCAATGATAACAATGACTTGGATAACTTATTTTTCTTCTGAGGAATATCTTTTTAGGAATACAACAAAGTTTTGTTGAAAAGAAAATAGTTGCGTAGTTGATAGTTCCACGTCATTGTCATGTCACACATCCACGACCCACACCGCATTTCTTAAATAGATATTTTTTCTTGTCAATTTAACGGTTGGGCCCCACAGCATCCACGTCACCGCCTCCCTAAAATATTTGAAAGGGTTAAATTTTCACTAAATAAATGCATGTGTATAAATATTTTAGAATTGTTTTACATTTTTGTACAAATTATTTTACATTTTCCTCTATATACAACAATTGCTAGTGGATCTAGGAATGGTGATGGGGTCGGGATTCTTTGTTGAAGAATCGTCTCGTTTTGTATTCTTGATTTGATTGATACCTTATCCATGGTCAAACAAACGATTTCCTACCCTGACCAAGAATTCGATTCCATGAAAACTTTTTACACCCTAGAAATTTAAGACCTCTACAGAGTAAAGTTATGTCACAATTATAGAGGTTAATCTCACCTTGACAAAAAAAGATTTATAATTAATTAACTTTATTATTCAAATTTTTTTAATTAAAATAGAACAAATATACATTGTTAATCTCGGGATTTTCGATTTGATGCAGAGGAAGGTTTGAGAAGTAAATGTAGAACTTGTTTGTATTAAATCAATGTCTTGCAAATTACAGAAGAGAAGCCTATGCTTAAATACAATGACAATGACAATGACAATGGAAGATGGGATAAAACTTTATCACGATTGAAAAGTGAACATCAAGCTCAATATGCTTCGTATGAGCGTGAAAAACCGATTGCGAGCAAGAGCAGCAACAAAGACATTATCACACCATGTAATGGGAGGAGATGAAAGATAAATGTCAATGTCTCTCAAAAGAGCTCGTAGCCAAAGTAACTCACAAGTAACATCAGATAATAGGAGCTCGTAGCCAAAGTAACTCACAAGTAATATGGGATAATAGTGGAAGATGCAGGGGAGAGGTAGAGGCCAAGATGGAGAGTGCTCTAAAGGTATCTAAGAACATGCTTGAGAGTCTGCCAATGAAGAACCGTAGGATGCTAAATGAACTCACTTAATTTATTGGTAGTAAAGGCTACATCCGATCGTGTGTGTTGCAAATACTGAAGAGAACTATTAGTACTACTATAGCCTTTGTTGTCAATAAACTAAGATAGTTGTTTATCAGTGAGGTACGATCAAGTGATTAAAATGTTAATATATTTTAAACCAGAGTACTACTCATATATTAAATATATAAATGCAAGGAATTGAGCTAAGATTGAGACTAAGACTACTTCCAAAAAATAGAGATTGTGATTAGATTTTTAAATTTTAAATTTTTATATGTGAAAACTAATTAAATTGAGCCAAACCGCATATATACGACTTGATTAGATTTTTTTTATATGTTAGAAATGGTTTAATTTAGTATCAACTTCAATTTTCAAAATTTCTTCAAACCATGGAATCACAATTTTCGATTTCGTTAATTACCCATTTTGTTCGATCTGGTTATTAAAAACAGTTCAATTTTTTTGGATTTGAAATCATTTCAGTGAGCTTTTAAATACTACCTTCGTTTATAAATACAATTATTTTGCTATGACTTTTCACTAATATATTTTAAAAAATCAATTTAAGCTTTGAAAAAGAAAGAAAATAGGTTTTATTAAGAAAAATCTCAAAGTCTTTGCAATTAGACTAAAAAAAAAACTTCATCAAAGAAATGTGACATCTATCAATGGTGAATCTAGAAATCCAAGTTAGAGGACACAATTATATATAAGGTGAAAAAAATGCCTCAAGTTACTATATGGTTTGCTTTTATTTTCATTCGATCTAAGCTTCAAATTTTTACATTTTTAAGATTTTTTTTTCCAAAACATACCGTTAAATGAAATTCAAACACAAAATCCTATATACTATTTTGTTCATTACAATGTATTTATTGGTACTATTATTTATATTAGCCCCCACGTGAAACCATAGAAAGAACAAAAGCCACAATTCGAGTGTTGAAAGAGTGGGGGCACAATCAATGTTCTACTAACTAACATGGGTATATTATATAATACATAATGTAAAATGATACTTCAAAAATTAATAGAAAAATGCAAAAATCGATCATTTAGATTCGACAACGAGAACCATATTAAATAAATATAAACAAAATATACATCAATTTAAATAATTGTCAAATAGATCGAAAATAAAATAGTTACGAAGACTAGGAGAATTATTTAATAAGGTTTGGACTCATCCATACATACACATTGGGGGCAAGGGAAGCAAAGGGCAGATCTTTTGGGCATAAGATATATCTTGTGATAAAACAGAAAGCACAAAAAGCGAAAAGATGATTATTAAAATATCTAATACTAAACTTGAACACAGTTCGTCCACGTCATCAAGTGTGCCAACTTGAGAAAGACTCCAACCAATAGGTCTCTCTCTCTTCTCATACGTGGCAAGTTTCCATTTGCTGTTTCTCTTAAGTTCCACGGCTTTGACTTTATTTTCCCTATTCAATTATTGTTGTCATTAAGATTTTTTTTAAAATTTAATTAATTTACAATTTTCATTTGAGATTAATTAGTTCGTGGTCGAAACACTAATTCAAAACTTCTTATTTGCTATTATATATTTTAGTATTTTATATTTATAATTGTTTTTTATTATTTGCTATAATGTTTATTATTTTTTTATCAAACCAAAATAATTTACACATCAAACACGTACTATTAGGGATTGTTTGGTAACGCTTTTGTTCTTTGTTTCTTGTTTCTTGTTATCTGTTTCTTGTTTACTGTTTTTTATATAACAAGAGATATGAATGCGTTTGATAACTATTTCTGTTTTTTGTTACTTGAAAAAAAGAACAAAAACAGAAAGTGTGTTTGGTAACTGTTTCTTGTTTTTTTATTTTCTTTGATATTTATTTTTTATTTTATTCACATCTAATTCAATTAAACATTACACCACTCACTTTATCAAACCCATATATGAAGGTATTCTAGTAATCTTATGGAGATCAAGATGAAGATTGAGATATGTAGGACAAAGTCAACGAGGAGGATGACAAAAATCCACGATAAAGAGGAGGACTGAAATCCAAAACAAAGAGAAAGACAAAGACCCACGATGAAAACACATATCTGGTGAAAACCCAGATCCGAATGAAAAGAAAGAGGAAAACTCAGATCCAGCTAAGAGGAAGACGTCGTGTAAAGGAAGACGATGAGAGGCGAAGAGGAAGATGACAAAGACAATGAGAGGAAGAGGAAGACCATGGTTATTTAGGGAACACGATAGAGATTTAGATCCAGCAAAGAAAAAGGAAACCATGCGGAGAGTGGTTATTTAAGGAATAAGATGGAGAAATAAAAGGAAGAAAAATGAAATCACATGGAAAAATGTAAAAAGAAAATAAAAAATAATTGAGAAAAAAAAAACTAATAAAAATAATTGAAAAACTATATTTTTTTCTGTTTCCAATAATTTCTTATAAAATGAGAAATGTTTCTTCTTTTTTTAGAACGAGAAACATAGAACGTTATCAAACACATCTGTTTCTTACAAAATGAAAACGGAAATAGGGAACGAGAACATTACCAAATGAGCCCTTAATAATCAAAACTAAAATAATCATTACACAAAACACAAATTATTATAACTCAACTATATCCTACACTTTGCCCCAAACATTCCATTAATTTTAACAGAACTACTAGAATCAGTGTGTGTCAATTTAGGTATGTCTTAGTAGTAGGTAAAATATTAATTACCATAATTTTTTTTTTTGAAGATTTGATTCTTACCTCCCATAATTATGGAACTAAACTAATTACTCTAAAGATATTTCACATACTCTTTCACATCAAATAAATCGATTTATGATAGTGGTTTCAAATAGTAAAATTGTTTGAAAATATTTATAAGTAGAACAACATTACCTAATGTTAATATTTTACTATATTTAGAAAGCAAAAGGTAAAATTATATTTATGTCATTGTCAATATGAGCATGTGATCTCATCTACAATAGTATGAACCCAAAAAATGAAATAATAACTTTGAAACAATTTTATTTATAACAATTATATATATATATATATATATATATAATGTTTTTACAATAAGGAAATGCTAAAGATTGGTTCGATCACATTTCCATTGAATAATCGCATTCCTTTGGGTTTCCTCTTCTTTCCATCTTCCGTGGAGAGAAGAACAGTCAAGTAAGAATCTGCAACAATGGCTTCACGCCTGTTCTTTGTTTCTTCTCTTCTTTTGGTACTTTCCTGTGCAGTTGCC
>JBBPDI010000009.1:3164613-3176094 GCA_037974545.1 Cucumis variabilis | reverse complement strand
TTTGTCAATTAGTATTAGGACCTTGTCAATTGATCCCAGTGCTGACTGTACGAATCTTCCTATTTCTTTCTCTATACCATTGCAATATATATGTGTGTGTATGTATGTATGATGTATATGTTTGTACACATATGTATGTTGATATTACAATTTACAACTATCTAGGTTAAGATATTGTTTTGGTTTTTTATATACATCTTTGAGGTTTGTTTGGTTTTAGTTCTTATAGTAAAATGTCATGTGTTGTGAATGGTTAGGTTTATAATTTGGAGAAGATGTTGCTTGAAAATTAAAACATTAGTGTGGAAGTGCATTTAATTTGCACATATGAGATGTTTAAGTTAGATCTCAAACATTATGTTAGTTTAATGAGAATCATGAATTGAGCTTATTCTTTTACAAGGTTGTTTAAATTTATTTATAATAGAGTTCACCCTAGAGGGATTCCTTATCCCTTTAGGGTTTGGAGTATACTTTCTTTTTCTATTTGAAAATCAAACACTCACGTATTGGGCTTGAACCACTAAGGATGTTCCATAATAAATGATTGATCTAGGTCAATCACTCTTAGGAGATTTGTGGCCTCGGTCTCAATCTTTGAGGTTGAGCGAGCCAAATGATTGCAGGATCGGCTTGGTTGGTCTTGGTCAAGGCCTCTAAGGGGCAAGGCAAGCCAACTGAGTCTAGAACCGGTTGCCTTTTCTCCTTATATTTGTTAGAAACTCTCTCAGGCCGGTCTTCGACCTATATATTGTTTGGGATTAGATAACTCTTTTGGATTTATTTTGTCTTTATTTTTTCTGGTTTAGAATGTAACACAACACTTTCAATAGGTATACCTTACAAACTAAATGAGATTAACCTCAAACTTTCAAAATTGTTCCAAATACTAGCCTTTTGTAAATTCTTACTCCAAATATCGTTAAAATAAACTTTTCTCTTATTGCAAATAATAAATTAAACATATGTATGATACTTGTGGAATTTATAAAATTTCAGATAAAAATAATATTATTTTTTTTCTTGTTGATAATATTATCTAATAATTAATTTGTGTATAGATCAATCTTGTAAATTTTGTTGTAACAAATGAGTTTATAAACATTTTCTTATATCGTATTTTATTAAAATTTAGTGAATAAGTAAAAATTGAATTAAAGTAAAATCATTATACATGTTTAATTTGTGAATTTGAAAGATTGAAATAGATAGAATTTGTTATATTTTATCATTCTTTTCTCCTAAATTTAGATGGTAATTCAAATCATATCTTTGAGCAATATCTATTAATTAGCTTTTTGAGATAATATTTAATGGTAAAGAAAGTATATATAAAGTTGAATTAATTACTATTATATTTATATAGAGTTAGGGATAAGGTTTAAAAAAATAGTATATTGTTCCAATAATGGCCTTTGGGTTATCTTAGTTTGCCAATATGATTGCAAAACTATATTCTATTATTCTTTATTGATGGGGTGGAGAGAAACCTCCAATTATATTTTTGCATTCACTTTTTTTCATCTTTAGTGACATCAAATTATTTGATTATACACCAAACCTTAAAACTTTAATTGCAAAATTGACTTTCTTGTCTCTTTCTTGATCAAGAGAGAGATTTTAATAGCTTTATGCCCATTTTATCTAAATAATGTGATAAGCATTTTATCAAACCCTACAACTAAATAAACTTTAAATAATATGATGAATTGTGAATTTTATTGTCATTTTTGGAAGGAATCAAACAAACGTATTGATCTTAATTACGAAGTAAAAATGAGGAGAATCTCAAACTCGTATGTTAGAGGTCACCAACGACACTTTGACGATCAAATAATTAATATTCGTTTAGAGATCGACTAGCGAATATAAAGTTTGTGATGTATTTTAGTGTCCTTTAAATGTCATGAGTCATCGTAATGATTATTTTATGATTGAACAATTTAGTGGAATATACTACAAAGATATTTGATGTCGGAGATGTACTAAGTATTTCTCTTATTTTTATTCCTATAGTTGATTAGCAGACTTTATTTTTTCCTTAATTCCTACTTCACAAACAAAATTACTTATATATGTGTGTATGTGTATATGAAAACCAAATGGTTGTTAATAAATTAATACATAGAAGAATTGACAAACTATTTACGATTCATGACAAAATTTAAATTCAAGCTCGAAATTGATAACTAAAATTTTATTTTTTTTGCTATAGAATGTAAATACTTTTTATTTTCTTCTATTTATGTAAATTCTCCATCATTTTATATAGATACATGATCTAACAAAATTCAATTGGTCTAAAATTTCAAACTACAATTTCGAATTCATCATCCAACAAAAAAAAACATTAATATAATTTTTTAATTTTGTTTTAAATGACAAAATTCTTATAAAATATTTACAAATATAACAAAAAAAATCACTTTCGAAATAGATGTCTAGACAAAAAGTAAAATTTTGCTATATTTATGAATAAGTTAGCTCGTTTTGTTATATTTAAAAATATTTTTGTAATTTAATAATTATAATTAGGGACATTTTTAAAAATACCAAAATAAATTAAAATATTTACAAGCTATAACAAAATTTTGGATTCTATTAATGATAGTCTTCTATCACTATAGTATATCAATGACTATCAATAATAGAATTTATATATGGTAAAATTTATCATTTTTTAACATCTCTCTTATAATTATAATATATTGTGATGAAAAGGAAAAAGACATAAGAAATATGGCAACTACTTCACCCTCTTCATGGATTTTCACCAAACGAAAAAAGAGTTTCAAATATTTGAAAATTAAACACGTTAGTTTTGACCCATAATTATTATAATATTATCTTAGAAAACATTATTCTAGAATTTGAAGAAAAAAATTGGAAGAAAAGATTTATTCAATATTTGAATAATTTATATATTTTGATCTTTTTTAAGGCTAAGACTTAGCCTAACCCCAAAATTTATTAATTATGATATCTATTGACATATCAATATCTTCTCTCTCTTTTGGAGTAATTAATTAATAAATAAAACCCTACTTGGGAAACAAGTTTATCCAAAAAAAAAAGTGTAACTTTCCAACTCTTTTAAAACTCATCTAGAATTTGTTTGGGTTTCTATATTGAGTAGGTAATAATTAGTGTAGTTTAATTCAAATCCTATTACCCTTTCTAAAATCTTTCAAGTTTATTTCACTATAGGAAAATTAGTTTTATTTTAGTTATTGAATTATTTATGTTAGTTTTTTTAAACTTTTAGAAAAGAAAAAATGTCGATTTAAACTTTTATTATATAATCTAACAATATCCACTCATTGAATGAATTTATTTTTTATATAATGAAAAAATTTACGTTTAAATTCAAAATTTGTTAACATTTAGTTGATCTATAGTTGATCTATATGCACGACTAATTTAGAGACACATTCAAAAATAGCATAATATAGCATAATGAACAGAAAATATATTTTGAGAGAATGAAGTTTTATACTATTTACAATCATTTTCTATTAATTCAATCAACCAAATGATGTAAAGATGATGTTTGCACTTTTTAAAAGCCACGGAAAGAAAAAGGTCAAAATGAAAGGTAAAAGAAGTGATGGAAATGAGTAAGCAGATTGAACTTCATAATTTATGAGGGAGAGAAAAAGCTATTTTTAGTGGGTTTTTTTTTTCTTTTTCAAGTAAAGCAATTTTTAGTGATTAGGAAAGAAAAGAAAAAGGAATGGATAAATAGGCAAATGTATGGATGAATTATTAGGAAGTTTCTGGATAAAACAAAATCTATAATTTAAATTCTAAAATTTTAGAGTATAAGTATGAATAAAATAAAAAACGTGGGGTCAAATCTTTTGCGTTTGTTTATTTAATTACGCACAAGGACTTTGAAAGCAAGATTCGTATTTCAAAATGAGGACAACATAACACTTCCGTGTCTTCCTAATACCTTTCTTTCTTTCTCTCCAAACCATAAAGGGGAAAGGTTTTTCTAGTTGTGCACACAATCATGGTAAATATGAGTTCGATATGTGATATGTGATTTAAGGTGGTTTGGATTGCATTTATAAGTAATTAATTTTTTTTTAAAAAAAAGTTGTTTTAAAAGCACTTTAAATGGTTTTTGAAAAAAACAAATTTATAAAATAATGTAGTTTATGATAAACAATTATAATCAACTTTTAGAAAAATGAATTTTGAGTGTTTAATGGTTAGTCTTACTAATTTGTATGAAAAACTTCAGTCGATCACCACCTCTAGCGATCCTCGTCGGTCAACCTCTGATAATTGTATTTGCCAACGACTATCACTAGTGAACCTTCGGCCACTATTTTCATGAGACTTCTGATAACCAATTTTTGTCTACAGTTTTCCCCACAAACTGCTTTTAGCCAACCTCTGACAACTGCTTTCCAACAATTGTCATTGAGCAAACTTTTGGTGACTGTTTCCTAGAGATCATTGATGAACCACAAACAATCATCGACCGTTGTTAGCCTTCTTGTTGTGATTGTTTTCTAGTGACTATTGTCTGCTAACCTTCTATCACCCTTTTTTCGACAACTATCGTCAACTAACTTTTCTTTACCGTTTTCCAGTGATCGTAATTTACCATCTCCAACCATTGTTTTCGACTATCGCTTACAGCCAATTTTCAACAACTGTTTTGCAAAAAAAAAAAAAAAAAGTTGTTGGCCGACATCCGATCATTATTAGCCACCTTTAACTACCATCACTAATGATTGTTTCATGTGGCTACAGGAGATCAACTTTCAACAACTGTTTTCTAGTAATTGTCATTAGCCACTCTGATTACTATCTTGACCAATTCCAGTCATCACCTTCATAAACAAATTTTTTATCTAAATTTAAAATGAATAAAATATTTTTTTAATATAACAAATCAAACAAACTTTTAACTAAAAACACTTTTGAAAAAAAGTTGTCAAATACAAATGTGTTTTTAGAAGAAAAAAAAAAGTGAAAATGCAATTTTGAGTCCCTTTTTTTAAAAAGAATAATTTAAGGCAAAGCACCCAAAAAACCTCAAACCCCATAATCTAATTTAAAGAAATTCTTATAGATATTTGAAATTATTTGCAAAATAGATTAAAATATTAAAACTAATAAATAATAATAGAAATAGTTAAAAGGGAACTTTATCATATTGATAAAAACATTTTTTTTAGAAAAAACAGTGAATGACACATATTTTTTTTACGTACTGCGAATATGGTAAAATTAATGATATCAAATGAACTATCAGTTGATTATGGAATTTTAAATTTGCTATTTTTTTTAAATTAGAAAATATAGTGATATATTATTCTTTTTTAATATTTGTAAAAGCTCCTAGAAAAAAATGTAAAAGTTAAAAGAAATACCTAATTAAATATGCATTATTTTGTTTTCACTCACTCTTTAAATCATGATTCACATTACTTCTTACTACACCTAACTCTTGAGAAAGTGTTAGTGTTAGATACGTATTCGATACTGATATGACATATCCTAATCGGCACATAAAAGTTTGTGTCTTTGTTTTTTTCTTTTATATAATTTTAATTTTGAGCCTGTGTAGGCACACATAGACACATCACTTGAGAAGAGAGAGGTAGGAGGGAGAAGACAAATTTTATTTAAGGCTTGGGTTTTCTTTTTCTTTTAAATGGGCTTTTGGGCCTTATTTCCATGTGATATGCCCATAGATTTCTTTTTTTCTCTGACAAATTTTGAGAAATCAACTTCTTTCCTTTGATATTTCACACATGTTTTAAATTTTAAATTTTTAATTTTTAATCGCGATATTTTAAGAAAATTTTAACTTTCATATAATTATTTAATAATAATAATTTTGAAAAATCTTAAATAATATTCCCTTAATCATTAAATATCATATTTGATATATTTATTATATTAATCGTAACTTCATTAATTATTATTATTATATATATATTTGTATTTATGAATGAAATATTTATTATATTTGCGATAATTAAAATATGGTATAAATTATTATTTTATATGGTAATAATATTTTAATTATTCTACAAAATAATTAGTTTCAATTTTATGTCCAAAACAAAAAAATTTTTCTCACGATCATCAATTATGGTGCCGACTTTCTTCTTCGATTTGTATTTCAAAAAATTGTTTTCTCTTTTTCGATTTCCTACTAGTCTTTTTTTTCTCTTTCATTTTTCGTTTCGTATATTCTTTCTTCTTCCGTTACGTAAAATTTTTTTTCTTAAAAAATTTGTTCTTTCTTATTTTGTTTCGTAGCATATATTCTGATTATGTTCTTCTTATTTTGTTTAATTTTTTATTATTCGGTTCATCTTCCTACTGGTCTTTTTTTTCTCTTTCATTTTTCGTTTCGTATATTCTTTCTTCTTCCGTTACGTAACATTTTTTTTCCTTAAAAAATTTGTTCTTTCTTCTTCCATTTCCTCTTATTTTGTTTAATTTTTTATTATTCGGTTCATCTTCCTGTCATGTTCGACATATAATTTTTATTAAATGTTCCATCATTCGTATATATTATGGTATACCACTGAATAATAAATTTATGTTATGTGATTTGTCACATCTATGCAGTCACATATATACTACTGCATATATTCAGTAATACATACACATATTCTTTTTCATGTTATGTGATTTTTTCTTGCTGTGTATATATACCAATATATACACAGATTATATCTTCATTCATTTTTTTCTTCTTCTTACATATATGCTGCTGAATAACTCATTTATATTTTGTGGTTTATTACATATATACTACTGCATATATTCAATAATACATACACTTTTTTTTTCATGTTCTGTTATTTTTTCTTACTGCATTTAACATGGATTATGTATTCCATCAATATTTTTTTTAATTCTTACATATATACTATTGTATAATACATATATCCTATGTGATTTGTTACATATATACTACTTCATATATTTAATAATACATAAATGATGTTATCTTTAATATACTCAATATACCATAATGTGTTTCGAGTACGAAATAAAAATTCTTACTAACCTTAAATAAACAATATATACTATAATATATATGTAATCACTATTGTTTTAAACATAACTTATTATTTATAACATATAATATATTATTTACTACGTAAGATGTGAATATTTAAATAAAATACATAAACAAATTGATATAAGAACCTTTCATTCATAAAATATACACCGTTGTATTCAATATATACTATAATTACGTGAAATATATGAAAAAAATGCAAAACGAAAGAAAGAATGGACAGAGAGAGAGATTGGAAAGTGAGAGAGAAATCGAGAGGTAAGAATTTTTTACCAAAATCACAAAAAGAAATAATTAAAGGACAATTTTTATTATAATATTACCATAATATAATTAATCACTTACCATATTTACATATGATATATAATAAATGTAAATCTTAATCATGGTCTACTTTTTTTTATTTTTTTTATATATTATTAATAATAAAGATGGACAAATTGGTCATTTGAATCCTATATTTGTGTAAAATATTAGTCAATTTAGGACATTTCTGAAAAGTTTAAGAAATTTGGGTCAATCTTGTAATACGATATACAATTTTAGGTAATTTGAGATATAGACCCTTTTTTTTCTTACTTGGGTTTTTGTTTTTTTCTTTTGAATGTCCTTTTTATTGGTTTGTTATTATTGAGGTAACGTATCAATTTCAACCTTAAAATAATCATTGTATCAATTTAAAATATAACATTTAGAAGTTGTACTAATTTAGATTCAAAACTAACAATTGTATCAATTTAAACTTTAAACTTTCTTCGGTATATCAATTTTAATTTTCATAAACATGTTCAAATAAAATATAGTACATGATTTAAATTGATATAATTATAAAAATTTAGGATTTAAATTGATATAATTATTAGTTTGATGTTCAAATTCATATATTAATGAAAATCTAAAGTTTAAATTGGTACTATTATTAGTTTATAGTATAAATTGGCTTATTAAAAATTTAGACGATATAAATTTATATTTATCATGTTGCTTAGAAAATGTCATTTTAATAATCAGTAGGAAAACTAGTATTATTACTAAATAATAAAAAGATAAATGTCAATGTTTTTCACACCAAGTAATGAGAGGAGATGAAAGATAAATGTCAATGTTTTTCAAAAAAGCTCGTAGCCAGAGTAACTCACAAGTAACATGGGATAATAGTGGAAGATGCAGGGGAGAGGTAGAAGCTAAGATGGAGAGTGCTCTAAAGGTACCTAAGAACATGCTTGAGAGTTTGCCAATGAAGAACCGTAGGATGCTAAATGAACTCACTTAGTTTATTGATAGTAAAGGCTATATCTGATCGGGTGTGTTGCAAATACTAAAGAGAACTATTAGTACTGCTATAGCCTTTGTTGTCAATAAACTAAGATAGTTGTTTATCAGTGAGGTACAATCAAGTGATTAAAATGTTAACATATTCTAAACCTGGAGTACTACTCATACATTAAATATCTTAATGCAAGGGGTTGAGCTAAGATTGCTTCCAAATAATAGAGAATGTGATTAGATTTTTAAATTTTAAATTTTTATATGTGAAAACTGATCAAATTGAGCCAAATCGCATATATACGGCTTGATTAGATTTTTTTTATATGTTAGAAATGGTTCAATTTAGTATCAACTTCAATTTTCAAAATTTCTTCAAATCATGGAACCAAAATTTTCGATTTCGTTAATTACCCATTTTGTTCGATCTGGTTATTAAAAACAGTTCCATTTTTTGGTTTGAATGGACCTTTCCATTTTAAGCTTTTAAATACTACTTTCATTTATAAATGCAATTATTTTATTATGACTTTTCACTGATATTTTAAAAAAATCAATTTAAGCATTGTAAAAGAAAGAAAATAGCTTTTATTAAGAAAAATCTCAAAGTCTTTTCAATTAGACTAAAAAAAAAAATCATCAAAGAAATGTGACATCCATTAGTGGTGAATCTAGAAATCCAGGTTAGAGGGCACAATTTATATATAAGGTGAAAAAAATGTCTCAGGTTACAATATGGTTTGCTTTTGTTTCCATTCGATCTAAGCTTCAAAATTTTATATTTTTAAGATTTTTTTTTTCAAAACATATCATTAAATGAGATTCAAACACAAAATCCTATATACTATTTTGTTTATTACAATATATTTATTGATACTATTATTTATATTAACTCCCACGTGAAACTATAGAAAGAACAAAAACCACAACCCGAGTGTTGAAAGAGTGGGGACACAACCAATGTTCTACCAACTAACATGGGTTTAAAATACATGTTATATAATACATAATGTAAAATGATATTTCAAAATTTGTAAAAATCAATAATTTAGATTCGTCAATAACGATCATATTAAATAAATATAAACAAAATATACATGAATTTAAATAATTGTCAAATAGATGGAAAATAAAATAGTTATGAAGACTAGGAGAATTATTTAATAAGGTCTGGAATCATCCATACATACACATTGGGGGAAAGGCAAGCAAAGGGCAGATCTTTTGGGCATAAAATATCTCTTGTGAAAAAACAAAAAGCACAAAAATCGAAAAGAGGATTATTAAAATATCTAATACTAAACATGAACACAGTTCGTCCACGTCATCAAGTGCGCCAACTTGAGAAAGACTCCAACCAATATGTCTCTCTCTCTCTTCTAATACGTGGCACGTTTCCATTTGCTGTTTCTCTTAAGTTCCACGGCTTTGACTTTATTTTTCCTATTCAATTATTGTGTCGTTAAGAATTTGTTTGTAAATTTAATTAATTTACAATTTCATTGAAACACTATTTCAAAACTTCTTACTTGCAATTGCAATTATATATTTTAGTATTTTACATTCATAAATTTTCCTTTTATTATTTATTATAGTGTTTATTTTATTTTTTTCATAAAACCAAAATAATTTACAGACCATACGTACTATTAGGACTTGTTTGGTAACGTTTCTGTTCGATGTTTCTTGTTTCTTGTTTTCTGTTTTTTTTAGAATAAGAAATATGAATGCGTTTGATAACTGTTTCTGCTTTTTGTTACTTGAAAAAAAGAAACAGAAACAGAAAGTGTGTTGGGTAATTACTGTTTCTTGTTTTCTTATTTTCTTCGAGATTTATTTTTATTTTATTCACATCTAATTCAATTAAACATTACACCACTCACTTTATCAAACCTATATATGAAGGTCTTCTAGTAATTTTATGGAGATCAAGATGAAGATTGAGATATGTAGGACAAAGTCGACGAGGAGGAAGACAGAAATCCATGATAAAGAGGAGGATTGAAATCCAAGGCAAAGAGGAAGACAAAGACCCACGACGAAAACACATATCCGGCGAAAACCCAGATCTGCATAAAGAGAAAGAGGAATACCCAAATCCAACGAAGAGGAAGACGATGAGAGGCGAAGAGGAAGATGGCAAAGACAATGAGAGAAAGAGGAAGACCATGGTTATTTGGGGAGCACGATAGAGATAAGAGGAAGAAAAAGGAAACCATGCAGAGAGTTGTTATTTAGGGAAGAAGATGGAGAAATAAAAGGAAGAAAAATGAAATCACGTGGAAAAATGTAAAAAAAAAATAAAAAAATAATTGAGAAAAAGAAAAAAAAAACTAATAAAAATAATTGAGAAACTACTTTTTTTTCCTGTTCTCAATAATTTCTTATAAAATGAGAAATGTTTCTACTTTTTTTAGAACGAGAAACATAGAACGTTGTATGTTTGCCCCAAACGAAAACCGAAAACGAGAACATTACCAAATGGGCCCTTAATAACCAAAACTAAAATAATCAATACACAAAACACAAATTATTATAACTCAACCATATCCTACACTTTGCCCCAAACATTACCTTAATTTTAATGGAATATGTCAATTTAAGCATGTCTTAGTAGTAGGTAGAATATTAATTACCATAATTTTTTTTTTTTTGAAGATTTGATTCTTACCTCCCATAATCATCGAACTAAACTAATTACTCTAAAGATATTTCACATACTCTTGCACATCAAATACATCGATTTAAGATAGTGGTTTCAAATAGTAAAATTGTTTGAAAATATTTAGAAGTAGAACAACGTTACCTAATGTTAATATTTTACTATATTTAGAAAGGAAAAGGTAAAATTATATTTATGTCATTGTCAATATAAGCATGTGATCTCATCTACAATAGTATGAACCCAAAAAATGAAATAATAACTATAAAACAATTTTATTTATAACAATTATATATATAATGTTTTTATAATAAAGGAAATGTTGAAGATTGGTCCGATCACATTTCCATTGAATAATCGCATCCCATTGGGTTTCCTCTACTTTCCATATTCCGTGGAGAGAACAGTGAGAGAGTAAGAATCTGCAACAATGGCTTCACGCCTGTTCTTTGTTTCTTCTCTTCTTTTGGTACTTTCCTGTGCAGTTGCC
>JBBPDI010000009.1:2784304-2796478 GCA_037974545.1 Cucumis variabilis | reverse complement strand
CTTTATCATGTGATGGCACCAACATTGGGTGGAGACTCATAGGAAGGAAAAGTGGGCTTGGTTGGGCCTTAGAGGGACATATGAAGGGTTTTTAACGCAATACCATATTATAAAATTCATCCAAAATTTTCAAATTTTTTAAAAATGTTATAAATTAACTAATATTTTACACAAATACAAGATACAAATGAACAATTTATCCATTTTATTATTAATAATATATTAAAAAAAGAAAAAATGGAGAGTGAATCATGATTAATATTTGCATTTATTAGATATTCTACGTAAATATGGTAAGTGATTAATTCTATTATGGTAATATTATAATAAAAATTTTCCTTAATTATTTTTATTTTGGTGATTTTGTTCCAAAATTTTTCCTCTCGATCTCTCTCTCACTTTCCAATCTCTCTCCCCGTTCATTCTTTCTTTCGT
The DNA here is from genome assembly GCA_037974545.1 of Cucumis variabilis. Taxonomy (NCBI): domain Eukaryota; kingdom Viridiplantae; phylum Streptophyta; class Magnoliopsida; order Cucurbitales; family Cucurbitaceae; genus Cucumis; species Cucumis variabilis. The sequence goes on along the minus strand of JBBPDI010000009.1, from coordinate 2,796,043 downwards.
TTTGCACTATTTTTCACATATTCCACCTAATTATAGTATATATTGAATAATACAGTATATATTTTACGAATGAAAGATCCTTATATCAGTTTGTTTATAGAAGGTGGATCAACAAAGAGGGAAATTAGGGATGTGGATTATGGTTAGAAAATAATAAAAAAAAAAAGGTAAAAGTTTTCTTCTTTAAATATGTTGGATATTAATTCCATTTTCTTCACAAAAAATACTGAATAATAGAAGATTTGGGGAAGTACAAGCGGTGAAGAAGAAGAACATCGGCGGCTAACTGGTATAGTGATCTTTTGAAAAAAATTTGACAAAAATTTAAGGTTAGTAAGAATTTATATTTCGTATTTGAAATACATTAGGGTATATTGAGTATATTGAAAACAATATCCTTTATGTATTATTGAATATATGAAGTAGTATATATGTAACAAATTACAGAAAATATATGTATTATGCAATAGTACATATGTAAGAATTAAAAAAAATACTGATCATATACATAATCTGTGTATATAATGGTATATAAATGCAGTAAGAAAAAATTATAAAATATGAAAAAAAATTGTGTATGTATTATTGAATATATGCAATAGTATATATATGTAACAAATCACAAAATATAAATGAATTATTTAGTAATATATATGTAAAAAAATAAAAAAAATACTGAATGAATATATAATCTGTGTATATACTGGTATATATACGCAATAAGAAAAAATCATAGAACATGAAAAAAATATGTATGTATTATTGAATATATGTAGTAGTATATATGTGACAAATCACAAAATATAATTTTATTATTCAGTGGTATACCATAATATATATAAATAACAAGACATTTTATAAAAATTCTATTGTTGAACATGACGGGAAGATGAAATGAATAATAAAAAATTAAACAAAATAGAAGGAACATGACCGAAATATATGTTACGGAACGGAAGAAGGACAAATTTTTAAGAAAAAAATATGCTATGAAACGGAAGAAGAAAGAATATACGAAACAAAAAGTGAAAGAAAAGAAAAATACTAACCGTATATTCTTTAGCAAATTAAAAGGGAAGAAAAAATATTTTTTTTAAATACAAATCAGAGAAGACAGTCGATGTCGGAATTGATGGAAGAAAATAATGAAATTGAAAGAAGAAGAAGACAAAGTTGTCGCCGACGTCGGAATAAATTTCACAGATTCAATACGTGGTGATGAAAATAATGATATACAATTATATTTAATTATTAAATTGTTTCATATTAGAAAAGATTTCATTTTATATCGAACTAATAAATTATTTCCAATTAATTTTCATAGTAAAATTCTACATTAATTAATATCATAAACAAGGAAGTTATCATTTAGATAATAAATTGAATATAATGTAATTTAAAAAACAATTTGAATTTAATTTAAAAAATTCTATATAATTAATAATATAGATAATCTTATAATTGTCCTAAAAATATACAAAATCCTAATAAGAGATATAAATTTTAATTTAGAAGATTTGTGGAATTTGAGGATAGATTTATGTCTTTTTTTAAATCTTTCATATATGTACGTGTTATATATATATAGATATATTTCAAGAATTTTATTTCAAATTCTGTCCATGAATACTCCAAAAAATTGTTTACAATAATTTGAAGAGATAAAAAAGATTTTGTTCCCATGGCCCTTTGAAAGTTAATGTTCAAAGAAACAAACGTACCTAAAAAAATTTAGTTTTTGTTTAGAATTTTATTTAATATTATTATTTAAGTATTGTTTTCATAAAATGATACATTATGTGTTATATTTAAAATGGACAATATATATTTTTTAGGAGAATTTACAAAAATAAAAGAAAATAAAAAATATTTACACCCTATAGCAAAAAAAGATAGATATTTTAGACTTGAGTTAAAATTTTAGTTATTAATTTTGGATTTGGATTAAAATTTTACTATGAGCTTGTAAATAGTTTGCAAATTTTTCTATTTTTTTTATTTATAAATTATTTAAAAAATATAGTAAACTTGTTTTTCTTCTCAAGTTATTTGAAGTCCTATTTTTGTGCTTTATATTGTAAACTTTTCTTATCCTTGTCTTGTTCACATGAAGTTTTTGAAGAATCATCTTTCATGGAGTTAAGCCTTGTTCTTGTTCATATGAGGTTTTCGAAGAATCGTATTCTATGGAGTTAAGCTTGTGTTGATGTTGTCTTTATGTTGATTTGATACGATGTAGTTCGATCTTTAGTATCTAAATCTCTAATTCATTTTTTGAAAGAATATTTGTATCTCCAAAGAATTTTAGCGAAAACTTGAGTTCAAGGAGTGGTTAAGTAAGGAGTTAGAGAGGATTGTATCAGAGAACTTTCTCTAGGCCTCTCTAAAATCAAATGAGAAGAACTCCTCTCTATTTAGAGTTGTATATGACTAGATTTATAGTCTTAGGATTAGTTGGTACATGAATCGGACTCTACCAACCATATAAATTTGGGTCTTATTTAACATTTGAGTAAATCTATTTTTTTTGGTTCAATTGAACTTTAGCCCAAATAAATAATATTTAATTGGACCAAAATAATTAACTTGATTCAACAGACATGATGAAACACCGGCCGTCATCAGCATTTGTCAATTTATGTTTTTAATTTCAATTTAGGACACATATTAATTTTAATTAGTTCAAAATCTAATTAGTATTTTGGTCATTAATCGATAAATAATGTGACAATTTGTGATTGGTTCAAAATTTTTTGCTCAATCGTTCTTATTATTTTTTTAAGAAATAGGTTTTTTATTTTCATAAACTTGATTTTGGTCATTTTTAAAAATTTTCAAACACAAATTATTAATAAATACATGTAAAAGAATAGGATTTTAGTAAAAAGTTATGTTTTATTGAAAAGATGTTTTGTTAGAAATATGTGAAGTGCTTAAAAGGTTTTGATCCTACATTTAAATAATTTGTTTAAATAATATGGCTTTGAAAGAGTTTTGGACATTTTTATGCTTTGTGTGTCTGATGATTTTTTCTTAAAAATTACGATAAATGATAAAAGTGTACAAAATATTTCTAAAATATAGTAAAATTTAGATTCTATCACTGATGAAAATGTATCAGTATCTATCAATGTTTATTACTGATAAAATCTAAAATTTTGCTATAGATAAATATTTTGATTCATTTAACTATATTATTTTTTTTTATAAATGTTCATTTTTTATAAATGTTCATTTTATAAATGATATAATAAAAATGTTAAATTAAAAAGTAATTTAATGCTTTTAGATTAGAACCAAATCAAATTGCTTGCATGTATTAATAATTCAATAAACAACTAATCACAAAAGTTACAGATAAAGAACAATCAATCAAGATTGACTAGAAATTAAATTGACATTGAATAAATATTTCAATATATAGTATAAATAGAATAAACTTATCTTATTTTTTTAAACAATAGAACTGATTTCTTAAAAAAGGTTGGGTTTCTCGATTTGGCAAATTCATTGTATTTGTGCTGTGAATTGAAAGATTATCTTTCAAAGTCTAATTTTCTTAACCATTTTATAAATATTACAAAATTATGTAATAACCTAATTAAATTAGATAAAATAAATAACAATGGATTGGTTAATAATTTTCATTTTTTTTAGTATTAATGGAAGATGAGAGGTGATAGACCTACCCATTAATGATAAAACTTACTTCTTTGTTCAATGCTTGTTTTTAAATTCATACAATCTTTTTTTTTTCTATTCTTTTTTAGAAAAAGCTCACATAATCTAAAGAATATTAAATTTCATTATTTTAATATTTACATTGCTTTTAGTACAAATTGGAGAGGTGAGAGAATTGAACCACAGTCTTCTTAGTTCTCAACATACACTGATATCAATTGACCTAAACTGTTATAACAACCATAATAAACTAAGATTTCATCTTTTTTAAAAAAATATTTTTGGAAGATTTATGGTAATGTGAGAATATGAGTTTATTTCTTCGTGAACAACTATTTTTGTTGATGCTAATTTGTTTTCTCTAAGTATTAATTAAATTCTCTTAAGCACGATATTGGATGTTTTTAGATAGAAAGTTAAGATTGTTGAGTTTTAGGCATTAAATTGGACAATTAAAACTGTTTGGGTATAACTTTATCAATTTCAATATTATTAAGTTGCCTACCAATTATGATTAAACTATAACTCTTGTTTTGGCCAACAAAAACATCTTATATAAACCCACCATTCCTCCATCCATTTCCACTAGATTAATCTTCCATTCTCCATTTTCTAGGGACCAATATGGAGAAAACACAAACAATTTATCTTCTCTTTCTATCGCTTTTATCCATAGCCACAATGTCACATTGTCGTGGTACGTATTGATCAAGAATAAGATTATTTTTTGTCTACATACATACATATACATATATCACGTATGCATGTATTATATTTATTTGTTTGTGTATTTACAGTGTTGCTTCATGCTGACCCACAATCAGATGTCGGTGGACCTCAAATGATCATTCCACCTCCTTCGTCACATCATCATCTTGATTCAGACGTTGGTGGCAAACAAATGGTGATTCCACCACCTCCACCACACCATCATCTTGATTCAGATGTTGGCGGCCCTCAAATGGTTATCCCTCTTCCTCCACCGCACAAGCTTCCACAATCCGATGTTGGTGGCCCTCAATTGGTCATTCCACCCCCTCCACCACACCATCATGTTAATTCGGACGTTGGTGGCCCTCAAATGGTCATCCCACCACCTCCTCCGCACAAACATCCACAATTCGATGTTGGCGGGCCTCAAATGATCATTCCACCCCCTCCCCCACATCATCATCTTGATTCAGACGTTGGTGGCCCACAAATGGTGATTCCACCACCTTCACCACACCATCATCTTGATTCGAATGTTGGCGGCCCTCGAATGGTTATCCCTCCTCCTCCACCGCACAAGCTTCCACAATCCAATGTTGGTAGCCCTCAATTGGTCATTCCACCCCCTCCCCCACACCATCATCTTAATTCGGACGTTGATGGCCCTCAAATGGTCATCCCACCACCTCCTCTGCACAAACATCCACAATCCGATGTTGGCGGACCTCAAATGGTCATTCCACTCCCTCCACCACACCATCATATTGATTCCGATGTTGGCGGCCCTCAAATGGTTATTCCACCTCCTCCACCACATCACGTTCCCCTTTAAAATCAAACATCGTCGATGACCCCCAAATGGTCATCCCACCGCCTCCCCCTCCACACGTTCCATCCACAAAGTAATGTTTAGTGATATCATAACAATAATCCCCTACCATTTATTATAAAGCAACTTTTATTGCATGCAGTTCGATCACAACTTTAGATGTGTGATTCATTCCTTGTCACTACCCTTGAAATATTGAGCATAATAAGCTAATAATAATAATAATACTTGCTATTATAAATATTATATGTCCATGCGTATAGTGTATTTAGAAATAAGTGGTCTTCGATCACTAATTCCATGGGTATATGTTGTCCATGTATTATACGATCATACAGTCTTAGGAGGTGTTTAAGGTAGATATTATTATAGGGCTCGACCAAAGGGTGCAAAGCAGCGAGACCAGAGAGAGAAGAGGCAACACTAATTAGACTTTTGGATCTGATTCCACCTTTGTAGATGGGTTCTTTAACGTAGTTGGATTACAATATAGTTTGTGTTTGGGGTTAGACTATTTTAGTTTTTGTTACAATAATATGTGTTTGCGAGTAACTATGTTAGTTTGAGAAGGAAATAGTAAACATCGTAGTAAAAAAAATTAAACGAAAAAAACATTTTTTTTTTGCAAAAACGGTATCAAAAAGTAAAAACTATAACAAATAATTAAGGGTTTTAAAAAAGTGTTGAATGTACCTAATTGAGAAATGTTTAAATAGTATTTACTATAGCAAATTCTATCACTGATAATCATTGATTTTCTTTTATAAAAGAAACGTGTTCGTAGAGTTAAACTTGTGTTTAATATTGTGTTTGTGTTGATTTTATACGATGTGGTTCGATCATCTCTAATACTTGATCCTTTTATTCTCTCGGTTGAATGGGTACGCTTGATGTTCTTAAAGTGGACTCTTGAAATAATATTTGTATCTCGAAAGCAGTTTAACTTCAAGGAGTGGGTTTGGTTTTCAGGAGTTATAGAGTATTCTTGTTGTTGGGAAGAAATCTCTCTGGGCTTTGTGAAGTCTAAATTTATGCACCCACAAATGAATAGAACTTCTTTATTTATAGAGTACGTTCTCAAGCTTTATGTGCTTGGGTTTATGGTTCTTGCATGGACCTGACCTCTTGGACTCAACTACGTGAATTTTGGTCTTATTGAGCATTCAAACTAACTTAAACCTATTTTTGGGTGCAACTGAACTTTGGTCCAAATAATACTATTTATTTGGACCAAAATAATGGTTTTGATCAAAGGTAATGATGAAAACACGTGACATCATTAGAATTTGCCAAATTTATGTCTTAAATTTAGTTTGTACACATGTCAACTTTTAATTCACTGGAAGAAATCTGGCCTTTAATATCAAGTGAAAAAAATAAAAAATGAGCTTTAATGTCGTTTTTCAAAAGGCGGATGTTTAATGTTGTGCTAGAGACAGAAACAGTCATAGATAATTATGAGATGATATCCTTCCGAATGGGATAAGATAATTCGAACTATTATTTAGTATTTTCTTTTATTTAATTGAAGAAATAATTGAAAAATAAAACAGTAAGTACAAAAATGAAGTTTTAAACCACATTAAAGAGGAAGCTTTAATGCCAGTTTAAAACCGACATTAAACATCTTTCTTTTAAAGAAGCTCCTTTTTAATTTTTTTTAATTGGTAAAAAGTTAATGATTTATCTCTCTTACTTTACTCTTTTTCTCCAAGTCACACGATTTACATCTCTTTCTTTCCTTCTCTTCTTAATCTCTCATCTCAATTTTTATCATAGACCTATTCTCATGAACGGCCGCCACAAGAAATCCCTCATGTCCAGCCTTTTCATCGTCGAACGACCACGTGCGTAGCCTTGTCGTCATCGAACACCACCAATTTTCTCTCCACAAATCCTTCTCTCTCCCCTTTCTTTGATTCTCTTCTCCGGAGGTACAATGTTATTAAAACACTATTGAAACATTTTGATAGCGATTTTTCAATGTTATTAAAATAGCTATTGAAATGTTTTGATAACGCAATAAAAAATGCTATAAAATGTATTTTATAGCATTTTTTCAATGTTATTGAAAACGTTATTGAATCATTTTGATAACGATTTTTTCAACGAAATAAAAAACCCTATCCAATTTTCAATAGCATTTTTTTTCACATTATAAAAAGCATTGATAGCATCATATATGTGCTATCAATAACGACATATTATAGCGTTTTGCACAGCGTTGTAAAAACATTATGGAAAGTCATGGACTTACAATAACATCGGCTGCAACAACATTTTAAAAGTCCTATTGAAAATCAACAATAGCATTTTTTATGCTATCGTAACTAATATTTCTTGTAGGTATAATAACTATATCAATTTCAATTTTATTAAGTTGCCTACAAATTATGATTAAACTATCATTCTTGTTTTGCCCAACAAAAATCATCTATATAAACCCACCATTCGTCCAACCATTTCCACAAGATTAATCTTCTATTCTCCATTTTCTTGAGACCAATATGGAGAAAACACAATATTTATCTTCTCTTTCTATCGCTTTTATCCACAGCTACAATGTCACATTTCGTGGTACGTATTCAAGAATATTATTTTCTCTTTATATATATATACATACACATATATCATGTATGGATGTATTATAATTCTTTGTTTGTATATTCCATAGTGTTGCTTTATGTTGACCCATAATCTAATGTTGGTGAACCTCAAATGGCCATCCCACCTCCTCCACCACATCATCATCTTCATTCAGACGTTGGTGGCCCGCAGATGGTCATTCCACCACCTTCACCACACCATCTTGATTCGGATGTTGGCGGCCCTCAAATGGTTATCCCTTCTTCTCCACCACACAAGCTTCCATAATTCAATGTTGGTGGCGCTCAATTGGTCATTTCACCACCTCCACCACACCATCATCTTAATTCAAACGTTGGTGGCCCTTAAATGGTCTTCCCACCACCTCTACCACACAAACATCCACAATCCGATGTTGGTGGCCATCAAATGGTTATCCCTCCTCCTCCATCACACAAACTTCCGCAATCCGATGTTGGCGGACCTCAAATGGTCATTGCACCCCCTCCATCACACCACCATCTTTATTCTGACGTTCATGGACCTCAAATAGTCATTTCACCCCGTCCACCACACCATCATCTTGATTCTGATGTTGGCGGCCGACCCTTAAATGGCTATTCCCCCTCCTCCACCACATCAAATGGTCATCCCACTGATACCTCCTCAACATGTTCCATTCGCAAATTAATGTTTAGTGAGATCATAGCGATAATTTCCTACCTCCTTTAAAGCAACTTTCATTGCATGCAATTCAGTCACAACTCTACATGTGATTTTCATTTCTTGTTGCTTCCCTTGAAATATTGAGCATAATAAGCTGCTAATAATAATAATACTTACTATTATAAATATTATATGTCCATGCATAGTGTATTTAGAAAGAAGTGGTCTTCGCTCACTAATTCCATGGGTATATGTTGTCCATGTATTCTACAATCATACATTCTTAGGAGGCGTTTAGGGTGGATATGATAGGACTCGAGCAGAGGTGCAAAGCAGCAAAACCGGAGAGAGAAGAGAAAGCCAAGACTTTTGGAGATTCTACCTTTGTAAATGGCTTCTTTAACATAGTTGGATTACAATAGTTTGTGTTTGGGGTTAGACTATATTAGTTTTTGTTACAATAGTATGTGTTTGCGAGTAACTATTTTAGTTTGAGAAGAAATAATAAATATTTTTGCAAAAGAATTAAAAAATTAAAAAAAATTAATTGTAAAAATGGTAGCAAAAAGTAAAAGCTATAACAAATAAAGATTTTTAAAAAGTGTTGAATATACCTAATCAAAAAATTTTTAAATAGTATTTACTATAACAAGACCAGATTGTTATTATAATCTTAAGATAGGTGTAAAAATAATACATTAACGAAAGAATTCAATTAGTGGAGATAGTGAAAATTTTTGGAGAATTTCTCCAGTTAATTCTATTTTAGTTAATATATATATTACAATATTATTATATTATATTTCTCCATATTTATGTTTTCGTTGTGTTGTGCTACTCAATTTTACAATATTTATGATTTTTTAAAATTTTATTTTATTTAAGAAATAATTTCCCTTGAACTAAAAAATTAAAATTTGTGTTTTTAAAGAATAAAACTTGGGTGAATTTGCACCTACATAGTCAAGATAGTATTTCAATTAAAATTTGGCATGTGATAAAGATTTTCTTTTACAAAAATTAAGTTATTTTTTAAAGAGAGAATGTAATTTTAATAGATGAATTGTAACTAAATTTAAAATATATGAAAAACTCAATAATAAAAATAGTTCAAAACGAGGCCATGTAACTTTTAAAAACAACTTATAGTTTTCATTATCATAGAAAGGAATATAAAAATCAAATATCATCATTGATAAGGTATCATTAAATTATAATATAGTCATATTTATTTATTTATTTTTATTACTCACCGATATATTATCAAATAAAATACTTGTTCACACGAGTTTTATAAAGAAACGTGTTTCGTGGAGTTAAACTTGTGTTTGTGTTGACTTGATACGATGTAGTTTGATCTTTAATACTGGATTTTTTTTTCTATTGGTTGAATGAGTACGTTTGATGTATGGAAGCGAATTGCTTGATGTTCTTTAAATTGGAGTCTTGAAAGAATATTTGTATTTCCAAAGAAGTTGAACTTCAAAGAGTGGTTCCATTTTCCAGAGTTATAGTCTAAGAATTCTCTTTAGGTTCTGTGAAGTCTAAATTTCTTCACCCACAAAGAAAGATAATATTTATAAAGTTCTCAAGTAAGTTTTATGGGTTTGAGCTCATATGAATTTTGGTCTTATTTAGCATTAAGCTAAGGGATAGTTGCAAATTTAGCAATTAGATTCAAAATAATTAAGTACACTACAACATTTCAAAAAATTTACAAATATAGCAAATTTTGTTAAATTAGATAAAATTTAATTCAACAATACTATTTAGAATTATGTAATAACCCAATTAAATTAGATAAAATATATCCCAACAATTTGGTTAATAATTTTCATTTTTAGTACAAATAGGAGATGAGAGATTCAAAGACACCTACTAACGCTAATACTTACCTATCTGTTGACCTATGCTTGTGTTGACTATTTTAAGCCAACCGTCAATAATTAATTCACACAATCTTTTCTTTCTTTTTTTTTTTTTTCTTTTTTCTTTTTTTTTTCTTTTTTTTTTTTTAGAAAAAGATTGTGTGAACTTCTTTTAACTATTTTTAGTACAAATTAGGGGACATTTGAACCATGAACTTCTTGATCATCAAAGTACACTAATGTCAATTGATAGTAAGTTTTGGTTGGCAAAAATAATAAAAAGAAAGCAAACCGTTACAATGACTATAATCAATAACTAAGATTTATTTTTTATTATTATTTTTTTTTATTATTGGATTTTTTTTTTGCAAAAGTTATTTGGGTAAGATTTATGCATATTTATTTTTCTTTCGAGGACAACTATTTTTGTTGACTCTAACTTGAGTTCTTTAATGTACTAAAAAGTAATTAAAATCTCTGACGATATTTGATGTTTTTAGATGAAAGTTCAGATTGTTGAGTGTTACCTATTAAAATTGACAATTAAATTGTTTAGGTATAACTATATCAATTTCAAGTTTATTAAGTTATCTATAAGTTAGAATTAAACTATAATTCTTGTTTTGGGCAACAAAATTATCTCCATAAACCCACCATTCTTCGAGCCATATTCACAAGTAAGATTGTTCTTCTATTCTTCATTTTCTATTGACCATGATGGAAAAAACACAAAGAAGTCCTCTTCTCTTTCTATCTCTTTTATCCATAGCTACAATGTCACATTGTCATGGTACACATGAATATCATATTTTCCTTATATATATAAGTGTATATATCTTGTATGTATGTATTATGATTCTTTGTTTGTGTATTTACAGTGTTCCTTAATGTTGATCAGCAATTTGACGTCGATGGCCCTCATATGGTTATGCCACCTCCTTCCCCACAAAAACTTCATGTTGACAGACCTAAAATGGTCATTTCATCCCCTCCGCCACATCATTTTGATTCAGATGTTGACGGCCATCATATGGTCACTCTACCCTCTCCACCACATCATTTTGATTCAGATGTCGACGGCCCTCAAATGGTCATTCCACCCCCTCTGTCACATCATCATTTTGATTCAGATGTTGACGACCCTCAAATGGTCATCCTACTACCTCCATCGCATAAACTTTCACAATCTAATGTTATTGGTGGGCCTCAAATGGTCATTCCACCCTCTTCACCACACCATCATTTCGATTCGAACAGTGGTCGCCCTCAAATGGTCATCCCACCACCTCCATCGCACAAACATCTAAAATTTGATGTCGATTGCCCTCATATGGTTAACCCGCCTCCTCCACCGCACAAACTTCCACAATCCGTTGTTGGCAGGCCTCAAATGGTCAT
>JBBPDI010000009.1:2759626-2784204 GCA_037974545.1 Cucumis variabilis | reverse complement strand
ATTAAGATTAAGTTACATGAATATCTATAAACGAAATAGTCGATTTTAAAGTCAACGGTGTTATAACCTAAAAGTGAATATTTCTATGGTTCCAGTCTTATGTAAAATCTTTACATAGGATACCCCCACTTCCATGTCTCTACATCAACCATTTTGGATCACATCGTTTCTACTAACTACAAAGCGGGCCGCATCCATAGTGTCCCCAGAATAAGGTGTCCAACCGTATTCATATACTATAGACTATTTAGGCTATATATTCGAACTTGATCCACATTTATGTCTCTACATAAAGTTCAAGTTTACTATAATAGCCTCGGGTCCTTAATTTATTGGCTTTAAGATTATAGTATCAATAACGACTTTATTGAATAAAATATGATTACAAACTACGAGTTTTAGAACATAATTTCCAATAGTAATAACCTAATTAAATTAGATAAAATATATCGCAATAGTTAAATTTGGTTAATAATTTTCATTTTTTTAGTATCAATAGAAGATGAGAGATTCAAGCCATAGACCTATGAACCATAAAACTTACCTCTTTGTTGAGCTATGCTTGTTTCGATTGTTTTAAGACAACCATCAATAATTAATTCATACAATCTTTTTTTTTTCCTTTCTTTTTTGTGAGAAAAAGTTCACAAAAATCTACTTTTTACTTTTTAAATTGTTTTTAGTACAAATTGGAGAGGGGGGAATTGGACCATGGACTTATTAGTTCTCAAAATACACTAATATCAATCGACATAAACTTTTATAACTACAATCATTAACTAATATTTTGTTTTTTATTTTTTGTAAAAAAGGTGATTGTTGGAAGATTTATGGTAATATGAGCATATGGATTTATTTTTTCATGGACAACTCTTTTTGTTGATGCTCATTTAATTTCTCGAAGTAGTAATTAAATTCTCTTAGTATAATATTGGATGTTTCTTTAATTTGGCTTGAAGCAAAGATTAGGGTCTATTAGTATCTTCTCAAAGAATGAGCTATGTCAATCCGTTGATGCTGACATTTTTGTCGTTGACAACAAATCAGTTCCATCTCATCCTGTCAGTTACTACATAGTTGCCACTGATGGTGGCAAAGAAGGTCAGAGTGTAACAGGAATGTCATCTAAAATCTCATCTCAGGGTTCCCGCAATAGCAAATGCTCTTGAAGATATAGAACTCACACATAAGGTAAAATATTATGCAACCATCAATTAGAAGCAAATTTGAATACAAGTCAATGGTAAGAACTCTACTTTTATGTCTTTTAATTACTTCGGTGATTTGTACTTTTTAATTGTTTCTTCTGTAGCAGTTGGTTACATAATTCTGTTTGATTGTAGCATAAAGAAAATTTTGTTGGTCCTGCTGATGTTGCCCTGGATAAGACTGTTAAACCTTCTCAAACAGTTGAGAGCAGTAGCCAAAGTGTATTTCAAAATGTCACGAGCTCTCATCTGGTGGTGACAAATTGACTGGCTTGACAAAGCATTGATATGGTAGAATTCTTGAGCAATGTTTGATTTTTTTTATTCCATATCAAGTATTTTTTAAAAGTTTTATTTGTGTTTCTAGGGCAAAGCATTAAAATGACTTTTTTCTCGTGAAACCACTTCAGTTCCTAGTTTACCATCAAACTCTTCCAAGAGATTTAACAATGCTTCATCAACTTATCCAAGTGATTTATGTGGTGAAATCTTCATACTAGGTCAAAAGGCTCCACTTGATTTTACTTTAAAAACTAGCATGAGAGTGGTGCCTTCCTCCTCACTCAGTTGGTGAATGTTTCAGTGTATCAAAATGTCTTGTTTCTTGGCTTGAAAGTTTTCTCAATTGAATGTGTTGGAAAGTGTCACTGTCAGCTAATCAAGTAATCGTTTTCTGTTATTAAGAGAAAACTTCTTAGCTGGGTAATTCAATCAATTCCTTTGAGAAGATGCAGATGTTTCTTTCAAGCATTTTAAATAACCCATAATATTTTTTTTTGATCTAACCTTGAGTTATGATTAATTTTCTCTACAATTGTTTGACAAATATTGCTGTTTTTTTATGAGTATTTATTTATTTGCAAGCTATCCTCATTTGAACTAGTAGTAGGAGTAGGTTCATGTTGGTGACTCCTGCTATGTTGGGAGTTCATTTATTTTTTTATATAAATATTCTATTATAAAAGTTATGTTTGGGTGTAGGTAGCATTATTTTGACATGAAATTTACCATCTTCTCAAATTTGTGAATGTGTCAAGTACATTTATTTTTACTGCCAATAAAAAATTTAAAACTAATCGTACTTATTGACTTTCTCATCTTCCCCAAAATGTAGGATCCACAAGATAATTGTGTTTGCTTTTATGCCTCAGTTCTCAATACAAGATGGTTCACAGGAACAAGTTAGGAACTTTAGTGGAGATCTGCCACCAGTTTCTCAAGCCTCAGGCTCTTTGGTTGTCCATTCATGGGTTTATCCTCAATTTACCTTGCCATCTTCTCTTGTTTCAGTTTTGAATTCTTTTGGAACAGGTTGAGATTATTTAAAAAATACGATTCCAATGTCTGTGTGTGTACATACTCATTGGTTCTCCTTTGATGCATTAAAAGCTTTGTTCCTCAGCAAACGTTAACAAGCATGGGAGTACTCATTTCAGAGCCTCTATTATATGCTTTGAAATAATATTTGTAGAGCTTTTTATGGTAACTACCTTCAGTAATGTTCGTTAAGTATTCTAGATTATGCTTGTAGTTTATTTAGGTCTTCCTTTTTAAGTTTCTATCGGATGAAATAATATTTCAAGCTGCTAGCTAAAATCATTTTAGTTAAAGTTGGTTTTAAGATACTGTTTTGACTCAATAAACTTCATACTTGATACTGGTTAGTCATACCTGACTTGATTGATTGGTTTTGACATTTTCGATTTGTACATCACAATTTGTGGTCATGTTTACAAGTGGAGATGCTTTTGGGGGTAACAAATACATGTGCAATGCATATATTTCTCAGTCAACAAGAGGTTTGAGGTCTATTTTGAGCGAGAATGTAAGACTAACCCATTCATTACTATTTTCCCCTTTCCAATTTAGACATGCGGTTAAGATGGAAGCTGGTTATATTTTATTTAGATTTTAAACAATAGATTTTATTTCATATGTAGAAATTTTCACCTTCATTATTCTATTTTGTAGGTTAATGAAGGTTCATTTATTAATTTTTTTTTAAATTTTGTTTTAAATTGCCACCTCAGATATGTTATTTATGCACTATTTCCTAAGAATAGTCTCTTGTAAGTGCCTTTTGCCCACAAAATAAAATTATACTAATGGACAAATGTTGAACTAACAAAAGTTATATTGTTTGCTTGCTCTGTTTTTATTGTCATGAATTCAACTTTTTGTAACATCAGTTTTTTCCGTTGTTCTGAAATTTCGATCAGGGTGTTTGTTTCTCTATGCCTCTTTGCCGTTCTAAAATTGAGCAAGTTAACACTGAAGTTCTGGTTGAACTTTCAAAGATAGAGAAGTATAATTTGGGACAAGTTAGTTATGTTTTCATCATTTTTCCCTTATCTATCTATTCATATCAAACCATTTATTCAACTTTTGCCAATTATGTGAACTGAATTTTTATAGCCTTGGCTATTTGGTTAAGCAAACTACTGAAAGTATGTGTACCTTTTCAGACACGACGAGATCGTTCATTTTTTTATGTAGTTAAGAGTTGTCAATCTTTACTATTTTTCAGCGAAAACGAATATGTGCACTGGTTGTATGATATCCTGTTAAATTACAGGTAAATGAATGTGTTTTTAGCAACTTTCCTTTGCAGCTAACTTTTGGTTATTTTAGCAGGTCTAAACACCTTACCTTTGATCTCTAAGATCAAGCCATTTGAAAAAAAATTTAGTCATATAACAAGTTTTTTTTTTTTTTACCTTGAATGTGGCTAATATATTTTGTTGTTCTTCAGATGTTTTTTTACTTCATTAGCTGTCATGGATGTTCCTGTATTGATATGACCCGTTCCTTTTCATAATGCTGCTAAATTATTATTGAGGCTAGATTAAGTTCATGTTTCTTGTTGATTTTGTGTGAGAAGTCACTAGATAAATTAGTAGTTGTGTCTTTATCTGTATATTACGTCCTTAAACTTGTCCCATAAGTTTTGCCATCTATTAGAAGCAAAATGACATAGAACTGCGATGGATAAACAACAAGACAATTAAGAAGCAATACAAAAAAAAAAGGTTGCATCTAGCCTCAACAATCAGATTTCATCAAGAAAGCAACAAGTGATTGAATATGCACCTTCACACCGTGTTCCAAGATCATCTACCAAGAAGGATGGTCGTGAGGGACAATATTAAAAGGTAATGATCAATTAATGATTTCAGTTTATCTTTTCTATTCGACAATATATTGGTTATGTCGATATAGAGGTCAATATTAATACATTCATTGAGGCAACATTCCTTTGCTTGAATTTATCTGCTGCTTCTGTAATGATTTCAGTTTCTTTTCCTTTCATATGGGTGAATTTCATACATTCTATGAATCCAAAGGCTCTTAGGATGTTTGCCTATGTGGTCTTGAAGATTTTTATCACATAAAACTACAATCTCTATCACAAACCAAACTAAATCTAAAGGCCTTCAACAAAAGTTGGAAATCAAGGTAGAAAACTGTCATCTCTAAAGGATGCAATGTGATCTAATTCCTCAAATGCTCCCTTGCTATGAATGCATGGGTGCAACCCAAACACAAACGAAGATTGTTCTTATATATAATTTTTTTTTAATAGGAAGCATCTCTGATATAATCTTGTAACACCCCAAAATTTTAAGGTATTTATTCTTAATAAGATTGTCTTATTTATTAAAGATTTTAAATTTTGGGTGTTAATATAATCTAGCTTTATGTGGAAGAGAAATAGATTTGATCGAAAAGAAAAGAAGTAAAAATTAAATAAATAAAGAAATAACAATAATAATAATAATATAATAATTATTATTATTAAATTTATTTTCTTATTATTTAAAAATTTCTTTCTTCTTCTCATTTTGCTTGTGACCCTTCCCTTTCACTCTGTAGAGTCGTTCAACCTCGTGCGCCATCCACTTTGTAGAGTCATCGTCGCTGACCATCTCCGCTTCGTTCCGCGCTGCCGACCGTCTCACCTTCTCCCACTATTTAGTTCGATGTCAAATCGACTAAGTGCACCGCTGTGTTCTTCTTTCGTGTGTTGTTTAGTAAGACCGATCGACCAAACTGATCTCTATTCACGAAGCGTCGCTGCCACGCTACGTCTTCGTTCAGAGTTCGTGAAGCGCCAACCATCGAGTCGCATCGATCTGTTCGTCTTTGAGCACCTCCTCTGCCACTCGAAGCCGCACAACTCCCCATCTTTTAGTCGTAAGATTTGAAGTCGAAGTCCACCTTCAAGCCAGCAGTTCAGATCTATTTTTGCACGCATCGATTCCACCTATTTAGAGTCGCTTCTGCCTTACCGTGAACTATTGGGTTTATGTTTGGTAAGAACGAATTGTGGATTTTGTTGTTTCATGGCTAATGATGAATGCTATTATTGGATTTAATTATTTGGACAAATACTTGATTCTTGAAGGTACCAATTGAAGTTAGCGAGTGAATCCTTGAAATTCCTATAAGTTTGGGTTGAACTTCGATTTTCCATCTGCTTGGGTAAGTTGTCAAATTCATATTTGGGTGAATTAGATAGATGATAATATTTGGAAAAAAAAATTGATTTTCTATTGTTTATGTTTAGGATTGGCTTGTTGGGCTTAGTTCGATCAAGAAACTTAGGTAACCTTAAGGTAAGGGTTCCTACTACTGGACTTAATAATAAGATTGAGATGTATTGACTGTATGAATCCCGCTGAACTGAGATGGACTGACTGATATACAAATTTATATCTGATGACTGTATAGATTTTACTGAACTGAGATGAGGGGTTGATTGATATGTATCTTTAGTTATGATGACTGGACTGAGGACTTTGAATTGATTAAATTGTAGGTTGTTAACTGTTATGTTAATGTATAGGTAGTGTACTGTAGGTTGAATTGACTTGACTGAATTAGATTAAGTTAACTGAACTGAGGTGGGTAACACTTATGTATAAGTATAACTGTTTGAGGAACCGTTGTGTTAATATTTGATTATGTACTGGTTTGCGTAAATGGACTGTATATGTGTGGAACTAAAAGAAGGATATAATGGTAGCTTGAATTGTAAATTTAAATGCATGTTTAAAATGTTAAGTTTGACTAAGGGGAATTATTAGCTTTATCTATAAGATAGTGTGCCTTGCAGGTGTCCCACGGGATCACCACCTGATATGTACATCCTTTGGAGCACTAGACTAATAGGTGCATCCTTTGGGAGCACTAGACTGATATGTACATCCTTCGGGAGCACTAGACTAAGTATGTGCATCCTACGGAATCTGTTATGTTGTAGGGTACCGTCCAATAGGAAGTTAATAATTTTACCCCTAGTGGGACCAGTAGTTGGTCTCTTACTGGAATGTTTATACTCACCTTTTTATGTTTAACTTTTTAGGCAAAGGTAATACGAGAGGTAGACCGACGAGGGACAAGAAGGATATGTGATCGCCATAAGGGGATTTTCTTAAAAATAGTTTTAGCTTACAATTTTTTTTTGTTTTATTTCAGTATTTGTGACTGAAATGAGTTTCATGTTTAAAACGACTGTTTAATTCTTGATTTTATAAACGATAGTTTCGAACTTTTAATTTTTGTTTGAAATAGGGCTCGAATAAAGATTCTTCAATGTTTATTGATTTTTAATAGATTTTATAAACTCTTATGCTTAAAAGAAATGTCTTGGATTAAAGTAATGACCTCAATTTAGTTCGAAAAGTTGGGTCGTTACAAATCTATATTGTTAACTCCCTAATGCAAGTCCTTGCCTTCTAATTATGCCACTTTAAAAACTTGACATTCTTGGAAGTTTCTTCTTTTACGGTGAGGTGGAGTTGAGAGTAATGATATTGATGGTGTTGACTGTGTAGAAACCAACCTAAACTGTATCAAATGATTGCACCTCAAGGTATTTATAACGACCCAACTTTTCCTATCTAAGTCGAAGTCATTAATTTTGACAAGACACCTTGATTGACACAAAATATATTAAAATTCATTTGAAATCATACGATCAAAGAAAAACTTAAGTTCGGGCCCTGTTTCAAATAACCAAAATTTTGAAAGTACAGTTTACAAAACAATAGTTCATGAACCCAATTCAGTCTAAAAAACTTCTAAACAGTCTCATGTACTAAGGAAAACAAGAAAACACAAACAATCAGCGGAAGCAGTTTGAGGACACCCTCTATGGCAATCACGACTCCTTCTTGCCCCTCGTCAGTCTACCTCCCTTGTTACCTTTGCCTGAAAAATTTAAACATAAAAGGGTGAGTATAAACATACCCAGTAAGAGACCCACCACTGGTCTCGTTAGGAGAAAAATAAACGGTTAAATTCCTATTGATGTACCCTGCACAGTCACAGTCTTGTGATCCCGTAGAATACACATTATCAGTCTAACGCCCCGAAGGACGCATAAATCAGTCTAGTGTTCTGCAGAAACACATATTAGTCTAATGCTCCCGAAGGATGCACAATAAGTGGTAATCCCGTAGGATACCTGCAAGGCATAATACCTAATAGAAGAACTAACAATTCTCCCCTCAGTCTATTCTAAGCATCTTATCAGTCATTCATAATACAATTCAACTACCTCAACATGTAATCCTTTCAGTTAATACCCTAACAGTCAACCTATTCCATTTTAGCCCAATGTCAGTCAGTAACCGTTTCCAAGAGATTTCTAGAGAAATTTGGTTCGTGGAGTTGAACTAGTGTTGGTGTTGTATTCTTGATGATTTGATGCGATGTGGTTCGATCTCTAAAATTTGATCATCTGATTTTCTCTCGACTGGATGCTTGCGCTTGATTTGGAGGAAACAGAGCACGTGATGTTCTTGAAGTTTGTTGAATGTCTACGCTTGATTTGAAAAAGCGGAGCACGTGATGTTCTTCAAGTTGGTTGAATGTCTCTGCTTGATTTGGAGGAAGCAAAACACGTGATGTTCTTGAAGTTTAAGTCTTGAAAGAAAACTTGTATGTTCCAAGGAGCTTCAATCTTTGAGGGTGGTCGACTTTAGGAGTTAGAGAATCTTTTAGCTCTTGGGAGAATTCTCTCTAAGCCTTTTGGAGTAAAAAATTTTCCACCCTTACAAATGAGAGAACTCCTCTATTTATAGAGTTCTCTGGTGGGCTTTATGGGCTTGAGTTTGGTTGGTTCATGGACCAGACCCATTGGCTTAACCACATATATTTGAGCTATATTTAGTCTTGGGCTTAATTAAGCTTATTTTTTAGGCTTAATTAAACCTAGCCTACGTAAATAATATTTAATTAAACCAAAATAATTAACTTGATCCTACGGTTAGGATGAAAACAAGTGACATTATCAGAATTGACCAATTTATGTTTTCAATTTTTTTAATCTGAGACACATGTCAATTTTAATTAGTCCCAAATTTAATTATTTGCATTTTTCATTATTAATTTAATAAATGATGTGGCAATTTGTGATTAGTCTCAAAATTTCTTATTCAACACTAACATATCAACACATCAGTCAAACAAGCTATATAGTCATAACACCCCTCAGTTCACCAGTACACTATCATGCTTTATTATCACCTACACCCAGTCTAAACGACAGTCAATAAGTTCACACCCACACATTATTCAAGCAAAATCTACAATCATCATCATACCTACATCCACACACACATATATATATGTATGTATATTTCCAGTCAAACACAGTATACATTCAATCTCAAATCTACTTCAATATATACATATCATATTTGACATCCATCCTCAGTTTAGAGACAAACATATAGTCAATACATCCTACTTTATAGGTGAGTCCAGTAGAAAGTTTCTTACCTCAAGCTTATTCAAATTTCTCGAACAAACTATATCCAACGAAAGAACCTAATCATAAGGATATGAAACTCAATTATTTTCACAATACATACTTCCACTTAATTTCCTCAATGTAAATTCTAGCTTACCAAGGTATTGACGAACCGAAGTCCAACAATCTACACTTTGGTTGTGAATACAAAGGACCCAACGTTACTTTCGACACCAGAATCCATTAACAATTTAATTAACTAATTATTGAAACAACTACAACCCATAACTAAAAATTTGTTACCAACGAAACTTCGACAAATCACTGTAAAACCGAGGCAGTGGCACACCACGACTCACGGCTGTCGAACTTGCGGAATCACTAAGTGTGGATCGGTCGACGATCTGCTAAGGGAGACGTGGCGACTGGGCTTCACGGATGGAGACAGGAACGAACAAAGCCGCAGGTCTGAACGAAAAAGGATGAACGGTCGGTAGCTGTTCGGGATGTGGCGCGACTGGGTTTCATCGGACGGGATGGGCTCGACTACAACAAGACGATGGCGACCTGCAAACCGGCAGCGCGGACGGTCGGAAGGGATTCGCGGCGGCCTGCGGACTGGGCGAACGACGGAGGAGATTTGCGGCGGACTGCGAACTGGGCGAACGGCGGAGGAGTCTCGACGTTGACTGATCAGGATTGGGGCGGCGGCACTATGGCAAGAGAAAGGAGAAGGGAGAAGAAAAGAAGAATAAAAAATGTGAGGGGGGTCGCGCGCGGGAGGAAGAAGGAGAAGGAAATTTTCCTTTTTCTTTTTCTTTTTTAAATAATAATAATAATTAATAATTATAATAATATATTATAATTATAATAATAATAATTATTATTATTATTACCTTTCCTATACGATTTTCCTCCTTCAGTTCTTTTCTTTTCCCTTAGTTAAATTTTTTTTCCAAGCCAAAAGTAATAAAATAACATCCAACAAAAATTTAAAATCCTAAAAATAAAGAAATTTGATTAAAATTAAATACGTTAGAGATTGGGGTGTTACAATATTTATTTAGTTACTTTGTGAATTAGGTATTTATTTAGTTCTTTAACCAATTTATCGTTAGAGTTAGATAATGATATTTCTTTTTATTTTTTTGTTAGGTGACTGATGTGTGGAGAAAACATTGGAGCAACACATATATGTGGAATAATTTTGGTATTGCTACAATTTAAACATCTTTTTTATCCTATCAAACTTTTGGAATTATATATATGAAGTCATTTTATTTGAATTAAGAATTTACTTGTTCTAGTTGTTAAGGACTTTGTTGGAACTTAGTGTTGATGATTATTTCAAACTTTTTAATGTATATAATGCCTTTTTTTTGTATGTTATAAATTTGAATATTTTGGTTGTAATTATGATTATAGATTTGGATAAATGTAAACTATACCTTCTTAGTATGGCAAATTACGACTTGATCTATAAATATCTATATGACTATAATTTGATTTTACAATAATAATATTGGATAGGTGCTATTAGATCAATTATAGTTATGTTTGTATTATTACAAAAAAATGCTATAGAGAATCAATCAACAATAAAGTTTGTGGATAAAAATGAGATATTTATAATTTTTTTCTATTACAATAAATAATGCTATTAAAAATAAAAAACCTTCAATAACATATCTAGTATTTTATAATAATGTCTTTTTATTGTTATAATATTTTTATGATACTTTTTCAATATCATGAAACGTTTCCATAACAGTGAATTAAAGCTATAATATTTCAACTTTTTATATTGTTATTAATAGCTCTACAAAAATCCCTATCAAAAGTCAAAGACTTTTTGCTACGACAACATTTATAAACGCTAAAAAAATGGTTTATAGCATTTTTTCAATGTTATTAAAATAACTATTGAATGGTTTTCATAACGTGTTTCCAAACACAATAAAAAAAGCTACAAAAAGTCTTTTATAACATTTTTTTAATGTTATTAAAACGCTATTAAAACATTTTGATAGCGATTTTTCAATGTTATTAAAATAGTTATTGAAATGTTTTGATAACGCAATAAAAAATGCTATAAAATGTATTTTATAGCATTTTTCCAATGTTATTAAAAACGTTATTGAATCATTTTGATAACGATTTTTCCAACAAAATAAAAAAACGCTATCCAATTTTAAATAGCGTTTTTTTCATGTTATAAAAAGCATTTATAGTATCATATATGTGCTATCAATAACGATATATTATAGCGTTTTGCACAGCGTTGTAAAAACGCTATGGAAAGTCATGGAATTTCAATAACATCGGCTACGACAACATTTCGAAAACGCTATTGAAAATCAACAATAGTGTTTTTTTATGCTATCGTAACTGGTATTTCTTGTAGATATAATAACTATATCAATTTCAATTTTATTAAGTTGCCTACCAATTATTATTAAACTATAATTTTTGTTTTGCCCAACAAAATCATCTATAGAAACCCACCATTCTTCCAACCATTTCCACAAGATTAATCTTCTATTCTCCATTTTCTAGAGACCAATATGGAGAAAACACAAAATATTTATCTTCTCTTTCTATCGCTTTTATCCACAGCTAGAATGTCACATTGTCGTGGTACGTATTCAAGAATATTATTTTCTCTTTATATATACACACACACATATATCATGTATGGATGTATTATAATTCTTTGTTTGTGTATTCCATAGTGTTGCTTCATGTTGACCCACAATCTGATGTTGGTGAATCTCAAATGGCCATCTCACCTCCTCTACCACATCATCATCTTCATTTAGACGTTGGTGGCCCACAGATGGTCATTCCACCACCTCCACCACACCATCATCTTGGTTTGGATGTTGGCGGCTCTCAAATGGTTATCCCTTCTTCTCTACCTCACAAGCTTCCATAATCCGATGTTGGTGATGCTCAATTGGTCATTCCACCACCTCCACCACACCATCATCTTAATTTGGACGTTGGTGGCCCTCAAATGGTTATCCCACCACCTCCACCGCACAAACATCCACAATCTGATGTTGATGGCCATCAAATGGTTATTCCTCCTCCTCCATCACACAAACTTCTGCAATCCGATGTTGACGGGCCTCAAATGGTCATTGCACCCCCTCCATCACACCACCATCTTTATTTTGACGTTCGTGGACCTCAAATGGTCATTTCACCCCGTCTACCACAGCATCATCTTGATTCGGATGTTGGCGGCCTTTAAATGGTTATTCCGCCTCCTCCACCACATAACATTTTCCCTCAAATGGTTATTCCGCCTCCTCCACCACCCCCAAATGGTCATCCCATCGATACCTCCTCCACATGTTCCATCCCCAAATTAATGTTTAGTGACATCATAATGATAATCCCCTGCCTCCTCTAAAGCAACTTTCATTGTATGCAATTCGGTCACAACTCTATATGTGATTTTCATTTCTTGTTGCTTCCCTTGAAATATTGAGCATAACAAGCTGCTAATAATAATAATACTTACTATTATAAATATTATATGTCCATGCATAGTGTATTTAGAAAGAGGTGGTCTTCGCTTACTAATTCCATGGGTATATGTTGTCCATGTATTCTACAATCATACATTCTTAGGAGGCGTTTAGGGTGGATATGATAAGGCTCGAGCAGAGGTGCAAAGCAGCAAAACCAAAGAGAGAAGAGAAAGCCAAGACTTTTGGAGATTCTACCTTTGTAAATGGGTTCTTTGACATAGTTGGATTACAATAGTTTGTATTTGGGGTTAGACTATTTTAGTTTTTGTTACAATAGTATGTGTTTGCAAGTAACTATTTTAATTTGAGAAGGAAATAGTAAATATCTTTGCAAAAGAATTAAAAAAATTTAAAAACTAATGGAGTATTTTTAAAAATAGCAAACTAAATTAAAATATTTACAAGCTATAGCAAAATTTTGGATTCTATCACTGATAGTCTTCTATCACTATAGCATATCAATGACTATTAGTGATAGAATTTGCTATAAGTTGTAGATATTTGGTAAAATCTACTATTTTTAAAAATTCTCCAAAATTAATTGTAAAAATGGTAGCAAAAAATAAACTATAACAAATAAGGATTTTAAAAAAGTGTTAAATATACCTAATTGAGAAATTTTTAAATAGTATTTACTATAACAAGACCAGGTTGTTATTATAATCTTAAGATGATGTAAAAATAATACATTAATGAAAGAATTCAATTAGTGTGGAGATAGTAAAATTTTTTGGAGAATTTCTCCAATTAATTCTATTTTAGTTATTTTATATATATAATAATATTATATTATATTTTCTCCATATTTAGTTTTCGTTGTGTTGTGCTCCTCAATTTTACAACATTCACCATTTTCTAAAATTTTATTTTATTTAAGAAATAATTTCCCAAATTAAAATTTGTGTTTTTAAAGAATAATACTTGGGTGAATTTGCACCAACATAGTATTTCAATTAAAATTTGCCATGTGGTAAAGATTTTTTTTTACAAAGATTAAGTTATTTTTTAAAGAGAGAATGTAATTTTAATAGATGATAATTGTAACTAAATTTAAAATATATGAAATAGTTCAAAACGAGGCCATGTAACTTTTAAAAACAACATAATTTTCATTATTTCATAGAAATGAATATAAAAATCAAATATCATCATTGATAAGGTATCATTAAATTGTAATATATTCACATTTATTTATTTATTTATTTTTATTACTTACCTATATATTATCAAATAAAATACTTGTTCACACGAGTTTTATAAAGAAATATGTTTCGTGAAGTTAAGCTTGTGTTTGTGTTGACTTAATACGATGTAGTTTAATCTTTAATACTTGATTCTTTTTTTTATCGGTTAAATGAGTACGCTTGATGTATGGAAGCAAATTGCTTGATGTTCTTTAAATTGGAGTCTTGAAAGAATATTTGTATTTCCAAAGAAGCTGAACTTCAAGGTGTGGTTTGGTTTTCAAGAGTTATACTCTTTTATGTTGGAAGAATTCTCTTTGGGTTCTGTGAAGTCTAAATTTCTTCACCCACAGAGAAAGAGAATTTCTTTATTTATAAAGTTCTCAAGTAAGTTTTATGGGTTTGAGCTTGGTTGGACCAACCATATGAATTTTGGTCTTATTTAGCATTAAGCTAAGGGATAGTTGCAAATTTAGTAATTAAATTTAAAATAATTAAGTACATAGCAACATTTCAAAAAATTTACAAATATAACAAAATTTATTAAATTATATCAATGATAGAAGTCTATCTCCGATAGACCATATTGTAAATATTGGTCTATCACTAATAGACCATATGAGTCTATCAACGATAATTTTGCTATATTTGCAATTTTTTAAAAATGTTGTTATATCCTTAATTATTATTTCTAAAATGGTCATCAATTACAATTACCCTTAAGCTAACTTAAGCCTATTTTTTTGTGTGCAATTGAGCTTTGGCCCAAAGAGGTGTAATATTTATTTGAACCAAAATAATTATTTTAGATAAAAAAAATAATGATGAAAACATGTGACGTCATCAGAATTTCCCAAATTTATGTCTTAAATTTAATTTGGACACCTGTCCCAAATTTATGTCTTAAATTTAATTTGGATACCTGTCAACTTTTAACTAGTCATATATTTAAATAGGGAAATTTTAAAAAATAGTAGATTTTACAAAATATTTACAACCTTTAGCAAATTCTATCACTGATAGTCATTGATATGTTATAGTGATAGAAGTCTATCAGTGATAGAATCCAAAAATTTTCTATAACTTGTAAATATTTTAATTTATTTTGCTATTTTTAAAAATGCCCCATTAAAATATTTAGAATTTCGTCATTAATTTGAGAAATGATGCGCCAATTTGCGATTAGTCCAAAATTTCTCATTCAACAATACTATTTAAAATTATGTAATAATCCAATTAAATTAGATAAAATATATCCCAATAGTTTGGTTAATAATTTTCATTTTTAGTACATATAGGAGATGAGAGATTCAAACACACCTATTGACGCTAATACTTACTTGTCTATTGAGCTATACTTGTTTTGACTATTTTAAACCAACAGTCAATAATTAATTCACACAATCTTTTCTTTTCTTTTCTTTTTTCTTTTCTAATTCTTTCTTTTTCTTTTTCTTTTTTTCTGAGGAAAAGATTGTGTGAACTTCTTTAACTGTTTTTAGTACAAATTGGTAGGCGGGGGATTTGAACCATGAACTTCTTAGTCCTCAAAGTACACTGATGTCAATTGATAGTAAGTTTTGGTTGGCAAAAATAATAAAAGCAATCCGTTACAATAACTACAATCATTAACTAAGATTTCTTTTTTTTATTATTATTATTTGTTATTATTGGATTTTTTTTTTTGCAAAAGTTATTTTGGCAAGATTTATGCATATTTATTTTTCTTTCGTGGAAACTATTTTTGTTGATGCTAACTTCATTTCTCTAATGTACTAAAAAGTAATTAAAATCTCTTACGATATTTGATGTTTTTAGATATGAAAGTTAAGATTGTTGAGTGTTACCCATTAAAATTGACAATTAAATTGTTTAGGTATAACTATATCTATTTCAAGTTTATTAAGTTATCTATAAGTTAGAATTAAACTATAACTCTTGTTTTGGGTAAAAAAATTCTCTCTATAAACCCACCATTCTTCGAACCATTTCCACAAGTAAGATTGATCTTTTATTCTCCATTTTCTATTGACCATGATGGAAAAAACACAAAGAAGTCTTCTTCTCTTTCTATCTCTTTTATCCATAGCTACAATATCACATTGTCATGGTACACATGAATATCATATTTTCCTTATATATATAAGTATATATATCTTGTATGTATGTATTATGATTCTTTATTTGTGTATTTACAGTGTTGCTTAATGTTGATCCGCAATTTGAGGCCGATGGCCCTCATATGGTTATGCCACCTCCTTCCCCAAAAAAACTTCATGTTGACAAATCTAAAATGGTCATTCCATCCCCTCCGCCATATCATTTTGATTCAGATGTTGACGGCCCTCATATGGTCATTCCACCCCCTCTGCCACATCATTTTGATTCAGATGTCGACGACCCTCATATGGTCATTCCACCCCCTCTGCCACATCATTTTGATTCAGATGTCGATGGCCCTCAAATGGTCATTCCACCCCCTTTGTCACATCATCATTTTGATTCAGATGTTGACAGCCCTCAAATGGTCATCCTACTACCTCCACCACACAAACTTCCACAATCTGATGTTATTGGTGGGCCTCAAATGGTCATTCCACCCTCTTCACCACACCATCATCTCGATTCGAACATTGGTGGCCCTCACATGGTCATCCCACCACCTCCACCGCACAAACATCTAAATTTGATGTCGGTTTCTCTCATATGGTTAACTCGCCTCCTCCACCGCATAAACTTCCACAATCCGTTGTTGGCAGGCCTCAAATAGTCATACCACCCCCTCCATCACACCACCATCTTTATTCTGACGTTGGTGACCCTCAAATGGTCATTCCACCCTCTCCACCATATCATTATCTTGATTCGGATGTTGGCATCCCTCAAATGGTTATTCCGCCTCCTCTATCACATCACATTTTTCCGTAATTGGGCGTCGATAACGACCCCCAAATTATCATCCCACATCTGCTTATCCACTTGTTCCATCCATAAGTAAACATGATGAATTTAAATTTTAAAAACGGTAGAAAATAGTAAACTCTATAGTAAATAAGGGTTTCAAAATAATGTACTTGATTGTGCCTAATTGATGACTTTTCAATAGTATTTACTATAGCAATATGTGGTTATTATAATCTTAGGATAGTTTGTATTTCAAACGACCCCTTGGTGTCTATATAACTCACTTGTCACATGTCCTGCAAACATATACTTTTAGTGTTCATATAATCCATGTCCTACTTACTATTTAACCTATATAACTAGAGGCTTTTGGGTTGATCTTGTAAAAATATATACATGATTAGTGAAGAATCCAAATAGTGTAGAGATAGTGGAAAATTTGGGAGAATTTTCTCCCATTACTATTTTAGTTATTTATATATTATTATATTATAGAAAAATTGTCAAAAACAGTAAATTTGACAAAATATTTATAATATATAGCAAAATTTTCAAATTCTATCAATAATAGACATTGATAGCCACTAGTGATAGGAGTTTAGCAGTGACTATCATTGATAGAATTCATAATTTTGCTATAGTTTGTAAACATTTTAATTTATTTTTCTATTTTTAAAAATGTCTCTATATTATATTATATTTTCTCTATATCCATGTTCTCATTGTGTTGGCTCAATTTCACAACATTTACAGTTATTTATATTTTATTTTATTTGAGAAATAATTTCTCTTCAACTAATGAATTAATATTTTAAATATACAAAAATGAACTAAAATATTTACAAAATATAATAAAATTTCAAATTTTATTTGTGATAGACATTAATAGATACCGATAAATGTTCAAAAGTGTTTATTACTGATTGAATCTGAAATTTCTATATTTGTTAATATTTTTCATGTCTCTTTTTACAATAATTATTCTCTTATCATAATTATATATACACTTTTATTTATTTATCTTTTATTAATCACTTATATTTTATCAAATAAATAAATCTTTTATTAATCACTTATATTTTATCGAATAAAATACTATTTTAATCTTTGTATTTTGGTTCTATTCCAATTTACTCGTTATGCTTTTAAGTATCCAAATTTAGTCTTTATATTTTTAATAAATCTTCAATCTATCTATACATATTTTTCTTTTTTTAATCAAAGTTGGTTGTTAAAGAATAAAAAGAATTTTTTTTCATCTTTTCAAAAACATCCAATAAAATTATAATGATTATGAGAAGTTTAGCATGACACTTTTGTAAATAATAACAATAATTTTAGAAGAATTGTTATGGACAACAGAGTATAGCAAAAAGCTTAAATATGTTATATAGAGTGGATGCATTTTGTTATATTTTATAAATAGTTTTAATATTTTACTATTTCGAAAATGTCCATTTTTAATTTAAATTTGCTATATTTTTAAATAGTTTGGTTCTTTGGTAAACTATTAAGATGCATAATATTAAATACTACAATTTTAGAAAATACCAATGACATACCTTTTAATTTGAATCACATTATAATATCATTTGATTGGTCCAAGTTTG
Organism: Cucumis variabilis; assembly: GCA_037974545.1. Classification (NCBI taxonomy): domain Eukaryota; kingdom Viridiplantae; phylum Streptophyta; class Magnoliopsida; order Cucurbitales; family Cucurbitaceae; genus Cucumis; species Cucumis variabilis. Next base: position 2,766,000 of record JBBPDI010000009.1, on the reverse strand, counting down.
TGCATATTCAAACATAATAAACAATTTTGACCAGTTGATTAAGCTTTGAATAAAGTCATACAATTTGTTTTTGTCTTTTTCTTTCCAAGTATATTTCCTTTAGAAAAATTATATTAAGAAAGTATATATTTTGAAGTATAAGAAAGTAAACTAAAATATTTATAAACTATAACAAAGTTTGTGATAGTGGATAAATTCATCCATATTTAATATAAGAATCAGAAATTTGGTAAATATTTTCAGAATTTTGGTAAATATTTTTAATAATTTAATTTTGTTATTTATAATAGTTGTCTTTGTCTCTAATTGTCTGGCCATTGTCATTGGAAAAACCAAAGAAGACAAATTTCCACGGTATAGGCAAGTGAGTAACTTTCACTTTCATCCTCAAATCCCAAGTGTAGAAATGGAAACACTGATCTGTAATTTTCCTCCGGCGAAAATTTCACGACTCCGTAAATTTTCTCCTCTAATCACATCTCCTTTCTCGCAGGTTCGATTCATAGGCTGTCGAAGTCGAAGCTTCGCAAGAACCCTAAAGATGGCCCACTCTGATGCACAAACTCCCGGTTAGGAAACACTCGTACTTTTCGATGATATAGTAGCAAAGGCTCCATTGCGTTTTTAAACCCCATCAATTTGCTTCTTTATTGCATTCATGTCTGTTTAGAATTCATCTTCATTTTAGTGTTGACATGGAGGAGACGGCAATGAAGTGATGAATTTAAGCTTTTGATGATCATAACCTAAGAACGCATACATACATTTTTCATATATATATTATTTTTAAGGTAATTAATTGCAATAAGTAGCACTTTTAAAACTGATAATGAAGTTTTAAATTACAAATGTAGCAAAATATATCGATGCCAGACTCCGGTATAGACTCTTAAGAGTTAAATCTAACCTTTTCTATATTTGTGAATTCTTTTGCATATTGTGCATGCTATATTTGAACATATTTTGAGCATGATTGCTATATTTGCAACTGTCCATTATTGTTTAAACAAAAACAAAAATTTAAAGTCGATAAATTTATGCATTTATATGGTATGGTTAAAAATTAGGTTGACGTATTTCGCTATCAAATTTTATTAATTTTGTCATATATGCGTTTGTCCTAGTATATGTAACAAGTGTTTGATATATGTCTAACAAATGCTAGTTCTATTTTGAATTTGTACACCTAGTGTCTGGCATGTCTTTTACACTAACAAGTGTTCAATACGTGTTAACAAATGTTAGAGTGGCCAAGTATTTGACAGTACAATCGGATAAGGACACACTAACCAAACTAAAATGTCTGTGCTTCTTAGATATGACTAACCAATAGAGCATAAATCTAGAACTATGGTTCTAGACTTGTTTTGATTCAGCACTTTGCCAGCACTTTGGTGTTTGTGAGCTACCTTTATCAGATGGCACGTTAAATGTATTGAAAACTAACTAATAAGAAAACCAGGCTAAGTATTTTTTACAATTTGTATTACAAATAGAATGTTGACTCATAACTTCTAACTATGCGTATGTAACATTAATTCTAACATGGAAATTGGACTTCTCAGTGGCTCAGGATCAGAAAATTATTGTATACAACAAAAATGGTGAAAAACTTGTGGGCATACTTCATGATACGGGATCAGCAGAAGTTGTTATTTTGTGCCATGGATTTCGTTCGAACAAGGTCAGCCTATGGACTTAGAATATAGTTTTCTAAGTTCGGCTAATTTTGGAACCATGTTATTCAATTTGTTTTCTCCCTTCCATTTAAATTTTAAATTCTTTGAAGTTCTTATATTCATAGGTAGATTTGTAAGACTCTGCTTTTATGAAAATAATGTATGTTTTTAATGTAAGTCATTGTCAAATTTTTCAACCATCAATCTATTGACTTTGGTGATTACATCTCGGTGATCCAACTTTCTTACGTCGCTTCACCTTATGGTTTCTATTGTCAGGAAAATGATATAAGTGTAAACCTTGCTAAGACATTAGAAAATGAAGGAATCAGTGCCTTTCGTTTTGACTTTTCTGGAAATGGGTAAGCCAGGTGTCCTTTTAGTGTAATATTTTTCTGTTCTTCCCATGTACTGTTTATAATGGCATTAGATTTAATTTAATGCCTCCTTGTTGCTGACGATTTTTGTAATTATCAGTTAAGTCTTGTTCTTTTGGATTGGAGTCCTTTCTTGCTTAGCTAGTATATGCTTGAACTCATTTCGTTGGGCCCCTTTTTCATGTCCTACCTTAAAAGCTCAGTTTCTCCTTAAGAAAATACTTATTGTTAGTTTCCACGATTTTTCCTTCAATAATTTTATCATTTTGAATGCTTCTTGACCGCCTAAATAAAATGGTGTAGAACAATGGTATAACTATAAGGAAAGGAGCTTAGCACTTATAATTTTTGGTAAGGTAATTAAAAGAACTTTATTGTGAGTCGCACTTTTCAGTGCTCTAGAGGATTGAGATCCTGAGGAGAGTTAAGTGTTTTACCTAAGAAGTATGACATGGTCGATAACTTGATGGATCGGCTCGGGAGGAAGTTACGCTCACTTGTTGGTCTATTGTGTTATGTGAGGCCCCCAATTATTCACACGTATATGAGGAAGGGTAGAAAAGGAAATTCGGTAGCTATTGATGAGAAAGAATGATTGGGAAAGGGATCGTACAGAGTGGGCCCCACTGGGAAGAAATTTAGGAAGGCTATAAATAGTGATTGATAGAGAGAGGGTAGCCAGGATTTGTTTTGTCATCTTTATGATGGGTAGGCGGCTGTAGCCGTATGGGGGTATCCTTTCTGTAAAAGGTGCTGGTATGTTCTTTTGTTATTTCTTTTCTTTGTTATCTTTCTTTATTGTTGATTGTAAACATCTTTGGCTTATACATAAATAAAGAATATCAGAGTATTGCCTCTGTTTAGCAAATAAAGAATATCAGAGTACTGCCTCTGTTTAGCCATTGTTGGGTATTTTATTTGATATTTTAGTTGGGAGTCTGACATTTGGTATTAAAGCTCGCAAACTAGTGGTGGTCACGAGACTCATGGCTCAAAGACAAATGGAGGACAAAGTGGAAGGAACCGAGAAGGAAATAATGGGTTTAAAGGAAATGTTAGTCGAAATGAAGAAATCAATGGAATGGATGGCTGATGAGCTAAGGGAAAGCTATAGCTATAAAAGGAGAGAAGAATCAAGAACCTCTGATGGATCTATCATGAAGCTGAAAGGGAAGTTAGACGAGATGGATATTACTAATGAGACAAACATGAATACAGTAGATTGAAGCAAATATAAGAAGCTGGAAATGCCTATGTTCTTGGGTGAAAACCCTGAATCCTGGGTGTATAGGGTCAAACATTTTTTTGAAATCAATAATCTGCCAGAAACTGAGAAGGTGAAGGTAGTTGTAGTTAGCTTTGGGCAGCACGAAGTCGACTGGTACAGATGGACTCATAATAGGAAGAAGGTAAAGTCATGGGAGGATCTTAAAGGGAGGATGTTTGATTTCTTTAAGGATTCCGGATAGAAAAGTTTGGTGGTGTGCTTGATTAGAATTCAACAAGAAGGTTCTTACAATGAGTATGTAAAAATTTTTGTTACCTATTCAACACTCCTACCCCACATGGAAGAGAGTGTTCTAAGGGATGGTTTTGTAACCTGATTAGAACCCAATCTCCAGGCAGAAGTTGTCAGCAGACACCCACAAACGTTGGAAGAATGCATGAGAGAAGCACAATTAGTCAATGATAGGAACCTAGCTCTGAAATTGACTAAGGCAGAATGGGGGTTGATAGAACCTAAAAAAGGAGAAGGTCAGGTGAGTAAGACTTTGGAGGGAGCTGAGAAAGGAGTTCTAAAGAAGACTGATTTTTCAATAAAACAGGTGACCATCCCAATCACGGGTAATTACCAAAAGAGTGAACCACCTATCAAGCGTCTATCTGATGCAGAGTTTAGGTCCAGCCTTGACAAAGGACTATGTTCCAAATGTAATGAAAGATATTCCCCTGGACATAGATGCAAAATGAAGGAAAAAAGGGAACTGATGTTATTTATCATGAATGAAGAGGAAAGTAATGAAGACGAGTGCAAAATAGAAGAAAACACAGGGGAGGTGGTAGAGTTGAACCAATTAAACATTACAGAGGGGGATGAAATTGAATTGAAAACGATCAATGGGTTGACAACTAAAGGAACCATGAAATTGAGGGGAGATATAAGAGGAAACGAAGTGGTGGTGCTGATTGATATTGGAGCCACCCACAATTTCATACACTATAAGACTGTCGAGGAAAAAAAGATACCCCTAGAAAAGGGCTCCCAATTTCCTGTTACCATTGGGGATGGCACCAGTTATGCAAGAGACTGGAATTGAGACTGCAAGGACTCACGATTGTGGCTGATTTTCTGGCAATTGAATTAGGAAACGTGGATGCAATATTAGGACTGCAGTGGCTGGGCACCATTGGAACTATGAAAATACACTGGCATTCACTAACCATGACATTTTGGTTGGGGACGAAACAGATTAACCTTAAGGGGGACCATCCCTCATTTGGGTAGAATGCTCTTTGAGAACTATTGAGAAAACTTAGGAAGAGGAAGATTCAGGGCTTTTTATTAGAGCTCTAGAACTACGATATAGAAAGGAGTGAGGATTCAATGTGGAACAAGGAATTAGGGAGATGAAGAAGATGCTCCAATCATAAAGTTCCTACTGAAGCAGTATGCTGACATCTTCGAAGACCCTAAAGGGTTACCTCCTAAGAGAGAAATAGATCACCGCATCATGGTTTTGCTAGATTAAAGACCTATCAATGTAAGACCTTACAAGTATGGACATGTCCGAAAGGAAGAAATTGAGAAATTGGTGCTGGAAATGCTCCAAGTGGGAGTGATCAGACCCAGCCACAGTCCTTATTCCAGCCCGGTCTTGTTAGTTAAAAAGAAAGATGGAGGGTGGCGTTTTTGTGTGGACTACAGAAAGCTCAACCAAGTAACTACTTTGGATAAATTCCCCATTTCTGTGATAGAAGAATTACTAGATGAATTGCATGGAGCCACAATCTTCTCAAAGCTGGATTTGAAATCAGGCTACCACTAAATAAGGATGAAAGAAGAAGACATTAAAAAAACTGCTTTCAGAACACACGAGGGCCACTATGAGTTCATAGTCATGCCTTTTGGCCTCATGAACGCGCCAGCTACATTCCAATCATTAATGAATCAGGTATTCAAATCCTTTCTAAGACGTTGTGTACTGGTTTTTTTTTTTATGATATTCTTGTGTACAACACTGATATTACGGAACATGAGAAACATCTTGGAATGGTTTTTGCGGTCATGCGTGATAACCAGCTGTTCGCTAATAAGAAAAAGTGTGTCATAGCACACTCACAAATCCAGTATTTAGGGCACTTGATCTCAAGTAAGGGGGTAGAGGCAGATGAAGAGAAAATCAAGGATATGTTGAACTGGCCACAACCGAAGGATGTCACTAGATTTAGAGGCTTCTTAGGCTTAACAGGCTATTATAGGAGGTTTGTGAAGGGGTATGGGGAGATTGCAGCTCTTTTAACCAAACTATTACAGAAGAACTCCTTCTGGAATGAAGAAGCCTTAGCCGCTTTTGAAAAATTGAAGGTATCTATGACTACAATTCCAGTGCTAGCATTACCTGGTTGGAATCTACCTTTTATTATTGAAACGGATGGCTCAGGAATAGGGTTAGGGGTCGTGTTATCCCAGAATGGTCACCCCATAGCCTTCTTTAGCCAAAAATTATCCCAGAGAGCTCAAACTAAATCCATATATGAAAGGGAACTTATGGCTATAGTACTATCGGTGCAGAAATGGAGACATTATCTACTTGGAAGGAAGTTTACAATCATATCATATCAGAAGGCATTGAAATTCCTTTTAGAATAGAGAGAGGTACAACCTCAGTTCCAAAAGTGGTTAACCAAACTATTAGGTTATGATTTTGAAATTTTATATCAACCAGGATTACAAAACAAGGCAGCCGATGCTCTTTCCAGGATTGAACAACCTCTGGAAATGAAATCAATGACTACTACTGGAAATGTGAATATGGAAGTGGTCGATAAAGAAGTCCAACAAGATGAAGATCTCAAAATAATCATAGAGGGGTTGAAACAAAATTTAGAAGGAATAAGTAAATACAGTTGGGAGAATGGAAAACTCATGTATAAGAAGAGAGTAGTATTTTCCGAGAATTCTTCGTTGATTCCTACTCTATTGCATACATTCCACGACTCTGTTATGGGAGGCCACTCAAGATTCCTAAGGACATATAAAATGATGAGTGGGGAACTATATTGGAAAGGCATGAAGACAGACGTCAAGAACTATGTG
>JBBPDI010000009.1:2716365-2737146 GCA_037974545.1 Cucumis variabilis | reverse complement strand
AAATCAACTCGGATACGACGAGGGGGTTGGGTTTCAACTTGAATTGTGTTGTTAGAACAATGAACTTTGAATCGAAGAGGTGTGAAAACGATTGAAGATGGGATTTGAGAATGGCGAAGAAGAAAGTGGAAAGATAACGATGAAGAATGAAGAAAAGAAGAAGATGAAGAAGAAGAAGGATTGAATGAAAATGACGAGAGCGCCATGGGGAGACGGGAAGCTGAAACTGGAGCTGATTTTGTTACACTCTGCCAAAATTATCGATTGAAAATATATTTCCTTTCCTTTTCCTTTTAGTTATAAAAACGTCGATCTTAAGAGTATATAAATTGTATATCACATCGTTAATATGTGATATACATCGTTGTTAATAGGTGGGTGATATACATATTTAATATGAATCTATTGGTGATAGATTTGATATATAAAACGATTCTATTAGTGATAGATTTGATATATCTGTTCATGTATTGAGTGGAAAAGAGTTTAAAATTATGATAATATGTGTTTTGAAAGGTTTATTATGATAATATGTGTTTGAGGGAAAGATAATAAATGATAGTGTTTGAGAATATTATGTGTTTGGGATAAGGACTATAATCGATAGTGCTATGATAATATTTGTTTGACGGAAAGGATTATGAAAATTATTTTTTAAAATTTATATTTTAAATCCAATACACAAATACTTTTATATTTAATTTAACAAATTGTCATATTTTCGTAAAACAAGTTACATTAATTTTATTAAATACAATGTCTATTTTTAGCGTTTTATTATTATTTTTTAATTGATATTCTGAATGCAATACACATTGATATACGAATAATAAAATAGTTGTAGGAAGAAAGTTATAAACAGTCAATTACATGGAACGCAACGTGAATTATTATTATTTTTAAAAATTCATATTCTAACTCGAATACACAAATTTCGTATATTTAACTTATCAAATGTCACTAGTTTTCGTAAAACAATTTGTAATAATTTCTTTAAATATGATGTTCGTTTTCAACCTTTTTAATGTAATCGTTACGTGCTAGTAAATTATTAATTTTTTTTAAAAAAATCATATTCTAACTCCAACTCAGAAATTCCGTATATTTAATTTAACAAATCGTTCTAGTTTTCGTAAAACAATTCTTTCAATACGACATCCATTTTTAACTTTTTTTATGTAATTGTTACGTGCGATTAAATTATTAATTTTTTTTAAATCAAATTCGAAATTTATTACACAAATTTCATATATTTAATTTACCAAATCGTCCTAGTTTTTGTAATGCATAAGAAAAAAAACGGATCAAGAAGTGTAACCCCAATAAATTACCTATTGCAAGAGTAAAAGAAAAAATGAAAAATTTTAAATTTATGTAATTGTACCAATTTCATAACTTAAAAATAAGTTATGTTTTTTAAATAAAAAGATTGAAATTAACAAAACTCATAAACGTAGAAATTATAAATGAGAAAAAAATATATATTAAATAATATTTAAACTTAATCAGGTTAATTATAAACAAGAAAGAGTTAAAAAATGGTTAAGGTAAGATTGAGGGAATTGAGGAAGAGTTATCGACCCTTCCCAAAGACAATATTGTTTTTTATAATCTTTTCTCTCTCCAAACAACCCTTAAAATGCTACCAACTATCATTGTCCTAAAAAATTTTACTTTAACCTCTTAAAATTTTTAATAATGTAAAAAAGAATATGTTTAGAAGGACATGGTTATATTTGTTTCAAAAATATTATGGAACTTTTAAAAGTTATATAACCTATTAGTATATGAGTAGAAATTGTTGCTATCTTTTTAAAAGAAAAGGTTCACATTTCAAAGTTATCTTGAAACTTTTGAATGTCAATTTTCATCGAATTTTCTTATTTAGTTCAATCTATTATTTTCTTTTCTTTACAAAAATTATAATTTTTCACTTCCTTTTATTATATAGTTTTGTAATATAGTGGTAATTCTTTATGTTGAAGTTAATATCAATAGATAATGTCAACCTACTTCTAATTAGAAGTTAATTAGTTTAATATATCACAAAATCTTGTTCAAATTTCTTTACCTCTCTTTACACTAAAAAACCAACAAATAATTTGGAAGAAAATTAATATAGTAAAAAGTTGACATTAAGTAAAAAGTCGAAAGTAAAATATAGAGATTAGGTTGAACAAAACTCAAATTTCATTTATAATAACAATTTAACTAAATAAAAATCAAACTTAATTTAATTAAGGATTAAAATTATAACATTTTTTGAGAAAATAAAATAAAATATAAGTAGAGATGGTTATCCAAATGTGATAAATGTATGAGGAGGAATGTGGGATTACTACATAAAATAACAAGAACATGCAAACAAAAAAGGTTGACAAGGCACACTATTGGAATATACATTATTTCATTATTTTAAACTTCTTCTTTTTTCACTAAACTAGTTGGTCATTATGTCACATTAGCATTAAAGTAAGGGTGCAAATTAAAAGTTTGAACTTTGTGTTTAAGTTAAATTTAAATTTTATATCTAATAAATCAACGTGACATATAAATTACAAGTTAAGTCCTAATTTCGATAATAAAAAGTATGATATATTTGAATCGTTGATTGGTGTTTGAAACTTTAAAATATATATATTAGTTGTTCCCCATGAAATAATAAAAAATAAACTATAAGAAATTTAGATCGTAAAACTGGTTCTCTATAACATCAAAGGATATGTTAGTCGACTTATAAGACATGTGTTATTTAGAGAATGCATGAGAAAAAAAGAACATTTAGAGATCCTTTGAGGTTGAAATATAATCAAAATTACTTAATGTTTTATGAGTGTTGCAACACGTGAAGAACCAATGATAAAATGAAAACTAAAGTGTGAAAATAATGGAAAGAGATAGTTTGAAATCTATGGAAAGAAAATGAATTTGATATTACAAATCGAGCTTAAAACATTCAATCCAAACATAGATTTTATATAACACATCGATTTTAATTATGAGTTTAAAACATGCCAAAGAAAATTGTTAATTAGTGAGAGTCAAAAAAAAAAACTTGAAAATTTTTGAAATTTTATAAATTTAAATAGAAAACTATCCTAAGAAGTAAGAATGAATAATATTTCAATCAAAAACAACTTGCATATACTTTATACAATATTGTAATATAGCTATTTGGATTGGTTATAAAAAACAATAACTTTTTAGAATAATTTAAAAAAAACGCTTTTAATAAAAAACTGTTTAAAATTTTAAAAAAAATATTTATTTGGCTACACTCTTTTTTAGAATGTTTTTTATATAAAAGTTTGTTTGGATTGCTATATTCTAAAAGTGTTTTTATTGATGTCGAGTTACTATAATGATTGATTGTAAAACGTTATGAACTAATAATTTCAAAACACTTTCATTTAATAGATTTTTTTTTTGTTTGTTTGATTGATCTATTTGATTATCAAAATTAGTCGTTAGAAGTCATCAAGGCAATTGGTTGACAGATTTGGTCACTAAAATTGGTTGATAAAGATGATCATCATTGTTGGGGTTTGTCGTAAAGATGATTGTTGGTAATGGACTGTGAATTTGATTATCCATGATGGTATAATGGTGCTTGGCTAAATAAATATTAGAGGTGTTATTATAGCTAGCTTTGATGCATGTGGTTATCGAAGTTGATCATTGGCAGTGTGGTTGTTAGAGTTGGTCGTCAAAGGTATAATCACTAAAATTGGTGGTGCTTGTGGATGAAACCACTAAAGTTTGTTGTCGGGGGTTGTTACAGTTGACAAAAACATAAACATTAAATATCAAAGATCGTTTTTTTAAAGTTCATATTAATATTTATTTCAAATCGACTTTCTTAAATTGCGACATCTATGTTTTATTATCTTCCTCCAATCATATTTGATAATAATATATGGACAATGATTAGGTACATTTGTGTTCCTCATCCCTTCATGATACAAAAATAAAGTTAATGGTCATTTTAAAATTAAAAGTGACTTTTAATTTTATTTTGAAAACAACTTTCAATTACCTTTTTAGTCTTAAATTTTGAAAAATATTGTATGTTTGGTTATTGAATTTTAAAATATACGTTTTAAGTCTCTAAATTTATTCCAAATCTTCAAAACGTAGTTTTTTTAGTCCATGAGATTTTAAAAATAGTTTTAGGAAGAATATGAATTTTAGATAATATTATTCTAATTTTAAATGTAAAAAATTATTTTAAATAAAAGTATAAGGTTATTTGAGAGACGTTTTAAACCTATTTGAACTAAAAAGATACCTTTAGAAAACTCACCAAATGAGTTCGTTTTGATAAACCTGAGGACTAAAAATTTATACTTTTTATTTTTATTTTTGTAAGATAGTTAGAGAGATCGGGTGGCACCTAGATGGATGCATCCATACATTTCTTTCCCCAATAATATTGGGTAGAATGAATTTAATTTTTACAATTCGGAGAGTTTAACTTTTACCTTTATAATGTTTCAAGATTTAATTTGTATACTTAAAAGTACACCTTTTTCATTTTTAAAATTTAGAAAATTTAACCTTTTCAATTAGAAAGTGGAAGCATATACTTTTTATCACCATAATACTTTTACTTGATTAAAAATAGATGGCTTTTTTCTTTTTACATATTTTTCTCAAAAAAGGAAGAAACAATAAACAAAACAATTACTCAACATGATCTTTTAAAAAGAAAAAATGAATATCAAACAACAACGTGTAACGTCCCAAGCTCAGGATTCGAATCAGAATTTGGAATTCAGATCCCTGACATTCCCCCTACATCTCTTGCAACCTTGCAGTATCATCCTTATTATCCTTAAAGGCTTATTAGAGTTAAAGTTCTCCCCCACAAAGCAACACAAAGTTTTTTTAGGATACTTTGTCCTCACTCACACGCATCTTAGGCTTAAGCACGTTCAACTGGAGTTCCTATGATCAAGCCACCAAAAAGGAAGGTATGTCTTGTTGGTATAGGTATTAACTTTTAATTCTTTTAAATCTTTCTTAACATTACTTTCATGTCCTCAGGATCCCAATCATTCAGATGTGATATCGGTTCATTCATGTCTCCCTCCTAATCTCGGGTGTTACACAACGTCTAAGGAGTAGTTTGGTTTAAGGTTTTATAGATTCGTGAAAATAAAAGATATCTAAAAATAGAATACCTGAAAATAAGATGTTTGGGAATGGAATATGACAGTATTTGGTGAAATTTTATGAATAAAAAATTTGTTTGAATTTAATTTGGTGAAATTGCATCAGATGACAAAAATATTTAGAAAAAAAATAGCTCATGACACCTCTTTTTTTGCAAATTGTGAATATGACATGTAATTAGTGATATCATACGGCTATCATAGAGTAATCGACTAATAAATTTGAAACTTTTGCAATTTAGAAAATGTAGTGACATGAGTTTTATTATCATAATTTTTTTTTTGTTATTTTTGTAGGTGTCTCTTTAATTTATGAAATTAAGCAAAGAAAAAAAAAGTCTTATATAAATTTAATATTAATTAATTAAACAACATATTGATAAAAAAAATTAATTAATTTAGAATCAACAATAATTTTAACACATGGCTATATTTAATGAACTTAATATGAATTATAATCTAATATTTAATCATGTTTATAATAAATTAAGTTGATAGTTAGTCATTTCAATTTTAATTAAATACTATAAGAAAATATATTTTATACAATATATTATTTAAAAATTGAAAAAAAAATGAGGTAAGAGTATGATATACCAATAAATAATACTAAAAAAATATTTTCTAAATATTATATGTTTTTTTTTAATGAATGAAGTAATATATATTAAAACTAATATCAAGAAATAATTTCTTAGTTATTAAAAATACAATAAAGTAATCAATTATTATTATTATTAAAAAAATAAATTTTTGTACTAGCTAAATTTAATTAAGGGAAATTTTATGAATGAAAAAAAAATTAATTTTAAAATATAGAAAAAGAAAAAAAAGAAAGAAAGTTGAATGAACTAAAAAGAGTTAGACCATTTTGTTATATGTTGTAATTAATTTTAGTTTAGCAATATATTTATGGGACATCTTTAAAAATAGCAAAAAAAATTAAAATATTTACAAGCTATAGCAAAATTTTGAATTCTATCAATGATAGTCTTCATTACTATAGCATATCAATGACTATCAATTATAAAGTTTTCTATAGATTTCAAATATTTTGTAAAATTTGCTATTTTTAAAATTTTTCCTATATTTTAATATATTGTTAGATAATTACTTAATAATTTGTCTATAGACATAATTGTTTTCATTTAATAATTTTTTATTATAAAATAAGTTAAATAAATATTTTAATAGACTATTACTAATTTATTAGAATAAATATTTTAATTAAGTTTTTAAATTAGTATTAATTAAATAAATTGTAGTTCAAATGAAAGTGTATAGAAAATAAAACAAAACCAATAGAGAGTAAAAGAGGGAAACTTGTTCTTATGGAAGAGAATAAAAGACTTTTGTCTTTAGAAAATAAGAATACCTATAAATCTTATTTTCAGCTTAAAATTTTGAAAACTATAAAACAAACGTGAGTTTAAATATCTGCATCAATTTTCATGCCTAAAATCTTAGAAACCAAACGATACTAATGAGTAGAAATTCTTGTTCTTTGAGAAATATGAGAAGTGTTTTTAAAAAAGAAAATTATAGAGTTATTTTTTTAAAAAAATCATTGTAAAGTTTTTAACAATTAAATATTGATTTTACTAATATAAAACTTCATTCACTTATAAAATTAAAAATTAAATATCAAAACTCTACCTCCAGGCCCATGCGTTAGTGTGTCTTGGTAAGAAACTCTCAAATTTTATTATATTTTGTTAAATAATTCTTCTAAATTTAAGGATGATTTAACATAAAAAAAAATATGGGTTTCAAATTTTGCATAAAATGTAAATAGTTTGTCTCTTATGTTATTTTTTATAATTTCTCGTAAAAATATTTGTAATGATTCATGTATGATCATTCATTTATTTTTTTTCCTAAAAATACAATTAACCCTTTTTTTTAGAAAACAGTCAAAGTATATAATCATGAAGAAAAAGAAAAGTAAATTGCACTTTTGATGTCCGAGATTTGAAATTCATGTCTATTTGATCTTAGAAGTTTTAAAACAAATACTTTGATCTCCACGTTTGCTAAATGCTTTTAAATGGTTCTTGAGTTAACTTTAACTTAACGGAATACTTACTAGAAGATAAATGTTGTTTAAAATATGCATATAACTTTAGAATCATTTATCTTTTTTCTAATTTAAATTGTTGGTAAAAAAGAATTTAAGTAAAAAAAATTATTTAAATTATTTTTTAAATTAAGTTTAAACAATATTTAAATTTAAAATAGAATTTACATTTAAAAAATTGATACATTTTTTTATCAATAATTTAAATTAAAAAGATAAAATATGTAACAATCCCAACTCCTAATACTAAAATATGTAACGATCTCAACTTCTTATACTAAGCTAAAGGCATTACTACTAAAATAAATAATAATTTTATTTTATTTAAATACAAAAAGAAACCAAGGTCTTAGATAAATAATTTCAAATACTCGTTAAAATCCATAATTTGAAAATATAGAAATAAATACTAGAAAGTTTAATCCTAGTTCGGGCCCTATCTAACTTTTAAATATATATAAAAAAACATGAAAGTAATTCATGAGTTCGATAACTTTAAATAAAATACTAAAAACATGGAAGACAGAAACAATATAAGATATTCTATATGGCAAGTCACAGTCACTTCGTGTCATTCGCCAGTTTTCCTTTACATCTACCTCTACCTAAAAAATTAAACATAGAAAAAGTGAGTATAAACATATACTCAGTAAGAGACCCACTACTAGTCTTGCTAGGTGTCTGTTAACTTCTTATTGAGGTTCCGTAAGGAAGTACCCCAAAACTATTGTGCTTCCAAACAGACGTTATCTAATGCTCCCGTAAGAACACATATGGTCTTCGGTGAACTCAAAGGAACACCTAAAAGAAATTGGTCTTCGGTGAACCCGAAGGAACACCTAAGAGAAACTGGTCTTCGGTAAACCAAAGAAAACACCTAAGAGAAACCGGTCTTCGACGAACTCAAAGGAATGCCTAAGAGAATCGGGCTGTAAGTGACACTATCAGACCACTCATAAATATATCATGACAAAATGGTGTTTCCGAGGAACAACCATATGGGTACGACCCTAATAAACAAGGTTAACATAACACCACAGCCCATAGCATGTAGCATATCATAACATATCAGGCATCCATAACAGTCACATTATGCATCTTCAGCTACATAAATGCATAATGGAAAATACATGCAAGCTCTTAATTCTATTTTTGAAAGTCTAGTAGTAGAATCTCTTACCTCAAGATTAGCTAAAACAATATTCCTATGTTGACAGTCCATTCATAATTAACTTAGTTATGAATCAATTTAATAACTTAATAAAATGTGTCTAACATCCGAGTCTTTTCCAATTCAATTTACCAACAACAGGGGTTGAAACCAATTCAACCTTTGGGTATTGCAATAAATAATTAAGAACTAGTTTAGGCCTTATAAAAATAATCATGAGTTCTGAAAATATAATTACTGAAAAATAAATGCAAAAGAAAACTTAAACTATTTCCTATGGCAAACGGCGGTCACTTCTTGTCATTCACCAGTTTGCCTTGACCTCTATCTTTGCCTAAAAACTTAAACATTTAAAAGAATTAGTATAAATTTATACTCAGTAAGGGACCCACTATTAGTCCTGCTATGGGTCATTAACCTTCTGTTAGAGTCCTATAATAAAGTACCGCACGCTATCTAGTGGTCTTGGAAGGACACATCAAGGCTCTATTCAAAGGAATCACCCTAAAGGAGAGTTGGATTGTTAGTGATCCCGTCGAATCACATATCAAAACTAGTCACACAGACATATATAGGTGGTGATCCCAAGGGATACCTAGGTACGACTCTAACCAGTAGACCTAACAGAACACCATAGCCTATACATATACACTATAACATAACTATCATAGCTCAGTCAAACATAACTCAACCATAACATATCTAATCATAGCATACCTCAATCATAATGTATCTTAGTCATAATATACATATGGTCACCTCTAACAATCATATTACGCATAATAGCTACTTTATTGCATAATAAAGAATATACACGCAACTTTTAATGTAGGGGTTAATAGGAGAATCTCTTACCTGAAAAATTGCTAAATTAATAATTTATTGGTTGACAATCAAATCCTCCCAATACTCAGTTCTAAACATAAACAAAATTAAAATTAATAATTTTTCCAACTATCATCCTACTATTTAATTAGGCATCCAAACTTATTCAACTTACCCCAAGATTAAGGTTAAGTCCAACACAACCTTGAATGAAAAAATTCACAGCTCAAACAATCCTACAAGAATTTAGTCAACTTTCAGGTAAAAATAATCAAACTTAATCCAAATTATGAAATTATCTCGAGTAAAAAATTATCATTTGATGAGTATACCTAACCCAATCAAATCTTACCAAAGGTATCTCAAATGTGGCTAAAAAGGAGCCAAAAGAAAGACTTACGGCTTGGAAAAGAGTGGAGGGCGATGCGGCTTAGTTTCACGAAGGAAGGAACCGGCTCGGATTGAAAGGCACGATGACTCAGATTCGAAACGTGGCTAGCTTCGATGGAGCGACGACAGAACACTGCAGACGCGACGAAGTTTGAATGATGGTGTAGTGAACTGAACTCGAACCGGAAGAAGGCACAGCTGGAGGAGATCGACTCGAATCTGGTGAATCGTGACGGCGGGCGACACGTGACGGTGAAGACGTGCAACGTTTGGCCATGGGTTGGGTTCTCCTACAATGGCTGCGCAATGGCAGATGGTGGCCTGAAGCAAGATGAGGTGATGGTGATGGCTAGGGTTCCAATGTGAAGGAGGAGAGAAAAAGTGGAGAAGATAATGTGCATGTATACCAAGATCCTTTTAAATAAAATAATAATAATAATAAATATTATTATAACTTTTTATTTCCTTTTCCTTTTTCAAATAACACACCAAATCTTTTCTCTTTCCTCCGTTAATTATCCATCAATTCTAATTTTTTTTCTCTTCCCAAAACCATCCTTATTAATTATATTACTCCTAATAATATACTTTTCTCAACCTTCCATAATTTAAATATACACAAACACATAATTTATCCAAAATCCTTAAATAATTATATCATCTCAACATAATTATTCTCATTTCAAAATTACATAAATTACCTACAAATAAAATTATTCCCATCCATACAAATCCACCAAATATTTACCAAATCTTAGTTCACACCTTAATAAAGTCCAACAAAATCAATCATAATTTTAAATTCAATTAAATGTAAAATTATCTTAAACTTTGGGGTGTTACACTCCAAAACTAGTAAATCAAACCTTCAAGAAAAATAATCCATCTTTAAGAAAAATGCTCCAACTTTAACCAAAATTAATTTACATAGACCAAGAAAATTGATATTTGATGGACATACCAAAACCCAATCAAACACTCACCATAAACCACCAAATAGCTAAAAAAACCAGTAGAAACTTAGGCGGGTCGACTAGGAGAAACAATTGACTCACACGGCTCGGGTCAAGCTTGGACTACCGAAAATAGCTTACGAAGTGGATGGATCGACTCAGATCTTTGAATGTTCACTGCGCGACGACAAACAGAGAGTGGAACATGACAGTGTGCGACTGGGCTTGGAGTTCGACAGACGGAGGTTGTGGCAGCTGTCACAACGCGGAGCGGCCGACCTCCTCATTTATTTAATTTCAATAAATAAATAGTTTTAGAGTTGTCACCAACCATATTAAGTTGTGATTGGTCACCCAAAGAAAAAAAAAATAAAAAAGATGGTCAATATAAATTCACGAGATTTAAGTTCAGAAGTCAGTTGTGTGTAAAGAAGGTGTTAGCACCCTACAACATTCATAAAATGGTTACCCAATTTTATCTTTTAAACTAAATTAAAGAAATTCACAAAATAAAGTTTTTTATTTAGGTTTTATTTTAAATGTCCCATGGTTATCAATTCATATCGAAGAAAATAAAACCTAAGCATGAATTGATAATTTGAAATCATACATATTTTCTTTGTCTTTTTTTAAAAAAGAGTTTAATCATCGTATTTTCTACAATATTAATTTTTATTTTCAACGATATTTTGATTTAAGTTATTATCTATCTTGATTTCTTTGAAAATTGGGTATTTGGTTTCAACCATAAGGAGAGTAATGTCTACCTTGTTGAGGTGCATGAAAACATTTGATTAACTAAAATTAATTAATTAAAAAAATAAAAAAAAATAAGGAGAGTAATGCTTACAAGTGCATAAAAACCTTCATATTCTTTAAAATAAAATAATTTTTTTAGAAAAAATAAGGAGAATAATGCTTACAAGCGCATGAAAACCTTATTTAATTTTTTTCTTTTTCATTTTTTTTTCTCATTTTCATTTTTTTATTTTTATTACTTTATTGTTGTTGTTGTTGTTGTTGTTGTTGTGCAAAGTGATTTAACTATATATTTTTGTCATAATTTTGCAAAAAAAATAATCAGTGTTGAAATACCAAGATGTCCAATATGCCAATGCATTCATCTTTTGAATCTAAGTTTGATGAGCCAAGTGATGTTCTTAAATAGGCTGAAGAGACACAACAAAAATTTGGGGATAGAATAAACAATTCTTCTTAAGTATTAGTACTATCCAAGTGTCAGCTCTCTTTTACACAAAATGATTTAGCAAAACTAAAAATGATTTGGAAGGCATTGACGCCTCAACAGAGATTCATGTTTTCGAAGAAGTATGGACATATAGTAGAATTGATATATATATCGGTGAATTATTTTGCTTTAAGAGCCATAATTAATATTTTGGATCCAGCATATAGTTGTTTCACATTTGGGTCGTGTGATTTACTGTCAACCATAGAAGAATATCAAGCTATACTTAGCATGTCTGAAAAGGAAAGGAAAATTGTTTATTTCTTTAACCCTAAGCAAACAACAAAAAGGACATTGTCAAAAATTTTAGAAATCGTCCATGCCACAGAAATTCAAAAACATATAAAAGTTAAGGGTGGGGAAGAGTATGTGTCATTTGACTATCTAATAAAGATGACACAAACTTACTTTGAATCTTACTCTCTTGACATTGTGCATATATGGAGCGGTGTTTTTTTCTAAATCAGAAGGTTATGATTGTTTTTTGAAATAGAACAAGGAGGCAATCATATTATATATTGGCTGAAACTTTTCAATCCCTTAACTTCTATAGAAATAAAGGGGCATAAAAATTGAATTATTGCGTTCCTTTATTATATATTTAGATACACAGCCATATCAACTTTCCGACAGAGTTTAGGTGTCCAAGGTTATTCAGTAGGCCATGAAACTTAATGCGAAACACAGTTAGTGAGTTTGGTATGGCAGTTTGCGACCCAACATATCCAAAGAAGGAGACTTGGGTGTCTTTCTTTTCAACATTGAGTTATGAAAATGTCATATGGAAGGATCAATGGATGCTTTTGAAGGTAGTGATTTATAGATGTGGAGTTTTTCATAGTGTGCCTTTGTTGAGACCATGGGGAGCTGTTAACTATACACCATTGTTAGTTTTGCGTCAGGTGTGGCTCAAATAGTTTATACCACCAATTCATAATCTACAAGACTCTGATTTTTCATATGATCTTGAAGACTGTCAAGGAAAAAAACGTAGAGCAGTATGTGCATGGAAGTCTGTGAGGAAGATAAAAGACAAAGGAAACTATGAAGGGGTTATAGGTGGATATGAGGCATGACAGGCAAACAGAAGGAAGAATGTAATAGATAACTTAAGGGAGGTCGTTGAAAGGGTAGAAGAGACAAGCTCTGAACAACCAGGCCAGTGGGTTGATAAGACCATTAAATTAGAAGAGAAAAATCGACTGTTAGAGCAAGAGAATGAGAAACTTTGAAAGAAGACAAGCCAATGGATGGATCATGCGACTTTTTCGCAGAAAGAGCTTAAAAAGACCAAGAGTTTTTTAAAAAATCAAGATAAGTTAGAAAATAATCTTGAGGTATTAGATAAAGAGATGAGGCAAATGAATAAAGCGAATATAAGCTTGAAAAGTGAAAAGACAATATTACAAGCAACAGTAGAATTGCAAGATGAATATATTAAAGATTTAGAAAGCAAGAAGGAATATTTTCTCGAGCTTGTCAATGATTTGAATACATCAATTGGTAAACGGGAAGCACAAATAATAGATTTGGAAGTACACAATCATTCTCTAGCACAAATAATAGATTTGGAAGTACACAATCATTCTCTACGCCAAACTGTTGATAACTTACATGTGAAGATGGTCGAGCACTCTGAAGAGTATAAGATAATGAAAAATTATGTTGATTCCTTACACTATCAACTTACTGTATTTCAAAATTCAAGTGAGAGAATAGTGCAAGAATATGAATTATTGAAGACAGATTACATGCAAATGAAGGTTGATTATGATTTGCATATGAGAGATTTTCAAGCGTTAGTTGAACGTGTAGATCAAACAATTGGATTTCTCAAAATAGTGTCCAGAAGAGCAAATGGTTTTGCAGAATGGACAACTGATTTAAGGATTAATTTTTTTCTTAATACAACCTCATGTAGATGATCTGAATAGATTCTTAAAGATGATATCCAGAGAACTTGGACATTTTGGTCGTTTTCATTAAGCTGTTTATTTTGCTATTATGAACAATGAGAGTTGTTGTTATTGTATTTCATTTATTTTTTGTTTTAGTTTGATTTTTATTCTGTCAAGTTTATATTTCGTGTGGATTTATTGTATTTGAATTTATTATTTAATAAATTTTGTTTTTCTTTTCTCTCTCTCTTTCTTTTTTACTCTTTGGTCTTCAAAGTTTTCAAAATAATCAAAGGAAAACATAGCTCGTCCTACTTCAATTTGCCATCATTACAATACAAGACATAAAAATCGAATCATGGAAGAACAAGATTAAAACATGGAAAAAATGAGACAAGATATTAATAATCTTGGGGAACAAGTTTCAAAAATACTGGAATTGCTTTCAATAGGAAAAGGAAAAGTCGTCGTAGAAACAACACAATCAAGCAATCCAGTTCAAGACACCGATGATCTCATTTATCTCCCAGGATTTATGATACTTTCAAGGGTGCTAGTATAAGTTACTGATCACATGACTCTGATTCAAAGGATTGTTTGTTAATGAAGATGGAGAGTTTATCAATTGCAACAGTGGCACAAGAAGCATCATTTGAAGACGAAACAATATGCATGTCCACCTAATTTCGAGCTTAACAATTGGGATGTTGTAGATCTACCTACATTTTCAGGAGAATTTCAAGAGTAATGATTAAGCTTTTATTTGTTAAATTTCTTTAATTTTCTAGTGACTCTACCCAAGGCCACAATATTTTGTTTGCTTTACAACATGAATGTACATTTTTTTGTTATTTAATGAAATCTTCGTAATTTTCTTTCATTCTTTCTAATTTCTTCTTCTTTCTGCTTTCTTTCTTGCGTTTTACAAATTAAACATAAAAGTTCAAACCTTTTCATAGACAACATTCATAAGAACAAAGATATTAGTAATTTCAGTTCTACCATTGATACCTTAATATACACTATGGAATCTGACAAAGAGAGTGACGATGAAGATGCTGGAGAAATATCCTCAAAATTGTTAAGATTAGTAGAAGAAGAAGATAAGGTTCTAGGACCTCATCAAGAACTAGTTGAAGTAATCAATTTGGGTTCTCAAAGAGGAATCAAAAGAGGTAAAAATTGACACATCAATGACCAGTGAAACTAAAAAAAAATGATCAATTTGTTATGTGAGTACTCAGATATTTTTGCTTGAAGTTATCAGGATATGTCGGGGTTAAATACGAATATTGTAGTACATCGTGTTCCTTTGAAGCCAAAATGCAACCTAGTAAGACCAAAGTTACGTAAAATGAAGCATGATGTATTGATAAAAATAAAAGAGGAAGTACAAAAACAAATTGAAGCAGGGTTCCTCACAGTCTCCAAATATTCTGAATGGGTAGCAAACATTGTTCCAATATCCAAAAAAACGAAAAAGTGAGAATGTGTGTGGACTATAGAGATTTAAATTGAGTCAATCCAAAAGACAACTTTCTTTTACCTCATATCGACATATTGTAGGATAACACTGCAGGATACTCAACTTTCTCCTTCATGGATGGTTTTTCAGGATATAATCAAATCAAAATGGCTGAAGAAGATAGAGAAAAAGCAATATTCATTATCCTTTGGGGAACATTCTGCTACAAAGTAATGTCTTTTGGTTTGAAAAATGTCGAGGCAACACATCAGAGAGCAATGGTTACACTTTTTCATGATATGATGCATAAGAAAATAGAGATGTATGTTGATGATATGATTGCAAAATTCAAGCCAAACGAAGAATATACAACTATACTCCAAAAATTATTTAATCGGCTGAGAAAGTATTAATTGAAATTAAATTCATCCCAATGTACGTTTGAGGCAACCTTGGGAAAGTTGTTGGGTTTCATTGTCAGTGAAGAAGGGATCAAAGTAGACCCAGATAAAGTGAAGGCTATCATGGAAATGTCATCCCCTGAAACAGAAAAAGAAGTTCGAGGTTTTCTTGGAAGATTGAACTACATATTCAGATTTATCTCGCATTTGACATCAACATGCGAACCAATCTTCAAGCTTTTACGTAAAAACAATCCTGAAAAATGGAATGAGGATTGTGAAGAAGCTTTTAACAAATTAAGCAGTATTTGCAGAGCCCACCTATATTGATACCATCATCTCTAAAGCAACCGTTAATCCTATACTTGACAGTATTAGAAGGTTCTATGGATGGTGTTTAGGACAACATGACTTATCAGGAAAGAAAGAACACGTTATTTATTATTTAAGCAAAAAGTTCACCGATTATGAGTCTAAATACTCAATGTTAGAGCGAACTTGTTGTGCTTTGGTATGGACCACTCACCGTTTGAGGCAATATATGTTATATCATACGACATGGATTATTTAAAACATGGATCTAATAAAATATATTTTTGAGAAACCGTCTTTATCTTGAAGGATTGCAAAATGGGAAGTTTTGTTGTCATAGTATGATATTGTTTATGTTACTAAAAAAACAATAAAGGAAAGCGCACTTGCTGATCATTTAGCTGCCCAACCAGTAACAGATTACGAACCAATGAGGGTTGATTTCCCGAATGAAAACATATTTCTAGTTGAAAATGATGCTACAGATCATGAGACATGGATTATGCTTTTTTATGGTGCCTTAAATGAGCTGGGACATGGGATTGGAGTTGTACTAATTTCTCCAGAAGGAAAGGTATTTTCCCTAACGGCTAAGTTATGTTTTGAATGCACTCACAATATCACTGAATATGAAGCATGTATTATGGAACTTCAAGCAGCATGCGACATGAATATTAAAAAGTTGAATGTTTTGGGTGACTCAATGCTAGTAATACATCAAGTCAAGGAAGAATGAAAAACAAGAGATGCTAAATTGGTGCCTTATAGCCAATACGTTGTAAAATTATCTTAACATTTCGAGAAAATTTCATTTTCCATGTTCATAGGAAAGACAATAGAATAGCAGATGCATTAGCCACCCTGGCAATGATGTTTAATCTTAACCTTGAGTGTGAAATTTATCCAATCCAAATTATAAAGCGAGATGCACCGGCATATTGCATGAATATTGAAAATGATAATAAGCCATGGTATTTTGACATCAAGCAATGCATAAAGTGTAGAGAATATTCATATGGAGCTTTAGAAAATGACAAGCACACAATAAGAATGTTGGCCATGAACTTTTTCTTAAGTGGTGAAGTTCTTTATAAAAGAAACCATTATATAGTGCTCCTTCGGTGTGTTGATGTGGAAGAAGTAAAACAAATTATGACATAAATTCATGAAGGAATATGTGGAACAAATGCTAATGGACATATGATGGCTAGACAAATACTTAGATCCGGTTATTATTGGACAACGATGGAATCAGACTGCATAAAATATGCAAGCGAATATAAAAAGTGTCAAATTTATGTGGATAAGATCCATGCAGCAGCATCTCCATTGCATGTCTTGTTAGCACCCTCGTCGTTTTCTTTGTGAGGAATAGATGTTATTGGACCCATTGATCCTAAAGCCTCAAATGGTCATCGTTTTATTCTTGTGGCCATTGATTACTTCACTAAATGGATAGAGGTGGCATCTTACTGCAACATTACAAGAGGAGTGGTGCTCAAGTTTATCAAGAAAGACTTAATCTGTCATTATGGTCTCCTGGAGGGTATCGTTAGATATAATGCCAAGAACCTTAATAAAAAAATTATGGATGAACTTTGTGAGCAATTCAAAATCAATCACAGAAATTCGACTTTATATCGTCCCAAGATGAATGGGGCAGTTGAGGTAGCCAACAAAAATATTAAAAGAATCATTGAGAAGATGACAACAACATACAAAGATTGACATGAAATTTTATTGTTTGCACTGCATAGATATCGCACATCAGTTCATACTTCAACAGGGGCAACACCATTTTTTTGGTTTATGGTATGAAAGTTGTTCTACCTTTAGAAGTTGAGATACCTTCATTGAGAGTTCTCATGGAAGCTAAGTTAGATGAAGTTGAATGGATATGAGGTCGTTATGAGCAATTGAATTTCGTTGAAGAAAACGTTTGGCAGCATTATGTAATGGACAACTTTATCAAATAAAACTAATGCAAGCATACAATAAAAAAGTGCACCCTCAAAGTTTTTTAGAATGAGATTTGGTGTTAAAAAGGATACTTCTATTTCAAAATGATCATCGAGGAAAATGAACTCCTAATTATGAAGGTCCGTTCGTGGCGAAAGAGGCTTTTTTATGAAGAGCTTTGCTTTTAACCAATATGGATGGCATTGAGTTAAAAAATCCTGTGAATTCAGATTATGTTCAAAAATATTATGCGTGAGGCCTTTTTCATAGAAAATTTCATAGTGTTTTTTTTATTCAGATTAAGTTTTTTTTATTTAAGTCAATTTAATTACTACGACTTGAAATTTATAGTGTGTTTTTTTTTAATTCATGGTTGATGATTCAGTGTGTTAATTATTTGATACCCATTTGTTGTCCCGTGTTAATTATTCATTTGAATTATTTGCATCTCCATTAATTAATTAGCATCTTGTGCGTTAATTATTTGTAATTAATTAGTGTCTTGCATCTTTGGCATTCATTTGGCTCTTGTGTTAATTATTATTTGATTAATTAATTAACATTAATTATTTGGTAATTAATTAGTGTCCTCCATCCTGGGTTAATTAGTTGGCCTTCATTTGCGTCTTATGTTAATTATTCATTTGATTAATTAATTAGCATCCTGCGTGCCTAGATTATTTGGCACCAGTTTGGCTATGTTAATTATTCATTTACATTTGTATTAATGTGTTAATTCTTCATTTGGCATGTGCATTAATTAATTAGCATGTTGGTTTACTTTAATTACTTGACACCCATACTACTTTAATTACTTTGGCACCCATTTGGCATTTGTTTTAATTATTTGGTGTTCTGCATTTTGAGTTAATTATTTGCAACTGGCACCCATTTGGCATCCTGATTTAATTATTTACATCATTTTAATTATTCATTTGGCATCCTTATTTGCATCCTTTTAATTATTTAACACCCATCCATTTGACATCTTGTGTTAATTATTCATTTGACATTCTGTGTTAATAATTATTGATTTGACATCTATTTGGCCTTTGTGCTAATATCAATTTGGCCCGTGTTAATTATTCATTTAAATTATTTGCATTTTGCATTAATTAATTAGCATGCATTGTTAATTATTTGGCACTCATTTGACATCGTGTTAATTATCCATTTGGCATCTGCATTCTGCATTAATTAATTACCCTGTCATTTTGCCTTAATTAATTATTTATCTGACATCATGTGTTAATTATGTGGTCTACATAAATTAATTATTTTGCATCGGGCGTCTATTATCTGTGTATTTATTTTATCCCTCTATATTATTTTATTTCAACATATTATCTTACTTATTTCACAAGTATTTCTAAAATTTCACAATGTTTTGTCATTATTATTATTATTATTATTTATTTTCTAATTTAAATATAAAAATCTAAATTAGAGAAAAAGTATTTTTTATGGATTTTTTAATTTAAATTCCATGAATACATGAAATTTCTCAATTTGAAATTTAATTAATATATTGTTTTTAAAATTATAAACACATTTTATATTTTAAATGGGACTGAGTAGTGTTTTTTATGAATTTATTAATTTTTACCTACATGAAATTTCTCATTAGACACCTATGATAGAGATTAAAATATCAAAATTTGACATCTTAATATTGTTAAGGTGAATAAAAAAATATCTTTTGAAACAAAAATAAACTTTATTTTTTTAATGGCTCCTATGCCACCCATAATTACCAATTCATGCTTAGATTTTATTATTTTATTTTCTTCTATATGAATTGATAACAATGAGACATTTAAAAAAAAAAACTAAATAGAAAGCTTTGATTTGTGAACCCCTTTAATTTAGTTTAAAAGATCAAATTGTGTAATCATTTTATGGGTGTTTAGGGTGCTAACATCTTTCCTACACAACTGCCGAACTTAAATCTCATGAATTTACGTCTACCATCTTTTTTATTTTTTTTCTCTTTAGGTGACCAATCACACCTTAATATGGTTAGTGGCGACTCTAAATTAATTTATTTATTGAAATTAAATAAATGAAGAGGTCGACTGCTCTGCATCGCGATCACGTCGCAACAAAGACAATCTATTAATTAAATTTCAAATGAAGAATTTCATGTATTCATGGAATTTAAATTATAAATTTCATAAAAAAAAACAATAATTTTCTCCAATTTAGATTTTTATATTTAAATTAAAAAATAAATAATAATAATAATAATAATAATAATGACAAAATATTGTAAAATTTGAGAAAATGCCTGTTAAATAAATAAGGTAATATGTTGAGATAAAACAATAGAAACAGATAAAATAAATACAGAAAATAAATAGAGAGATAATATAAGCAGGATGTAAAAATATGCAAGACGCCATGATGCAAAATAATTAATTAAAGTAGACCAGGTTTTAATTCTTTCAATAAATATTTAATTAATTACAATTTTCACGAAATCAAACAATTCTCACAAATTATTTGTAATAACACCTCAATAGTTCCAACATAATTAACTTAAATTAAGATAACTAAATTTGCAAATTACTTTAATTTTTGAAGCGTTACATAATATTTCTATGTTATATGTATATTTTAGAAAAATTGTCAAAAATAGAATATTTGTTAAAACATTTACTCATCATTATATTTCATTTACTCATCATTCTATTTTTGACAATTTCCCAAATTAATTTTCCATACTACAAATTTAAAAAGATAAACAAAACAAAACTTCTACCAAACTCTCATTTCTCCCATTCTCATTCATAGATAACATCGATCCTCTCCCATTCTTTAAACTCTCTGCTCCACCGTAGCGACTTCGGCATGTTCACTTCCCTCACCACATGGATCACTCCCGCTTCCCTCTTCATCTTCATCAAC
>JBBPDI010000009.1:2697006-2710882 GCA_037974545.1 Cucumis variabilis | reverse complement strand
CATCCGGGTCGAACTCCCTCCATGTTGGATCGTCTCAAATCCATCACCATCAACCGATCCGATTCAATCCGCCAACCTGAAGCTCCCCAGCCAGCGGCAGAGACCATAGTGCAGAGTGCGGATGAAACCCACCAGGACCATTCCGTCGCCCGGAGTAAATCTGAAACCGTAACTCTCACTCCGGCAACGAGCTTACGGCGGCGATTACAGAAATCGTTGAGCGAGAAGCTGCCGTGGGTGTCGTCCACGGCGGGGCAGAGTGAAACAGAGAAATTAGTGAATGAAATCGAACGGCGGCGTCCGGCGACGGTGAGAGTGGAGGAGGCAGAAACGAATGAAGGAGGGGAGGAGGAGGTGGATTCGAGAGCTGATGATTTCATAAACAAGTTCAAACATCAGCTGAAGTTGCAGAGGTTGGAGTCTCTGTTGCGTTACAGAGACATGGTTAAAGGGAAAAAATGATAAGGTCTTTCTTAATTTGTCTTCCACTGTTCTGAATTTTATAGAATCAATTTGTGTTTTTTAACTTTGGATTTGTGTTGTGGTTTGGTTTTGTAGCTTTGTTTTTTTCTTTTGTCCTTGGGAACATATCTGCCGCACCGCCATTAATGGCAGAAAGAAATTTGGTGAGGAGGTTCTTTTCTTTGTTCTTCAATGATGGGTCTTTAGACCATCTTCTTTTGTTTTTCTTAAAAAGAAATCATCTTCCTATTCATAATCTTTGTATTGTAAAAAGGAATTAGCTATGTAGAACTTATCCTAAATGAACTAATCTCTTGATGGGTTTGTGTTTTTCGAGTTCTAAGAAAATTTAAACCATTGATATAGTTAATTTAAATTGAAATATTTTAAATTTGTTTTTTTTTTTATAAAGTTCATCGAAATCAATTTTTACCTAAATTAATAAAATAATAAAATCATTTTCATATGAATATATTTTCAGGATGTATATTGAAAAATTATTATAAATAACAAATTTGTTTTTTTAAAGATAAATCGAGTCTAAGTTCTGTTTATTGATACTAAAGTAAAATAAATTTGAAAAATTATTTGGTTACTTTTTTCTATTTTTTAAAAAGCTTCTTCCAAATATCAAAACAATATTTTAATCATAATTTCGTTTGAACTTAATTAACTTATTTGAAAATAATTTTGTTAGTACTATGGACTAGAATCTTTTTAAGGCAAGTTGTTGTGGAAAGTTGTTATTTGAAATAATTAAATTGGTTTTAGATCCTTTTTTTGAACCATAAAGTTGAGCCATCCAAATAGTGTTAAAGTGGAATTCACTTAGCATTGATTACTCTATTTGTACTAACCAATTTAGCATAAGTTCCTTTTTACTATAAATCAAATTAAATGTAATAAATCATACATTACACTAAACATGTTCTTGATGGATATTTAACTAGGACAACCATCTCTAACGTTGTAAGATGTTTTAGGTAAAATAAAAAGTCGCATTCATAAATATTATAATAAAAATAAATCATGTTATGTTATTAAAATATATTTCAAATGATATATCGTTGTTTTAAACATCTTGTATCCTACTTATAGGCAAAGCATTGCATTGCACTGGTAGATGTATTTCATTTGTATAACTCATTTTCTATGAAGTCTACACTGCAACAAAACCTTCCTTCAATAGCCAATGATATTCTTCAATGACTCATGAATCTAGTCAATATAATATTGGTAGAGGAGTGAAAAACGTATCATAAAATTTCAAATTTCAAAATTTATATTTATAAAGTCCTAATTTTGTAACTCTTTTGACAAGTATGAAAGAAACTTGAATAGTCGTTATACAAAATATTTTAAATTATACAACTAAGATATAATATATCAAAGGTTTTAAATCGTAGGTTATATTTTTGCATAAATTAACATGTATAAGATAACTAGACAATTCACATGTGCAATATTAGTTGATTTTGATCGTGCACAAAGCATTGATCAAATTTTGTCAATTGGTTAAGATAAGTATCACCGATAATGGTATGGATAGAATGTAAAATTTATTATAAAGTTTTTCTTTTGTTTGTTTGGGAAACGACTAGGACTTGACATAGTCACCATGTTATGTTGACACCCCACTTCATGTCCAAGAATTAGCTCTAAAGTAATTTTTATGTCATGTCATGTCTTTTCTTTTACTTTTTATTTTTCCAATAAAAATTTATGAATAAAGGTTAGAGAAAATATCTTGCATTTTCCATAATTGGACTTTTAAATAATAATAATAAAAAAAAAGAGTTTATATCATGGAATTAAATTTTGTCTAACCTCTCTAAGCAGGCTAAGCTAAGCCAACACCTAATTGAAAATGAAAAATGAAGTGAATAATTGATGGTGTTCTAAAGATTTTTATGTCCACACTCCAATCGTTCTCTTCTTGTAAAATTTTATATTGCGTATAATTCCCAAACCAGTTATATATTTATGGCCGACAACAAAAAGTAAATAATTGTCATAGTTAAATAATGATGAACCATACTAGTTAGTCATAAACTTTTCATTTACATATGAAATCCTATAAGAAAGGTTAGAATGGTCGTTCTTGTTCCTTTGCAAGGTATCAAATAAAATGATTATTTGTTTTATGATTTTGAGTATAAAGATTCTACCAACTTATAAAAAGTGTGATTAAGATTATTCCACAATACATCTCACATTGACATGTTTAATGCCAACACATATATTTATGTAAATTGATATCCTTATAATATCGTCGAAAAATCATAAAAACATATAAATATAAGCAATAAAAGTATAAAAATGTGAGAGTGAGTATAATATAAATAAAAGGCATTTTAAGTATAAAAGGTATTTTTATTAGTTTAAATATATTTCCTTAGTCCTATTATCTTTTCTTATATTTTCCTATAACATTTTTTATGTAAAAGTGAGATATTGATATTTTACACCTTACTTTATATAAATAAATTTTGGAAATTCAACCATGTACATATATACAGTGTGTGTGTCCAAGCTATTGTATATAATTAACCTCTTGTAAAAAGAAATCATAGTAAAAAAAAAGTAAAGAAAATAAGTTTAACCTTTTTAATTAAAATTAACTAATAATTAAACTAGGTCAATTTTTAGTTGAGATGGTAGAAAATGAGAAGAAAAAATAATACTAAATTGAAGATCTAAACTTTATATATTTTAATTCATTAAATTATCATTGTAAATAGTAAAGTTGTTGAAATTATTTTAAATTTTACTATATTTTATTAATATTTTTCTAGGAGATTAATTATTATATTACTTCATATTTATCCTTTTCTTGAATTGATTATTGATTAATTTTTGTAAGGTTGGATTTTATATTAAAAATGAATGGGTCCAATGACAATAGAAAATGAGAAATTGATTTAATTGGAATATTATTGTGCCACAACATATTCACATACTGTGACGTTGTTGGTTCGTGTCTTTATATATTTGTTTCTTCTTAAGAACTCACGTCTATCCCTTTTATTTATATATCTACCTATATTTCCCTATCAGATTTTCTAATTATAATTTTTTAATAATATATTTTGATTTTTTAAAGAAATATTTAATACTTTTCGTATGAGTAATGAGAAAGAGATATACAAAAATAGTGTTATAAGAAATTTTGGGATCAATCACAAATTGTTATATCATTTATTAAATTAATTATAAAAATACAAATAATTAAACTTGGGACTAATTAAAAAATTGGCGTGTGTCTCAAATTAAAATTGAAAATATAAATTAGTTAATTCTAATGATGCCCATTATGATCGCTGGATCAAATTAATTATTTTGGTCAAATTAAATATTATTTACACGAGCTAAGTTTAATTGAGCCAAAAAAAAAAAGATTTAGTTTAGCTTAAACACTAAATATGACCCGAATCAATGTGATTAAGCCTATGGATCTGGTCTATGGACCAACCAGGCTCAAACCCATAAAACATATAGATAACTCTGTAAATAGAGTAATTCTCCTCATTTGTAAGGGTTGAAATTTTTTTACTTCATAGGTCTAGAGAGAATTCTCTTAAGAGCATACTCCCTAACTCCTTTGAAGATACAAATCTTCTTCCAAGACTCCAATTTCAAGAACATCATGTGCTTTGCTTCCTCAAATCAAGCGTAAGCGTCCAACCAACTTCAAGAATATCATGTGTTTCGGTTCCATCCTTCAAATCAAGGGTAAGCATCCAATAAAGAGAGAATCAGATGATCAAATTCTAGAGATCGGACCACATCGCATCAAATCAACACAAATACAACATCAATACAAGTTCAATTACATGAATCAAATTTTTTTAGAAATCTCATGCGAACAGATAGATAATATTGGAAATGCACCCAAATACTATACACCTATATGTGTAGTAATATGTATTCCATTGTAAGTTAATTATTTCGTGTGTTGTAAAACTTCTTAATTCTTATATATTATTCTCAATTTAAAATTTTAATTCACATACTCTTAAATATTACATTTTAATCTCTTGAGATTATTTGAAATGTTTTGAGGTTATAAATATTAAATGTTGGTTTTAAAATAATATAAAAAAATTATATCAAATAACAAAAAATTTTAGAAAAAAACAGTTTTTTTTTTTTTTGCATATTATGAATAGATCAAATATGACAACTAATTAATTATATCAAAGAGCTATTAGATGACTATTGAATGATTATCATAAAGTTATCGATTTTTAAATTTACTATTTTTTCAATTTAGAAAATGTAGTGACATCAACCCTATTATTATAAAAATTTTATTATTTTTTTTTTGCAAGCGCTCTTAAAATATATTTAACTGAGTTGATATATGTATTTGGGTATGCAAAGATCATCTATGTTTGTATGTTAATTAGTATACGTTTGATTCATTGTTTTACAATTAAAATGTAAGAGAAGAAATACCATTACTTAATATATTTGTTATATTAATTAATATTTTGCTCCTTTAAAAATAAAATATAAATAGTTTCTTTTATATTAGACGTTGATTGAATTAATTACTTGAGCTAATAAAGAACAATAAAAAAATATTGATGTTAACTGTATCAGGTATGAATTTGTTAGCTCTAAATGATAACAATAATTTTAATGGAAGCAAACATAAAATACAGTAAGTGAATATTTTTTAAAAATTTACAGTAAAGATTATAAAATATTAAAAAAAAACAATAAATAAACAACATTAAAGGAAAACCACAACTCGAACCACAACTCGAGAACCAAGACCAAGGCACCAAGCAATAGCCAAAAGGACAATTAACACCCAAGGAAAAAAGTCCCAAACACAAAATCACACACATATGAAAAGAAACCAAATGACACAACGCATACCCAAAGAGTCTAGAGGAACAAGGCAAAAAACAACCATACTAGATTATACCAGTAACACCCTCAGGCCAAGAAGTAGGTAAAGCATACACAGTGTCAACAAGAATCACACATAAGTATCACGAGAAGAGCCACCATGCAGTTGTGATTGCGCTCATGCCAGAGAAAATAAATAGCAGTAAACTATAATATACGCCAAAGCTTAGATTGCATGCCCTTACCCAAACCAACCTGACAAACCCACTACAACTCAACCTTGGTCTCACACCCATAATGCAAAACCCCCATCAAACCCAAAATCTCACCCTACACCTAGCGACTAAACCCACACCCAAAGGAAAAGTGATACCGAAACTCCAACCCCCCCCACACATAACAAACAATCAACCACACATCACACCCGCCAACTTAACACAACCAATCCCTCGTATCCAACCTATCCTGCAAAGCCAACCAAGCACAAAAGGCATGATGGAAAATATTACCCCCAAACTAAAGAAGACTCGACCTAGGAACACAAGGCTGCCTTGATTGCAAGCATCGCAAGCACTCCTTACAATGAACTGACTCAACACTCTAGAAACCACACCCACCTATACTTGTGCCCTAAACAAGGCCATGAACACCATTTGCCAACCCCAACAAGATCGATGAAGTAGAAGACCAACACCATAACCCATCCTCCCCCATAAACTCCGACAAACAAGCATACCTCAAACTCGTTGAATCCCACAAATACGATCCAAAATCGAACCCCATGGACCCCATGCAAACATGGATCCTACCACACAAAACACCTACACCCACCCCGAACTTCTAACCTTACTAGAGAAACTAACATAAGAAGTGACATCAAAGAATAGCCCGCAAACACCACCCACACCAAACCAACTCGTGCCGAAAGCAACCACAAGGTTTTAATTAAGGATAGTTGCCTTACTCCACCAATTCCAAAAACGAATATCCAATGACGTATCAATAGAAACCAAATTTGAAAGTACAAATACTGAAATTAAACATTTAAAAGTACAACACTTTATTTCTCTTTATACAATTTAAAATAATTACTTGATATTTATTAGCTAGTTAAAATATCATTTTGATCTCTATACTTGAAAGTTTATTTAATTTTAATTTCTATAGTTTTAAGTGTCTAGATGAAAAGTGACTAAATGATCGGAAAGAGAGATTTAATGTTATTTTGTTATTTTTTATGATTCGATAGAATAAAATATTTATAAAATTTTAAATTTTATAAATAATTTAAATTTTCTATCTGTATTGAGATTGGTTATATTTTATAAATATTTTTTAAACGTTTTGTTTCGTGGATCACACCGATTTTTTCAATAAAGTCCGTCTTCTCTTGAAAAATAAAATAAAATTTTCAAACCGATTTTCAGATATTTTATTTTATGAGTTCGCCGACTTCAAGATTTTAAAATGTAATATATATATTTAGATATATAATACAATACGTAAATCTCAGTTCAACACTCTTAAAATAACCATATTTATAATGTGTTACTCATTTTTCATTTTTTAAATTTCAAATAAATATATATGTCAAACTCAATATATAGTTTAGCTATTTTAATATAAGTGTGTTCAAAATCTAAATAAAAAATTGGAGCAAGCAAATATTTATTATTATTTTATTTTAAACATGTATTTATAGTAATGTAGAAGTCTTCTTTTATAAACTCATAGATCCATTCAGTTCTAATAACATCTAAGTTTTGGAAGGGATGAGGAGTTAGGCAAAAGTAGGTTTGCCGATATCTCAACATAAATCTATTTGCACAAAAGAGAAGAACCACGAAATGTCTTAAAACGAGTGAGATTAGTGACTTAGCCCTCATTTTAACTTGTTTCTGCTTTTGTCTTTAAAACAATCATCTATCCCCAAACAAGGTGATAGGCGAGGTTAATTATCGCTATGCGTTTTGACCAGCAAGTGAGTTGATTAGAAGGCTAGGTGATTGTTTGGGGACTTAACCATAACGCGAGATGACTAAAGAAGACGTTCTAACCAGGCGAGATACCAACAAATTACGTGAGATACCAAGACAAGGAAGTAGGGGTGTTCACGGTTTGGTTTGGTTTGGTTTCAAGTTGAAACCTCACCGAACCACACAATGAAAAAAAGAATCAAACGAAACCGAATCGAACTGCACGTTTGTATCAAAACCGAACCGCACATGTGGTTCGATTCCAGTTTGGTTTAAATCCCAAAAAATCTCAAGCCACCAAAGCACCAAGTTCGATAAAATTTGCCTCTTTGTTTCAAATTTCGAACAATCCCGGGCCACCAAAGCACAAAGTTTTAGAAACTTTGCCTTTCTGTTTTAACTTTTGGAGAATGAATCTCGAGCTATATATCAAAGCACCAAGTTCAATAAAATTTTTCTTTTTATTTTAAATCTCTGGCCATCAAAACATCAAGTTCTATAAAAATTTCCTTTCTATTTTAGATCTCGGTGGATCTCGATCCATCATATTAAACCAAGTTTAGAAACAAAACCTTTATGAACATTTAATTTTTTTAAAAAATGAAGCGGTTTAGTTTGATTTTAGAATCGATTTAAAACATTAAATCGAATCGAATCGCATAAGAAGCGATTTCAACATAACACAAACCGCACCGAATTGCATGCAATTGGTTTCGGTTCAATTTAGATTTTGTTGCGGTTCAGTTTGTCAATCATTTGGTTTTCAAATATTTTATGAACACTCCTAGAAAGGAAGCATGAGTTTTGTCTAGCTAGGAGCTAACGCTTATCGATGCATCACTCCTTCTAGGTGATTTGCAACAACAGTACTATTGAGCACACCCGTGCACACATATATATGCATATAAAGAATATATAGGTTTGAAGTTAACAATTGTAATGGGTCAACCATTTTAGAACGAGACTAAATTGTTTTGTATGCACGTCGCGGGTTGAGTCGAGGTAATCAACCCACTTATATAGAGAGATTAAGAAAAAAAAAAAGCTCGAACCAACGAACTAATTAGTAGATTATCAAATTTTCCTCGAGTGCTTTGTATTGATACTACTTCAACAAACAATGGTTCCAAGTTTAGAAGTGTATTGGACACAAAACTGCATGATGTGTGATTCTAGCATGCAAATGATCTTAAAGTAGATGATTGCGTTCAATGGAGTAGAATCACTCAACTAAAATCACTTGTTAAAACTCTCTTATTTTACCCCATAAGTTAATGTGATCGATTATTATAGATGATCATAAAGAGATAAAATTTAGACATATTTCTACGTGTTTTTTTCATATGAAGATAATTTCGTGGTTATATTATATAAAATATTTCAAATAAAACTAAAAACAATACAAAACCACGAGAACAATATCGTACTATTGCGAGGATATATGAAGAGCTATTGCAAGGATATGTTGCGCTATTGTCCCTAACCAAAATTTTCCCATCATTCTCTTTTACCTATCTTCTAAATTATTAATATACTCTTCTCCTATAAACTAAGAATACGTAGATCTACATCACAGTCTCTTAAACTATATAAAACTATATAATTTTTATTTGGATTTTGCTATATCAATAAATCGTTATATAATTATATTTTATGGATCGACAAAATTTTTAAATGTAAAGCAATGAATTATAAGGAAAACTTTTAGTTACCTATCAAAATTTAAATGAAATGAAAATGTAATCCCAAAATACTAAATATTAAATGTGCTCGTTCATTTCTATTTGTATTTAAAAAAAGACGTTTCTATAATATAAGAAAATTCTTTCTAACTTTCTTGAAAAAAGATAAATATTTTATTATGCGTATTTATATTTATTATATTGATAGAAACACTACAACTAATCAAGTATTGAAAAAGAGAAGCTTAAAGATTTAAATAGTAAAGCACTCTCAATAACAAATATCAATTTGGATTCCAATAGTATAAATTTTTTGATTTTGTTATGATGTGTGTGATTTGATGCCATACTTATCTGAGATCATATATTTCAAGATAACAAATCTCTAGAATAAAGTGATCATTCCAACCACCCATTATTATTTGACTATACATATATAATTTCAAAATAAATGTAGGAAAATATATAATCTATAGTCTATGTATAATCTTTACCTATATAAATGATACAATGTAAGAGAATCTTTTGTTCTCTATTATATCTATCATTTTAAAAATTATATTTTACGCTTTTAAATATGACACGACTCTTGGTGCTATTCGAAGAATCTAATACGTGTAGTTGGTAGTCTAATAAATGCAATTGATACGACAATTAATATATAACTCTTGAGATCAGATATAATTATTTGAAAGTATATGTTTTTGAATTCAACAAACACAACTAATATCAATGAGTTGCAACTATTTTGATAGAGATAGATACATATTGATATGTTGCATTGTTTCATTTATGAGTAGATGTGTCTAAAAAAACGTGTTATTTATATTCCATAAATTGAACTAATGATGCATGTTTTGGAAAGAAAATATTTGCATATGTTATATGTCATGTATTTGCATTTGAGATTTTTTTTAATCTTTAGTTATTTTTTAAAAATTTGAAATTTAAACTTTAGTATATTCACGAGCAATGCACTTGTTCATTACTAGTTATTTGAAATGACAAAACTTCTAACAATGTTATAAATATAGAAAAGTATATCACCATCTATTTGGTGATATACTTCGATAAACAAAGGCAGATCTAAGAAGGGGCCAAGGGGTACGTATCCCCTTCACATTTTCGGTTTTTGTATTTTAATATTAATTTTAAAGTATGAAAATACAATATATATATTAAATAATACTTAATTAAGTATAAATTTAGTTTCTGGTGCAGTGGTTGTGCCCCTCCTTCTTAAATCTCACATCTTGGGTTTAAATCTTAGCTATTAATTTTTATTCCAAATATCAATAGTTTTCTTTCCCAAATTATAGTTTTATTTCTCTAAATGAATTTTATTCTAAATATCAATAATTTTTTTCGCAAATGATTTTCTATATTGGATATAATTTGATTTCCCAAAAAAATATGATTTGGTTTCGAACAATAATTTGATTTAAGAAGATAATTTGATTTCCTAAAAGGAAAATAATTTTTTAAAAGAGAAAAAAAAAACCTATATAAGATAAAACCTTACCTTATTTTCTAGCACTCATTTGTTATCTAACAAACTTTTACTCTCTCAACAATATTCCATGAAGAATGTATTATTTTTTATTTTTCTAAGGCAATTTTTAAACTCATATATTTACAGTACTTATGTATATATTTATTTTATTTTATTTCAGAATTAAACGATACAAGATAATTTTTTTTGTTCATCGTTAGAATATAAGTATCGTATCAATTCCCTAGCAAGTTCAAATTCTTCTCAACCAATTACAAATTTGCATCATTATTGTGTTGTTGTCTTCTATGCTGTCATTGATATGCAACTTCAAGATTTGAATAATCGTTTTACTAAAACAAGTACTGAATTGCTTCTCTGTGTGGCCTGTTTGAATTCAAGTAATTCATTCATTGCATTCAATAGTAAAAAACTTAGTCGACTTGCTCAATTTTATCCAAGAGACTTTTCAGCTATTGAACTCTTTATGCTTGAGGATCAACTTCAAAATTACATTATTGATATGCGTTCAGAGTTTGTTGAACTAAAAAGCATTGGTGATTTTGCAGTGAAAATGGTTGTTACGAAAAGAGATAAGGTCTACCCATTAGTTTATCGGTTGCTCACATTGGCATTGATTTTATCGGTTGCAACAGCTACTGTAGAGAGAACATTTTCTGCTATGAATATTGTGAAGACTCACTGCGTAATCGAATGGGAGATTAATGGATAAATAATTGTCTTATAGCTTATATTGAGAAAGATTTATTGGATAAGTTAGATAATAAACTTATCATGGATCGATTTTAAAACATGAAAACTCGTAGAAGACAATTGTAATACGCATTAAATTAATTAACTTTTAAAGTTAATTAATATTTTTAAATATTTTTTTAGTGTGTTTGTTATATAGTGCCTCTATATGAAATTTCTAGATACGTCACTACTGTCTATAAACTATGATAGACACATTATCTATCATGATCCATTGTAAATAGATGATGATATTTTTGTAAATATTTTAGTTCAGTAAATACCATTAACTTAAAAATACGAATTCAAAAATTCGAAAATGCCTCGTTTTTATTGGGCCTTTTACGTGGGCTTTTGCGCAAGTTACATTATACTCATAAATAGTCTTAACAAATTGAAGAATATGAAGTTAGGTAACAAATATCAATTTTGAAATCATGCGCATTTTTCATTCCAAGTTTACCCTTAATTTGTTGATTTTTATATTTTAATGATTACTTTTTTTTCATATTTATTAACAAAATATATAATTTAATTTTAAATAACATTTTCAAATAGTAAGATGAACCAACATATTAAAAAAATATAACAACATTTCATATCTATTATATATGTGTGCTAAAAAATTAATTTTGAACTTTTTCTTATCACAACTTTTATATATATATTATATAATTTGGAAGTGTTATAGCAAAAAAATTTTAATAGACTAGATAGATTTTACTATATTTTGTAAATAGTTTTAATATTATGTTATTTTTTAAAATATGCCTTAGTCTGACGTATAATTACATTTTTTTTATATTGATCAAATATGTTTAAATATGAATTATATAACTCGTGTTATTAGTTATACCTCTGTTTTTTTAAATACAAATATGGAATGAAACAAGAATAGATATTCCATGTCATTAAATACATTCCACATTTATGAAATATGATGGAATGAAAGAATAATATGTAGGTTATGTTATTGAATATATCTCACATTTATAAAATATAGAATGAAACAATAACGTTCTAAATTTATGGAATATAAAAGTAGAAGGTACAAAATATACAAAAACTCTATCACTACACGATATTGCTTCGTCAAGATTTTCTCAATCTTATCGAGGAAAAATCTCCACATTGCTATCTTTTGGAGGAGTTTGGATTGGATTGTGTCTCAGAGTCACACTGTGGCTGATCATCCTCTCGAACCAACTACTAATCATCCCCTTGATACATTGTTACCTCACCAACTAACTAATTAAATGCGAGAAGTACTCCTCTTTTTGGTGCTCAAACAATTATGTCCATATATATTGCAATAGTTTTGCAATTAAAATTCTAAATTTGAAAAACAGGCATTTAACACATCAACCAAAATAATTATTAGGGATGCCAAAATATGCTTTATGAAAAATGGTAAATGCAAAAGGATAATCTATTCTACTTTTAAATTTTAAAAACAGTTGAAAAGATGAACATTTTCAAAATAAAAAGAGCAAAATATAGTAAAATTCATCAAACTGTCTATAGTTTATAAAATTTTATCGCTATAGTTTGTAAATAGTTTCAGTTTTGGGATTTTTTTAGAAAATAGAAAGTTTGACAAACTATTTACACTCCATAGAACAAAACCACTAAAAAGAAAAAATTAATTATGTTTGATTTTTCTATAAAGTGTAAATATTTTGTCAACAGTTCTATTTTTTACAATTTTCTTTCATTTTTGTGCTATCTATAACAATTCTGCTTGAAAATCTTTAAAAATATAACAAAGTTCAAGATTTTATCAGGACAACGATAGACTTATATCAATGTATATCTATATCACATATAAACACGAATACAAAATTATAGGCAATAATATATTTAAAAAAGAAAAAGAAAAAAGGGTTCTTAAAAAATAGATCAAAACGCAAAAATGTTTACATTGTATAGAACAATTTTGAAAAAGAAAAAAATTTACAAGCTCACAACATAAAATAATAAACATACATT
The DNA here is from genome assembly GCA_037974545.1 of Cucumis variabilis. Classification (NCBI taxonomy): domain Eukaryota; kingdom Viridiplantae; phylum Streptophyta; class Magnoliopsida; order Cucurbitales; family Cucurbitaceae; genus Cucumis; species Cucumis variabilis. Next base: position 2,697,668 of record JBBPDI010000009.1, on the reverse strand, counting down.
GTGATTAATTGCATGATACTCGAGTGTACCAATATCTAGACGATTTTGGTACACGATTTTTATACTAAAATCATTTAGACATTGGTATACGGTCGTTTAGATCTTAGTATACGATGTATGGTAAAAAAGAAGGAGAAAGAAGAAGAAGAATAACACAATACCTGATAATGAAAAAAGAATAAGGAGACAACATCGAAAATGATTGATGACAAAGAACGAAGATATTCTAAAAAATGAGATTAAAAAATCACAAAAACATGAAGAAAAAGAAATAATAATATAAATAAGTTGTGCAAGCATTCTAAAAAATTTAAAACCATACAAAAAAAAATTAATATGAAATTTATGAAAATATGATCTTTATTTATTTATTTTTATTTGTTACATGTACCTGGTCGATTATGTCCCTCTTGTCTGCAAACAGTGCAACGTGAGGGAGCCAATGTGTCCCTCCTATCCATCTCATTATGTATTCGAGAAGTGCATGGTTTGCCTGTACTTCGTATTGTTGTCTCATCGGGATAAATGAATGGAAAATTGGGAACAGGCCAACACCGTCTATCAGGGATAGGCTCAAACTGAAAGTGGAAGTCTTATAGTAATGTTCTATGTAACCCAAATAGTCCACACCAAGAATTCTACATGTTGCAATGGCATGGGAG